>OY986436.1:63290845-63868926 GCA_963920525.1 Dichetophora obliterata
AAGATAAGATGAGATAAGATAAGATGAGATGAGATGAGATGAGATGAGATGAGATGAGATGAGATGAGATGAGATGAGATGAGATGAGATGAGATGAGATGAGATGAGATGAGATGAGATGAGATGAGATGAGATGAGATGAGATGAGATGAGATGAGATGAGATGAGATGAGATGAGATGAGATGAGATGAGATGAGATGAGATGAGATGAGATGAGATGAGATGAGATGAGATGAGATGAGATGAGATGAGATGAGATGAGATGAGATGAGATGAGATGAGATGAGATGAGATGAGATGAGATGAGATGAGATGAGATGAGATGAGATGAGATGAGATGAGATGAGATGAGATGAGATGAGATGAGATGAGATGAGATGAGATGAGATGAGATGAGATGAGATGAGATGAGATGAGATGAGATGAGATGAGATGAGATGAGATGAGATAAGATAAGATAAGATAAGATAAGATAAGATAAGATAAGATAAGATAAGATAAGTTACGATATCAATATATTTGTGACAAAAAATTGGTTTTAGTATTACTTTTTAACTTGTTAAGAACTATAGAAAATAATAATAGGATTATTCTTCGACCTATTTACTTTTGCGTTTAATTTGGGCTCAAAGTCACTTTTTGAATAAAAAACTGTTTTATATTTGTTTTTCTCTTTTGAAAATTTTTTAAGTCTTTTAATATTTTGAAGTCCGCCAGGGTTCAATAGAAAACTTCGTTAAAATAGAACTTTTGAAAGCTTAAACTTTGGCAATATTAATCATATTATATCTACAAAGATAATATTATAGTTATATATTATATCTACAGTTAATTATTGTTTAAAGCGTTGTTTACGTTTTATTCGGTTTGTAACTATCGTTTTTGCAATACATAATTTTTATTTAAATAAACTACTTCCATTTCATATAAAATCCTGACTTATGGTCCAGTTAGCCTCGCATGGCATAGCAGTGCATGGCTTAACAAGCGTCACATCGAAATCTGTTCAATAGGATTTGTGTGTATCTGATTATGCACAACATGGCAACGCATGGCAATGCTCAGATAAAAACAGAAATGCATCTCTGACTACATAGATAAACATGGAAGATCTATTTCATTTTAATATCTGTGTATTCTTCTATGTATTTGACGTTTTGGCAAAACAGATGTGAAGTTGTAAAATTGTTTGATCAAGTGCGGTTAATTTATTAAAATAAAATCGTTGTATTCTTCTTTTTTATTGTTTTATTTTGACCATGTGACTATGCTTTGCATAATCACCATTTATTTAGCTGTGTGCTAGCTGCTTATCTACGTTGCATGCGCTGCTGTGCCATGCGAGGCTAACTGGACCATTAGGTTCTGCTCAAAATTCACTCAATCGTAGAATCTCCGTTGTAATTTTTTTTACATCAAAAACTTTGCTCTATTGCAATTCAATATCGTTTAACGCCCAATCAAAACAGAAAAATGTAAAAATATTTAAATTAAATAAACGTTCATATTTTTGTTATTTTCACACTAAAACATGATTGACGTTTGTGTTGCTGCCTAACAACTACACACGCCCGCCTGCTGCCCTCCTGATTGCCTACCTGTCTGTCAGTCTTTTGCCATCTTTTGCAAATGACGGGCACCACAGTATCCAAAGTGTGCAACGCACAAGCGAACGACTTCATTTTGTACTTGTCAATCATTATGTCAAAATCATGTCATTTCCCAAACGGTAAATAAACAAACAACCGTAAAACGTAATCGATATCATTTTGAAGTTTGATGCCTTTTAATGATGGCAAAGAGTTACGCTTTGTTGATGGAGCAACGGCATCTGCAAATAAACAAACCAAAAGCAAATAAACAACTGTCAGCTTTTTTGTCTGTCTGTCTGTTTTTTCCGTGAATTCGTAAATAAGCAAAATTTAGTATAAGAATCGAAAGCTATTTCTAAAAAGATAAATAGATAATTCTGTAAAATAGATTTGTAATGGTTTCCGCACTTTTGACACAAAACTGTTTATTCAAACGGAATATGACTATTTCCACTGCAATAAAACCAAAACTATTTTTTTCTAATAAACCAAAGTACAAAATAAATAGGCAATAACACTTTTTTTTAAAAAAACTTATTAAAAACCATTAATTTATAAAATTTGTTGGTTCATCAAAATTTTTAAATTATTCGTAGGGATTAATATGTAGTAATATCTTTAGATAACTTAAGATATGACATCGTGCTATATCAAATATAGATTTGATATCTTAAAACGAAAAAACGCATATCAATAAGAGTACTATCAAATTTATTAATAATCTAAAGATTATTTATATTGTAAGAACCTAGCGAAAACTCCCATAGTACCTTTTACTAACAAAAGAAGCCTGCCAAACCTCCGAACAATGAGAATGCATGGCACGGAAATTCCCTTCAAAGGAGAAGTAAAGTACTAGATTCAAAGCTTCTCTGGAGAAGACATGCAGAGGTAAAACTATAAACAAAGCAACGCGCGCACTCATGGTATGTAGGAGCCTGGCGGGAAAAAGCTAGGGTTGTAACCCAATAATTCTCCGCTGGATGTATACTATGGTGGTGAGACCCATCCTCACCTATGGTGCAATAGCATGGGCTGAAAGAACCAAGGCAACCACAATGAGGAATATGCTAACAAAGGTGCAGAGACTGGCCTGTGTATGCATCACAGGGGCCATGAGGACCTGCCCTACAGCAGTACTAGAAGTAATTCTTGACCTAACACCCTTACACCTTCTCATACAGGGAGTAGCCAAATGATTCAGCTTCCGAATCGTGCCGAAGTCAGCCAAATAGCGCACTCTTATATACCCTTGGTTGAAAACCTTTTGCGAATTATAGCATCACTCACAATGTGGATGTTAAATTCGCCTATCTTATTTATCGCTATTGTGTGGTTGTTGTTTGCCTGGGGTATGCTGTGCTTGTGTGGTTGTTGTATGCCTTAATGCCTGGGCTGTTGTCTGCTTCGAGTTTGCTGTGTTTGTCGTATGCCTTAATGTAGTGATGCCCAACTCCTATGGTCTACGGGACGTTCGCGGGCCGACGTCGGCCCGCGCCAGCTCGCTGTGTGTTTGTGTGTATGTGTTATTTGAAAAGAAAACCCAGTCAGAAATGTATTTCACTGAAGCGGGTAGTTAATAATTAGTTGATACTATTTATACAATAAAGATACTATTTATAAAAGTATTAAATTCATAACTATAGTTTAACAATTGCTTTTATTCCTAAAATTAAGTTCGTTACAATAATTTTATTTGAATATATATGCCAATAAAAAAATTTTACAGTTTCAATGCAGTTTGTTTTAGATACCAAGCACGAAAAACTATTATTTTTGTAAAGTACAGACAATTTAGCTTTATAATGCTTTATTTAAACACCTTTGCAGATTAAAGGCATAATTATGCAAACTTATGTCTCCTGTTACAGTTTATGTTTCTTGCTGGGATAGCTGTGTTTTTCATTTTGCTTACAGTAGAACAATTTTCAAATTTTGTGGATTTTAAAACTAAGCAAACTTAGAGACAATTTTCTCAGAGATTCTAACTATGCAGCTGCGCAATGAATGCCATTGAATGACAAACTAAGCAAGCTTAGAGATAATTTTCTCGGAAATTCTAACTATGCAGCTGCGCAATGAATGCCATTGAAATAAGTTTCATTTAATGGGGGTTTTCACATCTACCAACACCGACACGACATCAGCACAGTACTGACACTGGCACGATAATGACAGAATATTTGCAAATTAAACGACACAGCACATGCAGGTGTCGTTCGAGGAAGCAGTATGGCGAAATGTAACAAATTATATTTGCTTTATTTGTTATATTTAAGGCACAAAAACTTTAAACTTGCCATTTTTTTTAATTTCAGTTAAAAGTTGCACAAAACTTACAAACAATGCACATCTTAAAAATCAAATAAAAATACTAAGAAGTCGCCGCCGACACGAGTGGAGTGACTGCTACCCACCGACCTTTCGTCGACAGGAACGATACGATACCGATATATCAGCGAATGTGAAAGCATTCCCTTTATTTACAAGAGCTTAAGCGTCCACCGACATCGTTGTCGTTGTTCGTGCCGGTGTCGTATTGGCAGATGTGAAAACGCCCAATATAATTTTATTTTGTTTGAAGTGTGTTTACATTCACTGGTCAAATTAAAAATTGCTTCCACTAAATATATGTGAATAAATAATTGAATAAATAAGTGAAATTATTGTTGTGTGCTGACATTTAAAGATATAAATATTTGCCAAATAAAAAATCAGGTGAGCAGAAACTTTATGTGAGAGTATTGGGGGAAATTACGGTTTCTGTGGCGCCAAGATCTGAGTATGCAGTTTTAAAGTATGACAACAAGGACAACATGCCGCGATGATGATTCTAAAGTCGAAAAATAAGGACCACCCTAATGAGCAAGGACAATTTAAATTATATAGCTGCATATAAGGGCTTTTGCCTACCGTGCAATGTTGTTGACTACAAAACACACACGCATTACTTTGTTTTTGTTTAACGTGAAAAGCCTCTGCCAGCCCGCTGTTGGCAGCGCGAGCTGACGAGTTGATCATCACTACCTTAATGCATTGACTGTATGCACAGTGGTGTAGTGAAGCAGTGGCGTAATGAGTGGGGTGCAACCTTTGTACGGGGCACCGCTGAAACAATTTAAATAATTCGTATATGAGCTATTCAGTGCAATAGTGGCCCAACCCACAAAATTTAAATCAAGTATACAAAACTGTATCGTTTTCTTTTCGTACATTTAATTACACTAGTCAGCACAATAATATTTTATTTGTGGCTGGAGTCACGATTGCGCTGACAAGCTCTTTAAAGAGTGCTACAAATTAAAGTCAAAGCTGGGCTTATAAGGTCAGTAACAGTTTTTTAAATATTTTGTTCAATTCCGCAATGTGAAGGCAAGGCGCATTATTGTTCTAAGCTCATATTAGAATTTTTACTTCTCAAACGGGAGTTTTGCTTTTTTTTGGCATTTTCTTTTGAAAATAGTTATCCAAACCTGCTTTTATTTTGCAATAAAACCTGCTGAAAACAAGCGAATACTATAAAAATTGTTTGAACATTTCGAGGGAACCTTAGTTTAAGTTGGCCTATCCAATGCAGTTACTTCCTCAGTATATTTTGAACTGTTCAAATCTTGAGATAAAGATAGCGTTTCGAGGCAAGGAAAACCATTAAAATTATATTCTCCAAGTTAATGGTTCCAAAAATAAAATTTCTGACTGAACGCTTTAATTGAATTGTTCATTTCATAAATTTAATTTTTTTTACATTAAGGTAAAATGTAAAGAAGAAGTTTTCTATAATTTTAAATCGTAATTTTACAAATAATAGTATAATATTATGTTTGATAGAAGGCGTATTAATATATTGAATTAAAAATATATTATTTGTATTCTTAAAAAAATAGTTGTATGGTAACCCTAGCATGAGCGCCTGCATTGCGTAAATTATAGTTGCGCTCATTGTACTCAGAGCCGCCTAACATCAATGTTTGCATCGTCAGTAATATAAAAAACCGCGCGTTTTATAGCTTTAATCGTAAATAAAGTATCGACTATGCATTTTGCCATAAAAAACAAAAAATTTTAATAATATTTTGACTGCTGAAATTTTGAGGAAAAAAAATTTACTTTGGTTTTTATTATTTTACGCAAAAATAAAACTTAAAATTTGCCTGATATTCTGCCATGTAAGAGGTTCTAATTATACCTGAGAAAAAAGGTTATAGAGTTTAACCAATATTCGCTGCATAACTGATATTCTAAAATATATATTATCTTTGAATGTTGAATATTAAAGGCTCTACGTTTACCCCAAAGTATAAGCAAAAACCGACCAACAAGTTTGCGCTGTAAGTCGTAATAAGCAACATCGCTTCTTGTAGCTTTGTCAAATAATAAAAACCCTTTTAAGGAAATATCGTCGTAATATGCAAAATGTCCAACACTGCTTTTTCGTAACAGCATGCTCTCGCTCTCATGGGTACTGTATATCTACGCTCTTCATACTCTCAAAATTTTTGGCTCCTTTTTGCGCTTCACCTCCGAAATCACCCAGCTGACGACAAAGTGCCTTGCCTGCCTTCTGTCGACGCACGGGCAAGAATTATGGATGGGCCTAGTTTAAAGGATGCCGAGAAAGTATGTTAGAAATCAAAAAGTGGTCAGAGGGCAGTGGACAGAAGAATATTTAATTTTGGTGATAGAAAAAGTTAAAAAGGTGAAATATCAAAAAAGGAGGTCCAAAGGTACAACCGGCAACACTACATAATGTGGATTTGGTCCCCAATGTATCTATTTTACAATAATTCACTTATGTTGTTTATGTTATCTTGCATACTACATATATACGGTGAGTAATACATAACATCTCTCCCATACTATGTGGGAGAGATGGCCCTTCGCAGACTATAGTTTTTAATTTCTATTGCATTACATTTTTGTAAAAAGAAAAATATTGTATTTGTTGAATAACAACAAACTATAAACAATCCAGAAATAAAAACACCATGTTATAGTGGAAAAGTTTGTAAAAAACCACTTTCTTTACTTTAATTTTGACGACCATCCTTTCCGACATTCTTTCTGTTACTGACTCAACATTTTTTATGCAAAATCATTAACAGCTTTTTAACATTCATACACTAGTATTATTGTATGATACAGTATTCATAATGCATAGCATTAATATATCTTTCAAATGAAAAAAGAAATGAATTAATTATACTGCTTTTATTTATTGGAACTTTGGAATTTCTGTAAATTGTGCAATAACTTTAAGTTTTATAACGTTTTTTAACTACAAACAAAGAATAATTAATATAAGTATATATAAGTACTTTACTACAGGAAAAACAACTAATTCAGATTTTTTAAAAAATATATACAGTGGAATTCACTTATAACGACCTCGGTTATAACAACATTTCTGCTATAACGTCGTATTCTTTAAGTCCGCATTTTCTAATTTATCATTCCTTAGGAATTGCGTTCGCTTTTAACGTCGGTGGATATAACGACGAGTTCGCATATAACGACGCAGTTTTTATAAAATATAATAAATATTTTCACATATAGCGACGACGAAAGCAAGTTGAGACTAGATTTTCTTACTTATGAATTTTTTTATTTATATGTGACCAAACAATATTTACTGAACATATTTGCAATTTTTGCTTTGTTGAAAGGGAAATAACCGTGCAAAATTCATTGACAACAAAGCTGCATAGCTTCATTTGCGCATGTGATTTTGCTCAGTATAATTTGTTCCTTCAAATGAATGATTGATTTTTTACTGTGTTCAAAATGCCTCCATAAACTAAACGAACATCATTGAAGAAAAATCTGCAATAATCTGGCGGCTTGAAAACGTCGAGGAATTTCTTGCGTCATATTCTTTAATATCCATCATATGGAAACATAGGAAAAATATAAGGATCACACCTCCTCAAAATGTAGAAAATCCAAAAATCGCGATATATACCTCTAACCGATCATATTTTATAAGAAAAAGCCAATGATTTAGTTAAAATTTTAGGTAAAACGAATTTTTCTTGTTTAGAAAGTTTGATTTACAATTTTCGATAGCGACACTGCATTGTAAACTGCAAGGTTGCAGGTGAAGCTGGTGATGTATCCCAAGGTGACTACATAATTTTTCCTGAAACTTCGAGATGGCTGTTAGGACTCAGAAAAAATGTATAATACTGATGAAACAAGGTTCTTCTTTAAACTCATGCCTTATAGAATTTTAAAATTTTAAGGTAAAAAGTGTATAGGAGGAAAAGTTTTGACGGTTCGTGTTACAGTTTTGGTTGCTGCAAACATGGATGGAAGTTTGAATAGGAAAATATTTTTTATCAGAAAGTCAAAGAAACAAAAAAACTTATTGTATTTTTTACCCTAAGTTTTATGTTTTTATTTTTACTACTGATAATAATTCTTTTTTTTCTTTACAATAAATGAATTAAGTTAATAATGAACAAAAAAAAAATTATGTGTGCATATAACGACATTCGGTTGTAACGACGAAATATTCCGGTCCCTTCAGGGTCGTTATAACCGAATTCCACTGTATTTCCATTTCACATATCATTGAATTATATTTATTTTTACATAAGATTAAAATGAAATGACTGAATTTTTCTCTATTACTATAAAAAAAATCTGCGTCTACGCTTACATAACTATAAAAACATCTTCTGTCTTCTTTTTTTCGCTTTTGATGCTGGTTAGCGGCAATTTTGATTATACTTTTAACTAAAAACGATACAGTTTCCGAAAGTCTTTATTTCTGCATTGTTTCGGACGTTATAAAATCTTTTCTGTGTAATTCTGTTCACTTCTGAATGGAGTTAGTGATATATAAAAACACACATCAACCTATTTATGCATGGGGTAGAGAAGCAAATTCATATGCAATTCCAAGTTTTATTCATTCGCTTTGTTGTAATGTCTAAAAAAAGCAAGAAAAGTATCATAAAATTTCCCCTTACTTTGAAAATAAAACGTTGCTTAAAAAAATGAATAGTTTGAGTGATGATTATTCATATAATTTTGAAGCACTATCTTGAAAAATTTGGATGCTTTTAAAAGAAACTATAGGCAAATAAAATAGCCCTTTTCCCAAAAACAGCTCGAAAAATAAAAGAAACAACAACAACTCTTTATAAAGTCAATCACACAGCAGACTTGACAGCCTGTTTCGGAAATAGCTATTTACATTTTCTCTCTAGTAGTCTTGACTGATTCAGCTGTGACCAACCCTCTGCACTGTAGAAAGTAAATCTTATTATTAGTTGAAAAACTGTCTTAAAGTAAGCTGCAACAGCTTTAAGACAGCTTTCGCTGAAATTTCACTGGCCTTTATCTGATGCAAACCAGCATCCAATGCTGTCTTATTTTAAGGCAGTTAAATTGTAAAAGCAGCAGTAGCTTCGCTGAATTCCAGTTATTATTAGTGAAAAAGCAGCCTATACGTCAAATTAATGTGAGCCCTGCTGAAAATAAGACTGCATGATTTTTAACAGGCACGCTTAAAAACTTTTAATTTCAACTTCCTACTGTCTGAAATTAAGGCTGCATAAACTGAATAAAAAGACGACGATAAAATTAAGGCTATTGATGATTTTAAGGCAGTGCTTAAAATAAGACTTAGTTTTTACAGTGTGGTTTTATGTTTCATATGATTTGACACATGTTTGAATAACCTCATCAGTATAATATATACCTTTGAAAAACTAGTGGATCTTATTTTTGGCCGAGGCTTAAACTTCTTCAGAGTTGTGTATGTACCAAAGTTACTCTTCTCTCCTAAGGCTCTAAATTATATCTTTGTAAAATAATCAGAGGTCACAATTAATTACTTAAAAATAAAAGAATAATACTTTCCCTGATTTTTACAAAAATATAAATATGAAACACATACAAGAATAACAGTAATGCAACCAATTTTGCAATACATTGGTTTACTAATGTATGCAAATCATTTTTTTAATCAAAACCTCCTACTCAGGGTTGCCACTTGTAAAAAAATTTAGTTACCAATATTTCATCAAAAAATTACCAAAATTATATAAGAATTAATTAAACAAACATTTTTTTAAAGTAGGTAAATAAAAAAAAAATATTATTTTTGTTAATAAAAAAAATTTATTCAACATTTAAATACTTAAAATTATAAACAGATATAGTGGTAAAATAAATTTAGTTAATATTTTTAAGTATTACATTTTTCTTGTTTTTAAATTTTTTTTATTTTTAAGAACTAAAAATCATAAAAGTAAATAAAAAGTAAGTAAAATTCTTAAACTTATATACTCATAAAAATGAGACTTATATCTTTTTTATTTGAATTAAATAAAAAAATAAATACATACATACATATATTGAAAAAGTATTACTTGTTTCTTGTTTAAAATTTATTTATTATATTAATATAAAAATCACGAATAAGTAGTAAATTCAGGTAAACGTAATTTTTTTGTCACAAAACAAAAAAATAATAAATTAATGGTATTATAAAAATGAGATCCTTATCTTCTTTATTTCAAATAAGTAGGTACTAAAAAAATATTTTAAGAAAGTAAATGAATAAATACAAAGATATGGCATTTAATGCTTTAAATTATCGGTTTCTTCAAGTTTAAATTTTAATCATTTTGTAATAACTAAAAATCAGAAACTACACAGGTCGTTTGTTTTATAGGATATCAATTCTAACTACGCTCGCTGATTTTAAATATAAGGAAACTTTTTCACCATCACCTCAAGTTAAGGAGTTATGAAAAAATATGATATACAGTTCTTTTCCAATAACTGCTCCTAAGCACAAACTATTGCATAGTATTTAAAGCTTTTGCTGATATCTTTTTTCGTTTTAGAAAAAAAAATATTGTGAGAGAAACAATATTTTTATTAAACTTATTCAAAGCAACTTTAAGCGGCTGGAAAACCCTAATTTTTCATTAAGTTAGTTTAGGAATTTTTCTTAAAAATTTTTTATGTAATCAATTTTCGTTATTTCAAAATATATCTGGAATTATCCGCAGTATTTGCAAAGGTAAAATGTATGCTTAAATTTCAAAGACAAAAGAAATTTTTATGATTCAGACTATTCACGGTAGCAAATTTTTATATTAGGAAAAAGTTTTAAACATTATGATTTTTTAAGGCCATTATCTTCAAAACAAAAGATGAAAAAGAATTTGTTTACAAAATGGATAGACCTAATCAGCCCTATTATGAATAACTTTTCAAGTGGAATCGAAAATGAGAGTTTTAATTTTTAAGATAAACCTCAAGAACATTCAGAAAACTCAACATGGAAAAAAACATTCAGGAAAAAATAACTTAAAAATGTCCAAAATGTTCTAGAGCTTAATCTTAAAAATTAAAACTCCCTTTTCTGATTCCGCGTGAAAAATTATAAATGATAAGGCTGAATATTTCCTAATCAAACCTGTCAAATACGATCGAAATCGACTGATGCAATTTAAGGGTATTATTCTGTTGAACATAACAAGTTTTTACATTTTTGCCTATAACTCATAAACTACGGCTGATGGCGAAAAAAATCTCAATTTTACATCTAAAAATCTTCTTCTGGTGACCACACGTAATGAGGCTTGTCTCTTATTTCGCAGAGTTCCTTTGAAATCATTTTGCTATTTATTGTATTAAAATCCAACTAGTTTCGTAGCATCGTTTTTATAAGAGACTTCTTTGTTAACATTAAATTTCAAGATTGAAATATTTTGACATTTTCTTTTCAGATAATGCGTTGATTTGAAATACAATTTTTTATATAAATCTTGCAAACAAACTGATTATTTCGAATATTTTGAAAAAACTAAAGGGAAAAAGTTACCAAAACTATAAAAAAATTACCAAATTACCAAGTCAAAAATTTTCTACCAAATTTGGTAATTAATTACCAGACTGGCAACCCTGCTCCTACTCCACATGGAAAATCCTGGCAATGAGTCTGAACAACGCCATTTTGTATTTGTAGCTCATTTTGAAGCAAACAAGCACTACATAACTCTAAACAAACCACATTAATGCACATTTATGACAAAGCCAGCCACTTGATTTACGAAATCTTCGACACTACCATCACCACCCACACGCACGCCTCCACAACCTTAAGCTTAGCCGTGTTATGCGCCTTGCCCCACCCACTACACTCCAAACTCCATGCAATTAAGAACGAATGTGGCAATTTAAGAAAACATTTTCAAACATGCGTTCTAAAACGATTCCTAATTACTACCATTTGTGGCAGATTTAATTGCAACATTCGAAATAAAAGTTAAGCTCGTTGGATAGAGTTGATGACTCGGCATAGACGAAAGCTGTACAAATACTCTTAAGTAGTCGTACTTATACACATACACAAACAATTTGTATTCAATGAAGGCAATGGAAAATTTAAAAATATTAACCAACAATGAAAAAAAAAAAACAATCGAAGTTGAAATTTCAATCTAGTTCCTTGCATGCTTTTATTTATTTTTACTGTATCGAATGCCTTTATTAACAGCTGAGGCTTTGAATTCCAGTCAACGATTATTGGCTTCTTATCTTATTATATTAAAAGAGGAAAATCTTATAAGCTCTATATCCTGAGCTAAAATCGAAGTCTGCAAAAAGCATATTGTTCTTGCGTCTGTGATAAGGTAAAAGAACCTCAATGAATTGTTTTAAAGACTTTGCTTTAAGTTTATGATTTGCAGAGTGATTTTTGTTGGTGTTTGTGTTTTGATTGTGGTAATAAGGTCATATAGAAAACTTTCAATTGTAATCAAATGGTAGAGCCTGACCAAAAAAAAAAAACAATGAAACAGCCTGAAGATTTTTCAGCAAATCTAAAAACAACTTTAGTAACCATGCTTTGTCAATGGCGAATTCCAACAGACTGTTGAACTCTCTAATCTTAATGTACAAAACGCAAGAACGCTGCTCCGTGTCCAATTTCTCCCAAACTGTTCAGCCTGAAAGTATGCACACCTTAATATATAAAAGGCAAGCATGCTGCTTCGCACACAGTAGTTCACAAATTGTAATTATTTTTTTATAGTAAAGTAACTTTACAAAACACACTGTTCTCAAAAATGTTCATCCTGCAAGTATGCACAGAAAATATATTTGATACTTATCAGTGACGCTTTTGGGTTTTACAATAGTAAGATTTTGATCCAACTACCTTTTTTTTATCCTTTTATAAAAAAGTTATGACAAATTTAATGAAATTATTTTGAGTTGATTTGAGTCGATTTTACCGGAAAATATAATTGTATATGAAGGTTGCAAGGCCATTTTGTAAAGTTGTATGAATATGGTTACCAAACTCGACATTTTGCACTTTTACACATGAACTAATTTTTCAACACTGCTTCAATACGTAAAGTGTTATTTAAAGTGGTACACTTGTATTTTGCAAAAATGAAATGTGTAAAAAAATCAAGCTTTGAAACGAGAAAAAGTGCTTTGGGCAAAAGGCTCCAAAGAGGAAATGTGCGGAGAACCTAATAACATAAGCATAAACTAAAGTAAAGAAAAAAAAAAAAAAACAACAACAAGAAATATGAAAGGCAGAAAAACTGAGAAATTGACACTGAAATCTCATCGCCTCTGTGGAGTAGTGCGCTAAAATGTGCTTGCACGGCGATCCACGCCTCGGTTCGATTGCCGGTGGTGGCATCACAAAGATTTCTGTAGCAGGGCCGAAATTGCAATAAAATCAGCTAGTGATGTTCTACATTTCATATTGAAAATATTTATGTTGTTGTTTTTTAGGAACAATTAAATATTCTAACTTGACCTAAGGCTCAATTTACGATTATAAACTATTAAACAACTAGAGTTTGTATTTAAACTCAAGAATGGTTTAAACTATCAAACACTTAGAATTTGTATTTAAATCATAGAAATTTAACACAATAATAAATAATAAAGTCATATAGAAAACTTTCAATAAATAAAAACATTTTAATATGTGAAAATCTTGCTGCAAAATTAATAAAAAAATTATTAACTTTATGTATTTCTTTATATGTTTCTTTTGAAAATATCTAGTTTTTAGTAAGAGTTGGAAGTATGCATACATAATTTCCTTAGAGTTCTTAAAAAGCGTGACAAATTTTTTGTCACAAAGTTTTGTAACGGTGCCCCGTACAAAAGTTGCACCCCACTCACTACACCACTGCCTCACTACACCACTGTGCATAGAGCTAATGCATTAAGGCATACAACAAGCACACAAACGCAGTACATCCAATGCAGACAACAGCCGAGACACTATGCAATACAACAAAAACACAAACAAGGCGATACGAACCATTTAACATCCACAGTAATGAGTGGTGTTATAATTCGCATAAGGTCTTCATCCAAGGGTATATAAGACTGCGCTGCTTAGCTGGCTTCGGCAGGGATCGGAAGTGTAGTGCTTTTTATTGAACAAGCCGTAATATTAAAACAGGCTATCGATAGGTGGCTCGTTATCAATATATTTAGTTCTTAAGCATTTTAAGTATTTTAAGTTTTGTTGTTCGTATTACTACATCGGCTTTTGTTGGTCGTTTATTCATTGTAGTGCAAAATTGGAGTACTACATCGGCTTCGGTCGATCGATTACCCTTCTGAAGTGATCGGTAGACTAAACTATGTCGGCTATAGTAGGTCGTTCATTCACTGCAGTGCTTACGCGGATTACTACATCGGCTTCGGTCGGTCGATTACCCATCTGAGTGCTCGGTTGTACTACTACATCGGCTATAGTCGGTTGATTACCCCAAGGTGTTCGTCCGGATTACTACATCGGCTTTAGTTAGTCGATCATTCAGTGCAGTGCTTACGCGGATTAATACATCAGCTTCGGTCGGTTGATTTCCTGTCTGAGTGCTCGGTTGAATTGCTACATCGGCTTTTGTCAGTCGTTCATTTATTCGAGCCAATAAATTAAGAATCTAGATTTGTTCATACAATAGAGTAATTCATACCGTCTTGAAGCGTAAAGCATTTTTTATTATTTTTATATACATAGCCTCTCGGGTATATATTTAGCAGGGAGATTCATAAAACGTCCGTGTTAACGTAAAGTTTGATTTTTTGCTACCCGAAAACATCGCAGTCGAGTCCTGTCTAAGCCCAGTCGTCACCGCCTCATTTTTACCGCCGCATTTCGTCAAGATTTCTACTGCTTTGCACCTCACCGAACCTGACACGACCCTAAAACAGTACAGGCCGAAGCAGCTCTCGTCTGCACGACAAGAAGAAACAACTCTACGAAACATCATATTACTCGTTTTGATTGTGTGTTGCAATAAAAATACGAAATAAATAAATTTGTGCATTTAGAGATAGATATATACAAATTGAATTACTTGATTATAAATAAGAAAACCATTTCAATCGAGGCATTCAAACACCCAGTATTTTTATTTATTTGGCGAAAATGAGAGGGTCTTTCGTCTGATCCTCAGCCTTTGAAGAAAACCCCCTTACAGTTTTTTTTTTTAATTTACAAACTATAATGTTTTGAATAAAAAAATTCATTAGATTTAAAAAGTGAGTTGCAAAATGTGCTATTGTGTAGTATCTTTTAATATCACAAATGACTTAGCATTTTGTTACTTTGTGGTAAAATAATATCATTGAAAAAAAAAAATCTATTATATTGGGGTGATGTGTAACACATCTTGGACATTAGTGGACATTAGTTAGTTATATTGAAGTTCTTGAATTTTTTACTTTTTTTTTTCTTTGTTTATTTTTTTTTCGTTTTGAATTTTTTATTAATTATTATTCGAGAGCTATCAAAAAGCCGTATATGTCTTCTTTGGGAGACATGTCTATCTTCATCAGTTATTACAGTATAAGCGATTAAAAAGGGGTCTTTTTAAAAACGTTATTAAAATTTTTCTTAAAACTCCTTGTTTTGTATGGAAAAAAAATATATATCAAATAGTTAGAGAGTAATGAACAAAACAATAAATTGTTATTGGGAAAAAAGATTGGTGGCAAATTTTGTATGGAATGCCCCATACAAAAAAAAAAAACAAACTAATTTTTTTAATTATTAGTATATTGTATTTCAGCAAGGAACTTTGAACTAGTAACGAAATTACCTAGTAGGGAAATGGAAGAAATTAGGTCTGTTTCCGTACTAACTTCAAGTAAAGTTCGAGTAAAGTTCAATCTGCGAGAGTAATGTAATTATCTGTCAAAATGTAAGAATTCTTAAAAAAAGTTACTGTTGACAGCCGATTGACAATAACTTGAAGCAATTAGAAGAAGAAGATTCGAGCTCGAAGAAATCTTTCAAGTAAAGGTCAAGCTAGTTTTAGGTAATTGTAACAGAATAGAGAGTGACAATTAGCTTGTTCTTCTTCTCTTTCGAGGTTGAAAAATGTCTAAAGAAACGCTTTCAAGCTATCTCAAGTTACTTGAAG
Source organism: Dichetophora obliterata (assembly GCA_963920525.1). Taxonomy (NCBI): domain Eukaryota; kingdom Metazoa; phylum Arthropoda; class Insecta; order Diptera; family Sciomyzidae; genus Dichetophora; species Dichetophora obliterata. The sequence continues at coordinate 63,306,871 of OY986436.1, forward strand.
TGCGTACGGAAACAAGCCTTTTACTGTCATAACAAGCTCAGTAACTAAAAATGTACCTTTTAAGCATATGTCATTATGCCTTCGCTTATAATTTCGATATAAATAATGTCAAAGAAAATGTCCCGTAACAACAATCGTGAATCTAGCCGAATTGTCACGATCAACTAAAAAACCATACGTCTCTGCTTACAATTTGAAAATAAATAACCTAAGCTGTAATACCTGACAACGTTAATTGTAAGTAATGCTAGATGTAAGCACCACACATTACCGCCTATGACAAGCCCATGTTAAAATAATGCGTAATTTCTGTGTGCTGTAATTCATCAGGGAACTATCTCCTATTACCAAGTAATCATTGTATAATTAGTTTAGTTATGATAACTGCCTCTAATAGGTAGTTGATAATAAATAACATTTAAGTTTATATCAGGCATGCATTTTTTCAATCACATAATTCTTCAAAAAACTTTATAAAAACTCGTGATAAATTTACACGACACATATACATATTAGACCACCCATAAGTCCAAAAGTGTTATTTTTCTCCACTCTCCGCGCATTTTCGTAGAGAACTAGACTATAAAATAAGATCTGCAAAAAAACCGGGTGCGTGTAGTGGTAAAATGCCAGTCGCATTTGACTTAAAGCCTCAGAAACACACTTTAAAAAAGTTCAAAATTTTTTTGATCTGTAACTTTTTTAAAAAGTTTTTAAAGTAGTTCGTGATTAGGACTTTAAATTTAAGAATAACCTAGCCAATAACAACAGTGTATAAACTTTTGACCAACTTGTATTATTTGTGATAAAATCAACATTTTAAGACAAGATTTTTAAAATTTTTTGAGCACTTTTTTGCAAAAACGGTTGCCATTATGGTTTTCGTACGGATAAAATTATGTACTTTATTTCATTATAGAGATAACAACAACCGTTTTTGCAAAAAAAGTGATAAAAAAATTTCAAAAATCTTGTCTTAAAACGTTGATTTTACCACACATAATACAAGTTGGTCAAAAGTTCATATACTGTTGTTATTGGCTAGGTTATTCTTAAATTTCAAGTCCCAATCACGAACTACTTTAAACACTTTTTAAAAGAGTTACATTTCAAAAAAATTTTGAACTTTTTTAATGTGTGTTTTTGAGGCTTTAAGTCAAAACGACTGGCATTTTACCAATACACTCACCCGGTTTTTTTTTTTTGCAGATCTTATTTTTTAGGATCGAAGAAAATAACACTTTTGCACATTCCATATATTTCATGGGTGCTCTAATACATATATGTATATCGGTCATTCCATGTCAAATCGGACGCTTTTGTCCAAAAACTAATTTTTACGATTCCGATTTTTTTCAAATTTTTCACGTCGATAGAACTTTAAAAACAAAAAATATTTGCATACTTTTATATAATTTTTTATATATATTTTTTTTTGCAGTTATGCTCAGTGAAAAATTAAACAGAAAATCAGAAATTGTCATTCAAACATGTAGTCAAACAACTATATCTTCTAAACCGTTAGTCCTACAAAAAAATGTTGCAAACATATTTTAAAGATCATGAGTTGCTTTTTATTGTGGTGTCCTTTTTTGCAATCACTTTTGTAAAAATTTTTAAATTTTTTGACCACTAAAAATTTCATTCACAATTTTCATAGTCAGCACCACAATTTTTTTGGCACTTTGAAAATATTATCGTATTGAGGCATTCATTCTTAATGCATTCTCAAAATTTGATGTTGGAGGATCAATGTTTGCTATTTTAAACGAAATTTTCAAAAACTGATTACACAACTTTTAAGTACAAAATTCATTACTTTTTAATTAAAAATGGAATTTTTAGTATTTTTTTACTAAACTAGGTACATATCGTCGCTGCGCCAACAAAAACAGTTATATGTTTTTCAGCAACTTTTCAGGAGAGCAAAAAACAAAATATTTTTTTAGAGCATTTCTTGTACTGCGAGCAATAACTGTTTTTGATCACTCCTAAATCATAAGAGGTATAAAAAATTGCAAATGCAGAAATGTGCGTAATAGATAGTGTAAACAAAATATGCTATAAAAAATTTACAAAAATTACATAACTGGTTTTACTGGCGCAGCAACGATATGTAAAATCAGTCAAATTGAAAAATTTTATCAACTCGTTAAAATATGCCATTCCTCTGAAGACACACTATTTTTGAAATTTGCTAAAATATTTCATGGTTGTAATTCCATAATCCCTATCTTAATACTAAATAATGTTAAATTGTTTTAACATTTTATTTATAATTTTTTTTTGTTCTTGAAAACTTTAACAATAGTTGAAAAGATGATGTGGATTTAAAAGTAAAGTACAAAAACCTAAAAATTGTGTAGTTAGTTTTTGAAAATTTTGTTTAAAATAGTAAACATTGATTCTCCAACAACAAATTTTAAGAATGCATTAAGAATGAATGCCACAATACGATTATATTTTCAAAGTGCCAAAAAAATAGTGGTGCTGACCTTGAAAAATGTGAATGAAATTTTTAGAGGTCAAAAAATTTAAAATTTTTTACGACAGTGTTTGTAAAAAAGGACACCACAATAAAGATCACTTCAAGATCTTTAAAATATGTCCTTAATTTTTTTCTTGTAGGACCAATGGCTTAGAAGAAATAGTTGTTTGAGTACATATCCAAATGGCAATTTTTGTTTTTCTTTATTATTTTTCACTGTGTATAACTGCAAAAAAAAAATAAAAATTTTTAAAAAAGTATGCAAATATTTTTTGTTTTTAAAGTTCTATCGACGTGAAAAATTTGAAAAATTCGGAATCGTAAAAATTAGTTTTTAGACAAAAGCGTCCGATTTGACATGGAATGACCGATATACATATTTTATTGTATTATTTACAAAATGATACGGAGCTGGTTACTTACATACCTAATTACTCGTATGTATCTACGTTTAATATAAACAAAATTGAATAATTTTCGAAAAAATTGACTGTGCATTGTTGTTGCTTTTTGGAAAAAACCGTATCCTAAATCTTTGAATTATACATCAATATGTTTGCTTTATAGTTCTTCAAAATAGAAAATTTATATAATACAAAAAATCTACCTCATGCTCTTGTAACACGGGTTAATGTGAGTTGAAGTTATCACATTTTCGTAATAATTTTCATCAAAATTGTACTTTGCAGAGTTTAAAAAAAATTTACCAAACGTAATGCAATGTTTCTCATAGAAGAAAAGACAAATTTTATTAGCCTTCAAACAGGTATAAATTGATCAAAATCATTTGATTAGTTTTTGAGTTATATGCAAAATACTGAAGAAGAAATTTCTTATTTTTTCGAAGAGATGAATTTTTAGCCAAAAACGCTTTAAGCCTTTTGCGCGACCATTTACCGTTAGTTGATATTACAGTGTTATATCCTTAGATTCGTGCTTTTTAGAGTAGAATCAGAAATCAACGTGTCCCTGGAACTTTTCGAAAAAGTCACAGAAGTAGGAAGGTCTAATGTAGGCATATAAATAAAAATGAAATGGTGTACGTTGTATGCTGATGCACTCATGAATGGCAAGTATTTGTGCTACAAGTTGACACCACAGTTTTATATATAAATATTTGTATTTATATCTATAGATCTTGATTTTGTTGCAAAGGTTGTTATTTGCAGCTTTTAGTTTAATCTTATAAGAGCCAATTTTTTGGGTGGGTTCTCCATTCAGTCATAAAATTTATTGCACTACAATTTTGGTTCTTCAAGCCGAAAGTGTAGCTCGGGTTTTTTTTTTGCTTTTATAGTGATGTATCTAATCAATGTTTTATTAATTTTTTTGTGAACTATTTTTCCACTCGGTCCAGGGTTTGGGGTGTATTTTGTGGTTTTTTTGGTAGCTCTAAAATAAACCTACTTAACTGAGGCTCCGGGATAAGCCGGTACACACGGGGAGAAATTGCAGAATTTGGTATCAGTCGTTTTTTTATCATGAACATTTTACTCAAATTTTCATCATCAAACTACTCCGTCTTTAATTTTGCTTAATGCCAGCAAGAAAAACAATCCAAGCCATACTTGGATTATTTAGCAAAACAAATAAACGGGAGATGGTTTTTATTAATATTAGTTGGAATTTGTTCCACAAAATCATCAACAGCTCCAACACACACCCTTCGTATATTATAATAACAAGCAAAATAATTTAAGCTTTTAACACGTGTTTACAATAAATCCTTGTAATATTATGACTCATCTAGCAAAAAGCAAACAAGAGGAAAACCAACATTCAACTCTTAAGTAGTTATATAAAATATGCATGCATACAAGCGATATGAGTGCACGTGGTTAGGTTCTCCTCAAACAACATTTGAGACAAAAGAATTTTAATCATTGTCACATACTGTTTGCTCCAAAAAAACCCTTGTAATAATAATGGGTTTTAAACAAAAACAATAAATATACGATGTACCCTTTTCAATGCAGAGCGCGTTTAAAAGATACTCAATGAAAATTATGCGGAAATGCCAACCTTTTTGAAAAAAGTTGACCCTTTTTGGCTTCAGCGCTTTTAATGGCCATTGGCACAAGGATCAAATAACGTTGACGAGTAAAAAAAATTATTGTTGTATTCTACAGGACATCATGCTGCTGCATAACAGCGGAACATAACTATGGACTGATGGGTTGCTGACACAAAAAAGTCAGGGTTGCCGCCGTTGAGATCGGATGACTTATAATGACAAAGAAAGACAACTTTTATCATTACGCAGATGAGTTAAATTATGTCAATGACAACATTGCTGAGTGAGGATTCACTTCTTGCAACCTCGTATAGGGTTATGGTTGTGGGTGTGGGCATAGATGTGGACGGAATGCTGCTAATGAAGGCCGTGCATCACAAAGAAGCGAGAACGTTTCAGCAGAATGTAAAATACTTAATTATTACTGTAAACTTCAGGAGTATTTTCTATCTTTTAGTCCATCAGTACACATGACAGCATTATTTGGTTTTTGATTTTATGTCAGCGTTAAACATTAAGCAAATAAAAATGTTGCAACATCTGCCGGTCATATTATTTCTCATTTAATTTTCTTTGAGTGCTTTACTAATTGCACGCAACATTGTTGACGACTCGTAAAATTGCCTTTACGTGACGCCTGTCTTGTGTCTTTGGTCTAGGATATCTTGGAGCATTGAGATGGCGCCTGGCTTCTGTTATTCGCTTAGTTAATTATTTAGCTACATCTACTAGACAGATGTTATTTTAAGTTTTTCAGCATTAAATGCTTTAAAGAAAGGCTGTGGCGAATATACTTTATCAGATGGAAATCTATACAAAGTCTTAAGGATGCGGATGAGTATTCGGATGTTATTAAAATAGTTAAAAACTGTATTAATCGGTTTATTAGAATAACTTTTTGAAACGAAGTTTTGTTTAACTGCTTGCACACAAATTTTAAGTGCGAGTCCTTGTGATTGTAAGACGAATGTTCTATCCGCTTAGTCACTGAAATATGTTAGATTCTGTTGTTAATTCACTGTTTAGTGAATTTAGTGAATTAGTTTTTCTACTCTTTGTCTGATGATATCACATTGAAGCAGTTCAAAGGATTGTGTGTTACCTACAGTAATAGTAAACACCCATTAGTTGCGGCTTCATTGACGAATTCGTCGTGATGATTTCTTAAGGAACTTAATCTTATGTCTTGTATTTCTTGGTAAAAATTCTGTAACGCGTCTTTCTTGTGTCTGTTCATCAAAAACCTAAAGTACAAAGCAATAACCTTAAAAAAAATGCATGGCAAAAATTATTCAACGCGGCATGTCTTGTATTCGATCATCGTTTCCCTACTAGTAATGGTTCTACTTATAGTTCGAAGTAATTTTTCTGTTAAAATTTAATATATACCTAGCGTTCTTTTGAAAATGTTATAAGAACAACATTCGTTATTATTTCACAATAAAAATTATACATTAAAAATAAACTGATCTATCCAAACATGTAAAATACAATATAATTTATCAAAAAAATTTTTACATGAATTTAATTGTAAGCTTTTTAGATCAAGTAAGTTTGAAAGAGGCAACAACAACAACAACAACAACAACAACAACAAATCTTTATAGAGTCAATTACACAGCAGACCAGACAGCCCGTTTCGGAAATCGCTACATTTCCTCTTCAGTAGTCTTGAGTGATTCCCACTGTTAAAATCTTATATGATTTGACACTTTTTCGAATAAATTCGTAAGAATTTTAACGTTCTCATCGGCCTTTTAATGATATGACATTAAAGCAGTAATTATTTTTAGATCAAGCCTTTAACTCTACCAGGGTAGCCGTCTGTTACAGTTACTTTTTATTTTTTCGATATTCATTGTTCGATATCAATTTGCATTTCATAAAAAAATTATATTAAAAGATAAAGATTTCCTTCTTTTGTCCGTTAATGAAACTTTCTTAATGTGAACGAAAGCTTGCGGTCAAAACCAACACGGTCAAAAGGAATACCATGATCTTTGCACTCTCTCAACAGATAGCAAAGGCGTATTAGCAATATTATTTGCGGGCAAGTGAATATTTTCAGTCTTAGAATAAGATAAGAAAAAACCTTTTAGGTTTTATTAAAAGTGGTGTGCCCCAAGAGTCTATTCTTGCCCCGCATTTATACAACATCTTTATATCTGATTTTCCACATGAATTAAATGGTTCAAGATGTATCCTTTATGCAGATGACTCTTTACTATACGCACATAATGTTTCTCCGACTGTAGCTTTAATTTCAGTATCAAGACATCTTTCTCTGGTGCACAGTTATTACGAAAATTGGGGTATCAAAATCAACTCGGCAAAGTCAGTTGCAATATGCCTTCGTAATGCTAGCGGTAAATGTGCTAAATTTGTAGTTCCCGAAAGCAAAAGATTATCTTTGTCCTTAAATGGAATATCTATACCTTTTAAAAATAGCTTTAAATATTTAGGCGGCAATTTCAACAAATTATTTAAATTTAACGAGCATGCTAGAACCATTTTAAAAAAAGCTTACAAAATCAAAGGCATGTTTGCTAAACTTTTAAATAGTAAATATTTAATGAAGGAAACAAAGCTTTTTATTTACAAAGTCTGTATTCGCACAGTTTTAGTTTATGCATATCCAATTTGGTTCTCTTTTTCTCCTACAGTTGCTAATGAAATTGAAATCTTTGAGCGTAAGATACTTAGATGGTGCATTGATAGACACTATGAATCTTATGCAAAAAGATATTTGAATAATTTTGTGTACAAAGAAGCAAATATATATCCTTTTTGTTATTATGCTTTTACGTTACTTGATAGATTTATCAAAAAAATTGGCTCTACATGATAATTATTTGGTTAGAGATATTTATGAACTTCAAAAATTATATAATTGGTCTAATATTAATTATCTCTCTCCCATAAGTTTTATAAATGAAAATTATTCTTTGTAGTTAGATTTTGCTGCACCACTTTTACCAAATTTTTATGTCAATTCGGTACAGAATACTCATAGAGGATAGGATAGAGGAACCGTAATTTGTTTTATTATTTATATTAAGTTAATATTTGTGTAAAGTGTTAAAATGTTTGTTTAGTTTTAAGGTTTTATAAAAAAAAACAAAAAAATTAAAAAAAAAATAAATACATTATAATGTTTAGTGCCAGGAGCAAGCTCTAAATACTTTAAAGAAAAATATAACTAATTCCATTCTGTAATGAAATCTTGAAGCTTTTTTCTATAAATTTATATAAGAATAATACGTTAATAGTTCTAAGTTATCTTAATTATAAATTTGTATCTTATGCTATGTAATTCTGACCGAAAAGTCTCAATAAACTTACTTACTTACTTACTTACTTGGATTTGAAAAGTGATGATTATTGAAGCACCAATAATAAAGTTTATTAATTTAATTTTTCTTTGAAATAGGTTTACTCGTAAAACTAAAAATATTTTTCTTTGATCCAGACTTATGAATAGTAGAGTTGGTCGGTCTCCATACAAAGAAAAAAGTTGCATATGACACATAGAAATATGTGTTAATGATCTTTGACCTCGCCTTCAGGGTCAAAATTATGAAAGTATTTTTTCTCATACTTACCCCCAAACATTTTCATCACTAAATATATCTCAAAAAGTTATTTAGTTTTTAGTTTTTTTTAGTTTTGGGCATGATTGGAGATTCCTGTAACGATCTCGGCTTTCCAGTTTCGCAAAAATATGACTATCAAGTACACATTTCACTCCTCATAAATTTCTGAATCCATAGAAAATTATTTTGTTTAGGATTATTTTTTACAGTCGAAAAGCAGTATTGCTTATAAAATAAAGACAAACTGCGAATCCAGTTTGTACAAAAACATTAAAGCGCTGTAACTTCTTTGTTTATGGATTAAGATCCATCTAAGCCGCTTTGAATGCAATAAATAAATAACTTTTTGAGATCTTTTTAATTATGATAAAATGTTTGGGGGTAAGTATGAAAAATACTTTCTTCATTTTGATTCTAAAGAAGAGGTCAAAGGTCAGGACTTTTACAACTTTTTTCGACCTACTCAAATGCATAGGCGTCACAAATGAAACTTTCCAGGAGCCAAAAAAAATGCCACAACTTAACGAATTGCTAACCTACACTGAACCAAAAATGTGCATTATAATAATTCATTGAAATTGGTCCATTGACTTGTGTTCATTGATTTCAATGACTTTACTTCATTCTTTAATGTAACGTTCGTAGAATTTTCTGATTTTCAATGAATGGTTCCTTAAATATCAATTTACACTTTATTGAATGCAATAAACACGTTAATTGAAAATATGCCAAAATTAAAGAAACTTTCATTGAATTCAATGTAAACTTCATTGAATTCATTGTAAAGTTTATTGAGTTCAATGTAAAGTTCGTTGAATTTAATGTGTCAATGTAATGTTAATTGTATTCAATGTTTAGTTTATTAACCCTAATCCTACTGCGTCATTTTACAACATATCCCACTGCGATGTGAATTTGAGTCACACATGTAAAAAAAAATAAAAAATAGCGGTTGATGCCACGAAATTTTTGTTACTCTGAATTTGAAGAAAATTAATTCATTAGAGAATGCAAATAGACTTCAATGCAAAAAAGTACTTGTTTAATAATTAAAATCTTGTTAAAATCAAATGTGATCCAAAGTCACACCGTAGTAGGATAAGGGTTAAATTCAAAGTGAAGTTCATTGAACTCAATGTTATGTTCATTAAATTTAATGTAAATTTTATTAAATACAGTGCAAAGTATTCAGATCATTGGAATTAATTATATGTACATTAAATTTAACAAATAATTTGTAAATCATTTTATACCCAATTTTAAAATAAAAAAATAATTACAACTTAAAAGGCAATATTTTTATTATTTTAAAGAGTCAACCAAAAAGACTTTGTTTTGAAGATTGCGAAGAATTTGTACATTTATAAAAATATGCGGCAACAAATAACCACACGAAGGTGCATGCTGCAGGATATTTTAATAGAGGGAATAAATGCTCTTATAAAGCTAACAAATTGAAATTTTACACCATCCATGTAAACATAAAACTGTTGGAATGATGAGAGTTCTTCTCTTTAACCCTTTCCGTCCCCACCTACTCATTTGTGTAGGTAAATTTAATGCATTTTTGAAGAGCAAGAGCTATATTGCTTTGCCGTATTTACCCCTTCTTTTATTGTTTTAGCACTAGCTTTTATGTATATTTTTCTCGCATTTGGTCAAACACGTGGTACGCAACAAACATGTTTCGGAGCGCGAAAGATAAAAAATATAAGTGTGATAATTTTGTTAAAATTTATCTTAATAAAGGAAGATTTTGCTATTTTAACCCATATTCTCATAGCGTCGTCATATGACGACAGAAACATTGGCATGTTCAACGCGCCAGTGTACCGTTATCGCTGCACAGAAAAAAATAAAACAACAACAAGTGTATTCTTTGTTAATTGCTTTTTCATTATGTATTTAGTTTGGCCTCGTCATTCAAATCGTTCACGTGTTCTCAGCTTTTCTTTGTGCTTGTTTTTTTAAAAAGTTCAAAATTATGAGTTCGGCTACAAAGTAAGTGAAAAAACTTATTAAATTATAAAAATAAGCAATACAAGTAACATAAAATTAAAATGTATACTTGTTTTCAAGATTTTAATTAAAAATATTTATAAAAGTTCTGGTAAAATGCACATGTTTTTTCAGATTTTATTTTGGTGTCGTAATATGACGACGCTATGAGAATACGAGTACTAATATAAACTTTTTTTTTTGTTTTCGGTTTTTTATCAGCAAATTTCTTACCGTAGCGGAGATTTTAGATATTTTAGACGAAGATAATGAAAATGAGTTTTTCATCGAACCTCCGGATGTCAATATTTTGACTGATGAAGATTCAGATGAAGAAGGAGAAGTGGGAGGAAATATAAATACTTTGTGTCGTAACCAACTGCTGGCACCTGCTGAAATTCGAAGAGCCAATGAAGAGCTTCCCACAAACGTTGATCAGCAAGACAGCAAAAGAAGAAAGGTGGATGTAAAAAAGGATAATGAAATACGTTGGAAACTAGGAGGAAAAACATCTAAAATCACATAATTCCAAGTTCCTGACAATAATTTTGAGGAAAGCATGACTGCAGTCCAGTACTTTGAGCTTTGTTTCGATGAAGCATTGATTGACATCATTATCGCTGAAAGTTCTAGATACTGCTTATCAAAAAATTGGCCGGACGTCAACTTGAGCGCAAAGGAGTTAAAACTTTCTTTGGAATTTTGATGGTTTCTGGATATAATCAATTATCCAGTAAAGCATTTTATTGGAGTACAGGCGCTGATTTGCGCAGCCATGCAGTATACAATTCAATGCGCAGAAACCGATTCGATACTATCATGAAGTCCCTGCATTTTCAAAGCAACGACAATTTAGACAAAAGTGATAAGTTCTGCAAATTACGTCCACTTATATCTCACCTTCAAAAAGCGTTCATGAAGCACTTCCAACCAACGGAGTCTATATCACACGACGAAGCCATGGTACAGTACTTTGGAAAACACGGTTGTAAGCAAGCCATCTGAAATAAGCCAATACGTTTTGGATATAAAATTTGGTGTCAAAACTCACCATCTGGCTACCTTATTGCGTTTGAACCATATCAAGGAAAATCCTACCAGGGTAATGAAGAAATGGAAAGCCAATTTGGAAAATGTGCATCCACATTGTTGCATTTAATTGACCAATATCCATTATCGAAATATATGCTACCTTACCATTTCTTTTGCGATAATTTATTTACGACATTTCCTTTGCTCAAAGAGATGAAAAAAAGAGGCTTCAATTGCACCGGGACCATAAGAAACAATCGTTTTGGTAGCAATTGTTGTTTGGAAGATGTAAATGCGTTCAAAAAGAAAGAAAGAGGTTTTATACAGACTGCAATGGCAAATTACCAAAAAGAAGATTTCTATGTAACTAGGTGGAAAGACAATGCAGTGGTAACTGTAGCTTCAACTGTTTTTTCTGCAGATCCCGAGGGAAAAGCTAAAAGATGGAGTAGGTCAGACTTAAAATATGTTGATATTAGTATTCCATACTCCATGCAAAATTATAACAAAAATATGGGCGGAACTGACCGAATGGATCAAAACGTAAATGCTGACCGCATATCTATTCGAAGTAAAAAATGATGGTGGTCACTATTTACTTGGATGCTGGATGTGTCAATTCAAAATGCTTGGCTTTTAGCCAGGCAGCATGATCCCAAACTCAAGCAAAAGTCTTTCCGTAGAGAAGTAGCAATGGCATATCTTATGTCAAGTAATAATTTACCAAAACCTGGGGGGAGAAAACCGAATTCCCAGCCTGGAGCTGATTCCATAAGAAATGATCAATACATGCACTTTGTACAAAGAACAAAAAATAATAGGCAGAGACGCTGCGCTGGAGATAAATGTAAGTCAACTGTAAGGACAGAGTGCCAAAAATGTGACATAGGTTTTTGCATTGATTGCTTCGCACCATATCATCAGAAGTAAAAATATTTATTTTTTTATTTTTAATGAATTTTTGTAAACAGATGTATTAAAACAAAAAATACCAATGAAGTAATAAATCTCTTAAACCTGAAATCAATATCAAAATTTTGTACACTTATTATCATAGCGTCGTCATATGACGACACCCATTTTCCGGAAACCTGGACCCGATATGACAATTTTTTTTTCATATATATAGTAAAGGTAGCCTATACATGCTGTGAGTCAAACATTTTTATAATCGGATGATTATTTTATAACTCGGGAGAATACGGGTTAAAGTAATGAAAGCATTAAATTTTATAAATATGTGCAAAATATGTAAATAAGTGCAAAAAATTGTTGTATTTTTGTAAGAAACATACGTGCCTACACATATGTGTGGTATGGGCCTTTACTAGCTCACTTTTTTACATTACAGCCAAAAAATATGATTTGGAAAACCAAGCCGATGTGAAGAAGTACTGAAATTAATATGCAATGAATTTGATATTCACAGCGATAGTTCATCAAATATTGAGTCTTCGACTTCGGCATCAGATGATGAAGATTCGGATGTTGAATTCAGCGTGCACACTACTTTAGAGGAGGCAAATATCGCTGATGCTAACATCTTCGATGAACCATTGCAGCAGACTGGGAGGCAATTGTCGTGGAAGAGAGGAACATTTCATGCATATGTTAGTCAATTGCAAGAAAATTGTCACCAGGCAATGGACCCTCAACCAGCACTAAAGTACTTCGAATGGTACTTTGCTGATGTGGGTCATACAAACACTAATATGTACCACCTTCAAACATTCGGCACTGAGTTGAAAACAGATTCAACCGAAGTAAAAAACCTTTGCGGTGCGCATTTATATTTCGGCTGCATCAAACTCTCTCTTTTGCGAATGTACTGCCTATTTTTGTTAAGAAAATGTCTTCATTTTGTAGACACTGCAGAGACTCTAGAAGAAGAAAATTCAAATTATCTGTGGAAGGTTCGAACAGTTATTGATGCTGTCAGATCACGATGCCTTGCCATTCCAAGGAATTTCGAAAATTACTCCATCGATGAGCAGATGATACCGTTCCTAGAAAGATTGACAATGGGACTAAGTCAATACTTTCGCAACAAACCGCGTCCAGTTGGCCTTAAAAACTTCGTGACTACATCGTCAACTGGTACTACTTGCACTGATTTAATGAAATTTTTAATTATAATTTTTATTTTTTCAGGTATTGTTCTAGATTTTGAAGTTTACCATGGCATGAAAACTCTACTTGGAGACCGATCTCTGGGCTTGGGTCCTTGCATTGTTCTTCGTCTGGTGAGAACAGTGCCAGTAAAGTCGTCAGTGTTTTTTGACAGGTATTTAACCAGAGTACCGCTTTTAGCGCGATTGGCTGAACTCAATTTGCACGGAACAGGTACGATTCAGGTCAATCGGCTACGCAATGTCTGTTTGAAAGATGACAGACGCATGAAAAGGGAGAATCTGATCAAATAATTAGATCAGATGAAAAAAATTGTTGTAGTCAAATGGAAGGACAACAAATCCGTAACACTCGCTTCTACAGCATATGGACAAGATCCAGTGGGTAGCGTGAAAAGGTGGAATGAGGAGCAGAGATGCAGGATGGAAGTGCCTTGTCCCGCCATCGTCATGAAATATAATAATAACATGGGAGGAGTGGACATTTGCGACCAAATGATGGAGTGCTATAGAACTTGGATCAAGTCAAAGAAGTGGACACTAAAAGTAGCTCTTCACTTTATCGATTTGACAATACTGAATTCTTGGATGGAATATCGGCGCGATGGTCAGTCCAAAAATATGCCACGAAAATGCATTAAGGATTTGCTAGCAATTCGGTTAGAAATTGCAGAAGCTTTGCTCTGTAGCCCCAAAAGAAAACTGCAGCAGTGAGAAAGAAGAACAGATAAACAAAACCCTTAAATGATCTCCTTTGCCTGGAACAAGCAAACGGTTGGATGGAGGGGGTTATTGGCTGGTGGTGGACAAACTGACGACAGCTGGAGCATGCCGTTTAAAAACATGCCATAGTCGCACGCGTACTCGGTGTGAAAAATGTAACGTTTATTTGTGCCTGTCTTCGGACAAAAATTGCCTTAAAATGTTCCATACTGAACCAATGAACTGATTTTTTCTATTTTATTATTTACTATTTAGAGAATAATAAACTGAAACCAATGAACACATTTATTTTACATTATTTTTTGTTATTAAACTTATTTTGTTGGGCAAAGCCATCGTTATTTTAATATGAAATAAAAATTTTAAGTTTTTTTCCATCTAAAAACAATTTGCGTATTTTGACAGAGTAAAATTCCAAGGTAAACATATGTGTATGTCCTGTTTCTAAGGATATGAACTTTGTACCTACATAAAAAATACATTTTTGTGTTTGTTTTGGGATTAATATCACATCCTGAAAGTTTAATTGAAATCCGTCGATTTTGAAATATCTTGGGACTGAAAGGGTTAACAGCAAGAATAAATGTTTAAATATTTTCACCTTTGTTTTTTAAAAAATTAATATGCTCTTCGACTACCTGGATGCTTCTTCTAACAAAAACAAAGGCCTCTTGGGAACTTCTAGTTGTATGCTTTATGTCAAAAACTCAATAGTGCGTTAGGTCGATCGGCCGTTGATCGTACTTTGGTCTGCGTTGTAAAAACTTTACGATACAATTGTCAAAACGGAAGACCTCAAAACTTTACAAAACTAAATGTTGCCTTGACAGATCTTGCCTTTGCCATGAAAAGCAGCTATTTAAAAAATCCCACAAAACTTCCCTTTCTCCCAAATCATGCCGATTGTAATGGATGTGGATTTAATTTTAATAAATCAATGAAAAACAAATTCTTATTGTAATAAAATCATTAAACGACCTACTTTAAAAAGTTAAGATATTTTCTTAATGTATGTTTTATATAACAAGGGAATTTTTGCAAAGTGGCAATATTATAATATGAGCAATTAGTTTTTCTACCAGGCAGGGTATTTATTATTTTAAAATTTGTACTTATTATTTGTACTATAATTGAATTTTGTACTATAATTATTATATTTAATTATCTTAAATTTTGTTTAGTACCCTGCCCTTAAGCAGTCCTTACACTCGATTGTGCACTTGCAGCATATATGTCAGCTGCAATATATTCTCAAATGGAAAAGTTATTAAAAGGTAAGAACAATTTGAAATCAAAATGATACGTTTTTGACATAAAAATAAAATATTTTTAATACAAAAATATGTATTTTTATATCAAAAATGTGCATTTTTAAATCAAAAATTATCAACATGGAAACAAAATTTTCTGTTTTAAGACTGAAAATAAAATGAAACATTTCTGAAATAAAAATAAGAATAATTTTCAAAATAAAAATATCGTAGTTTATTGTAAAGTTTTTAACTTTACCCTACTTTTGTAACTTTTTATTTTGTATTTAAAGTTGGAATTTTTGATTATACGTTGTTTTTATTCTCGGTGTACACTGGGAATTGCACTGAATCGTGAATACCCCTATTTTGTTATACAGTCAAATCTGGATATAATGAACCCGCGAAATAGTAAAAAACTCGAAATAGTGACTGAAATAGTTTATTGGGCCAAACGTAATGATTCTAGTAAAGTTTGTAGGTACCCTTTTTAATATGCGCTTTGGTTTTTTTAAGTTTCTGATAAATTGGTACCAAAGTATCTTGACAGCGGCTGAAAAAGACTGCTTGTTTTATGCCACCTATCGAGAAGAAGATGCATTTAAAAACAACAAAAAATTTATTGTGGAATATTTTTTTATATTATTTATAAATAGAATATACTGAGAATAAAAACATACTTCAAAATTAAACAAAAAATTTTAAAACAGAAATTTAACCATTTAGCGTTTCTACAAAACAAAATTTAAAATAAGCTTAATAAGTTTTCAACATTTGCCAGACAATTGAGACCAAGCTGAGATTGTGTGAAAATATTTTTTGAATTGGTTCTACAAATAATGAACATTACATGAAATAAAAACTAATTTATTACATTAATATTTAAAATATTAAAATATTTTAAGCCGCAAAAAACGCAAACTTCATCGAATGGAGCTAAAATATGGTATTCGAGGGCATCCACTGGTCGCTAGTTAAGAATTTGACGTCGAAAACTCAAAAAAATTAAGGAATGGCATCGAAAAAATGGCAGTTCATTTAATTGTTTTTAATTAAGAACAACATCTTAAAATTATGATTTAAAATATTTGTTTTCAATACTAAAGTTTTTGTTTTGAAGTATTTTTTAAACAAATGTTTTTAAACTGTAATTGTTTACTATAAGCTTTCGTTTTAAATTGAACTGTACAAATATTTGAGTTTAACTTAAATGGTATTGTTTCAAGCTCTATATAAAAAAAGAATTAATTTAATATGAACACAGTTTCATTAATTTTTAACACATATTCCCTCAGTGTATTTAAAAAATTTTTAAGTCCTTATACTTGTTGTGCTGAGTGTTTCTCTCGAGGCTCGTTTAAATTCGTTCATTTCGGGAGAGGGGATTTAACCCCCAAAATAATCCCTGCGTACGCGTCTGCGCCCTGAGACTACTGGGTTGTTGAAAAAAGTTCGCTTGAAGCAATTTGCTTGATTGCTAACTTTAACAAGTTGTTAAAATTTTATCCTTCAACTAAGCTTTAACTTAGCTATCGGCTAGTACTAGTTATATAATTATTCTCTATTAAAAACCATTTTTTAGCTTTTAATTGTTTGGTCATATGTCGCGATTAAAGAATCAATCCCATGAAAATCTAAGGCTATATTCACTTTTCCAAAAAAAAAATTTTCCAAATTTTATGGACCTAAATGATAGCTATGTGTAACCCACCGAACTCTTCCTTACAATTTCAACTAAAAATTTCCATCTCCTTTGTGAAACATTATTGCCTGCTAGGTATTACAACTTTATAGTTTTGTCCTAGCTCTTAGCTGTAAAGCTGTCAAAAAGCCGTACGCAAGTCAATCGAAGCAACTAACCTTCGTTCACCTTGATTTTATGCGGATGCATAAGTCACCGTTTATTGCATCAACTTGAAGAGACCAACTTCCGGTTGCATCTTTAGAAACTTGCACGGATTTCTACTTCATTCATTGTCTGTTTGCTGATATAAAACTTTTGTATTCAATTCAGCGACTTAAGTAGGAAGTACTGTAAGTTAAAGCATACCAAAAAGGATGTAATAAACTTAGTTCTAGGAGTTACTGCTGTAGCAACGAAATTAGAAAAGTTTTCATCCGGTGCTCGGGAGTTGAGAGCGGCTCAACGGAATAAAATTGCTAGATGGCTGATGTAAAGGTCTACGAATGCTATGCCGATGAGTCAGCATGTGAAAGAAATCCCTTAAGTGGTAAGCCAACAGTACTGTCAACAGTTCATTGTCATAAAGTTAAAGAACAAATGTCTAGCTAAAGAAGCTCCATGCATGAATTTAATTTTGTTACTGTCACTTATTGTAAATTATGTGGTTACATGTTACAACACTTTTCGGGATGCATTAAATTTGCGAATGTGACGCAAAAGTTCGCGGTGATTAAATTTATGGGTCAACTTGTTGGCATGTTAAGGAAGTTAGGGTTGAGATGTTAACGGTTGTGAAACATTAAGAGATTTTGAGTTGAGTATTTTGACCGTTTTAAAATGGTTTTCAGTGCGATTTATTTAAATATCATATTTGCAACTGGAACGAAGATATGTTTGAACAAAATTTTTTAAGTAAAAACTTTGTCACACGAGAACTTGCTGCTGTCACTTCAAAGGCCATATTCCCTGCCTTACGCAGGAATTCTCAAGTTATCATTGCTGCCTCTTAAGCTATGACGGGGCACAAAATGCATGCAACATTAAGCATAAATTATTCAAGAACTCAAACATCATCAAATGACAAGCAGTCAAGTGGAGAAAACCAGATACTAAATTCTGTAAGCTAAGAGCAAAAATACGCTACAGATGCCGCTGCAACCCGTTCCAAATGTTGTCAATGCATTTGCAGCGTTGGCAGCTAATGTTGAAAGAAATTAAAAACATCACTGAAGCGAACACGCGATATGTTAAGAAACATTAAAAATCAGGAGCCAAGTTTTTTCCCTTGTCGTTTTCGCAAGTTATTAAAATTATGTATTTTTAAATACCTTAAAATAATAAGGGGAAGGCAACGATATTATTGTAGCTTGGATCGAACATGCGACAACTACAACTTGTGACACTTTTTGACAAACAGAATGGTAAGCTTAAGGAAACTCATGTTGTTTCGGAATAACGTCAATGCTTCAAAAAACATTTTGCACAAGTGGCTCATAAATCATAAAGTTATCATTAAATTCTGACAGATTGTTTACATTTCTTTGGGTTATTCGTAATTTTAATTATAATTTGCTTACGATTTTATATTTTTAAACTGTAAAAAACGTATTGGGGAGCCATTTAATAAAGAGTGTTTAAAAATTTCACGTTATAGTTTGAATTTGAATAGACCACTCCAAATATTAAAATGCACTTAAAAAAATTATCCATACATATAAAACTGTACAATAAAAAGTATGTGTGTGGCCACTAGGGCTTTCAATCCCGAAGGGTTTTGACGAATCTCGGGATTTCGGGATTTGAAATTCGTGATCCCGGGATTTTTCGGGATCCCGAGATGCAAAAATTTTAAAATAATAGCATTTAGCTGTATTAAAAGCATGGACAGTCAATAACTCTTTCTATTAATTTCTGCATCCTGCAAAAAAAAAATACCATATTACTTTTTTTTTAAATCCAAAAGTAATCGTTATTCATACTTAAAATATTCAAACTCAAAAGTTTATAAAACTTTAAAGACGCTAAGACAAAATCATAATTTCTAATGCAGACAAGGGTTACAGTTGTAATGTAAAAAATAAGGAAAACAATTCAACTTTTATTGAAAGATAAAGTCTTATTCTGAAATCGCATTTTGTATACTAAGGGGAGACTCTTGTAAATTTATGATTGAAAAAATATCTGACTAAACCAGATCGAAAAAAAAATAATTAGAAAATAACGATTATGTTATGATGATTTTAAATATTAACTTATTTAACAATAGTTAAAAATATTTGCTAAATTTTAAAATATTTAGATTATAATTATAATAAGTTTATTTAACCCTTTCTATGCATTTGCCCAATATATTGGACACGTCAGAAAGAAATTTTTAATTTTATTTTGCAGCACTTTTTTTAAATGAATTCACTTGGTTCTATAAAAAAAAGAAACGAATCAACGTGATAAAAATAAATTTAGAGAGATATTTCACATTAAAGTCAGCTGAATTTTTGTTTTTGTGCAGAAGAAAAGCAAAACAATTTTTTGGCCTATTTTAAATGAAAAAAATCAACCGGACAAAAACCATATTTATGTTTTTTATCTTCTTATGGCTTTGACGATAATAATAATATAGAGGGTTTAAAAACAAAGATCTAAAGGGTTGAAAAACCTTCAAGAGATTAAAAAATAAAGATTTTGTGCCAAACAGGAGCAAAACAATTTTTTCATTGTACAAGCTTCCAAAACGTAGGTAGCGCAGGTAAAAATCAAAGGTATGTTTTTTTCATCTTTTAAGGACTTAAATGATAGGAATATTACCACAAAAAATTGTTTGTTCTTAGCTTAGCCTAGCCATTGAAAGGGTTAATAAAAAAGTTTTGAGTATTTATATTTCAGAAAAGTTCAACATTTATTTCAAAATGAAAACCAAAAATATTTAAAAATATCAAATACGACTTCACATTATTATAAACATAAAAATATAAATGTAAAACCGTAAATAAGTTAAACAAAACAAACAACTTAATTTTATCTTTTAAAAAATTTAAAAAGAGAATATAACTTCTTATTCGAATAAATTAGTTAGCTGTTAGTAAAAAATATGATGTGAATAAAATATACCTTTAATAGTAAAAAAACGATAGCATTTTTTTGCATGAACATTGAACAGCCTAGTAAACAGAGTATTTTAAGATCACATTCAAAACAAACAAAAAAATAGGCTTTCAATTATGGTAGACTGCCGAAACTCTCAATACGAAGTTGACAGCTCATAGAAAATCTGAAAAAGATGAGAAAGCTAAAATTAGCCGCATTCAGCGGAGTCAACTGTTGCAAACTGTTGTGGTAGCAATACCTTAGTGAGCGATATTTTTCTCTGAATGTGTATATCTCTTAACGTTAAAAAAGTGAAAAATTATTTAATTTAATTTTTATAATTGCTTAATTATGTAAATAATTTAATTGCAAAGGTTTCTCAATGAATTTTGACACAACAGTCAGTTACCAACTGTTTACTCCGCTGAATGCAACTATTGGATTCGAGATTCGTGATCATGGGATCACGGGATTCCGGGATTGAAAGACCTAAAGGGCACGCACACTAGAAGTGAAACCTTCAGAAAATTATGGGCATTCCTTTGTGACTACTGGGACATGTGACCAACTATGAGTTATAATGATGTCATCATAGCTTATATAACAGTGAAATATATTTTAAAACAGAGATAAATAACTATTGTGTAATATTTAAACACAAAGAAAAAAGAACTAAAGAGTTTCTATATTTTGTGTTGCTATTTTTTGAAAGGATGTGACTACTGACATACTAAAAACTCCCAATAATCTAACTTTAAACAGTCGAAGAAGAATTTTAGCCAAACCATTTAAATATTAAAGTCAGTTTTTTCTGTGTCTTAAAACATATACTAAACGCTTACATTTTAATATAGAATTAGTATGCTTATCTTTGTAGAAATGTAGAAAAATATTACAAATTAAGATTACTGGGACAGGTCTTTGTGACTTACGGGACAAGTAATAAATATGTGTTAATAATAAGTTATTTTTATTAGTTTTATAATTTTTTTAAACCAATTTAGTGCAGTTGCTTATATATTTTTCTGTAAAACATAAAAATAATTTAGAAGCTATGAAAAAAAAATTTATTCTAATTTTTTATTTCTATTATTTATTTTATTATTTAAAAAAATGTTCACTTTTTCTCCAAATTAGTAAAATTTTAACTCTCAACAGTTTTATAATAGGACATAAGACACATCCATCTCTTATGTGGGAAAACTCTGCTTCATTGCCCGAAGTCGATGTTAAAAATAATTTATAACTTCGTCTTCCACTTTTTCATTTTGAGATATTTTTTACATAAGACGCCTTGAGAGTAACTTGCAGTATCTGAAGTGGTTTTTTCATTTATACTTGCCCCAACCATATCTTTAGGTTCTATATTCAATTCCTGTTCGCTGTCTCTTGAGTACACATCAGGGTAGTTTAAATTTCTTTCTTGTATCAATGAAACATTTTCGAATTTATAAGATGCTGCGATTGATTTTTTTTTGATTGAACCAACGCTCAGGGGATGCCCTCTTTTAGTTTGTAAGCATTGTGTTGATTCGGAAGATGGGTGATAGTTAGTTGGAGGATGGATAGAAAGTAATCAAGTGAAACTTTTTGTGAAGAATGTTCTTAGTTTGGGAGAAAGCAGTATTACGATTTGATATTGAATCTGAGGTAAGTGTTATACCTTTGCTTCAGTCAAATCAAATTACTAAGCAATTCTATCCACAAACTTTCCTACCGCCACCAATTCCACCTCTTCTTTTCGTAAATTATTGTGTTTTAAAGTTCTTTTGATAAGAGGTAAGGAAAGAACGCATCTTTAAAGAAAATAACAAATAATTTAACTAAGCCAGGCTTCTATTAGAAGTAGTACAGAGGTGTAGGCTTCTTACAGTGTTATAAAAAATGTTTAGTATTTTTTAAAATATTCAATAAAAACCTTGTTAGATTTGTAAAAAAGTGAAAATTTGAAATTGTATGCAATGTGGGCATTATTTAAAAAACCAAAATTTTAAAAACTTGCATTTTAAAAAAGACCGAATTTAAAAACAAACAAAACTTTAGGAAATTAATAAATTTAAGTAGAATTTTGTATCCTAAACTATTAATTTTTATTCACCGTTATCATATTCATTAAAAAGGACACAAAACAACCGTTTAATGCTTTTATTCATAAAGATATTAATGTAAATTAATATAATAATACAAGCCAGGAAAACCTATAATAAGTACACTGAGAAAAAACTTACTTTAAAATTAAACAAACATTTTTAAAATAGAAATTTAACACATTTGCATTCCTACAAAACAAAATTAAAAACAAGCATGTTAATTTTAACCATAAACAAATTTCTGTTTTTTGTATAATTTTCTCTTATTATTTTCTTTCAACAACAAAAAATACGTCGCTATCAGAAATTGAATTAAAAACTGATGTCCAGTAAAATCATTGAAAACTATTGCCAGACAACTGAGATCCCCATTTTACATTTCATTGTTTGAAACATTTTTTAATTAATCTTACAAATACTGAAGATAAGATGAGATAAAAACTAATTAATTATTTTCATATTTAAAATATTTCAAGCTGCAATAAATCGCAAAGTTCATCAAATGAAGTCAAAAAATTCCCTATTCACTGGGGAGTCCCAGGGGTCGCCTATCGCGAATCTGACTTCGAAAACTCGAAAATGTTAAAAAATGGCATCCCAAAAATTGCATCCAAAAAATGGCGTTCTAATATATTTATTTTGAATGTAAGAACAATATTTCTAAATTATGTTTTAAATTTTTATTTTGAATATTAAGGTTTCTGCATTAAATTTTTCGTTTAAATCAATGTGTTTAAAATTAAAATTTTTACAGTGAAAGTATATTTAAAAATATTGTTTTGATAACAAAAACTTTTGTTTTAAATCAAACTTTAGAAACATTTGTGTTTAACTTAAATGAAATTGTTTCAAGATCTATTTCAAAAACAAATTTGTTTAATGTGCACACATTTTCATTTAGTTTTAACACATATTTCCCTCAGTGTTGGTATTCAACATAATAATGTACAATTTACTTAATAAAAAAGAAAAGGAAAGTGATAAAAAACTAGTTTAAAATAATTTTATACTTTGTAGTGGTCTTAAAGTAGCTGCTTTAAAGTTTTTATAAATTTTAGCAACTAATCGGATATTCGGTTAAACGGTTTTTTTCTGTAATTAATAATCGGTCCCTTCGATTAATCGCATGATCGATTAACCGAATTATAATTTTTTGCTCATGACTAATGACCATGACCCAGCTAGGACTCGAACCCGGGATCCCTGGGTAACAGTCAACCGCGCTTCCACTAGACTTTCAAGGCCATCAAAGGTCATGATTTATACATTTATCTCCTTGGGATTTAAAATAGTGGTATGTCTGTAAATGTGGATTTTTACAGCCATTTAACACTCAAGTTAGACACAAGAAAGCTCCAACTATTTCATTTTGTATTAGAAAAGTAAATTATTAATAATTTTGGATTGTTGAACACAACGGCATTGAAATAAAATCAGGCCGTTCACCGTGACTACTGGGACACATATTAAAACAGTCTCAAAATACACCACATTTTTATAATTACTTCTAAGAAGTTTTGAATTTATAAAGTCGTGTTTCAGGTTATTAAAAACAACTTCTATACATTTTTGTGTGACTACTAGGACATGCGATTTGCATCTGTACAAAGAAGAGATACATAAAAATCAACATAACTTTGCGCTTTGTTTCCATATAAAAAATTAGTTTTTTCCAAGCTTTCTATATAAGAGACGTGCCAGGTTTCTACAGTTGACAGAATGGCAGAAAACTGTGTTGCAAACATAATCCACATTTTACACTCTAGAAACTCTGCGTGAAACAAAAGTTGCCATATGCGAAAAAAGATTTTTTGGGGATTTGTTCAAGACTTTTTTCACAGATATATGAAGTATAGATATTTAGTTATAGCTTTTTATCGAATAAAAAAAAAATTAATGGAAACCTGTTGACCAAAATTTATTTAATTTTCCCCTTTTACGTGGAATTCCCCCTGTAGAAATTTTATATACGACTTTTTCATAAAGTATCGTAACCTAAGAAAGAGAAGAAATCGACTGGAAAATCAATATTTTGATTTTTGATGCAAATGTGTGCGCAGTTTTTTCAATATATTTAACTTAATTTTTTTTTTGTTCAACAGTCCAGTTAAAGGACTGTTCTAGTTGCTTCTTCATTTATTTCAATATTCATTGGTGTTCGATAGTTTGTCGAAATGCACCATAGAAATGAAACGAGTTTTCTATGGTGCATTTCGACAAACTATCGAACACCAATGAATATTGAAATAAATGAAGAAGCAACTATAACAGATGGCAACCCTTGATAGAGTTGATGGCGGTGATCTATGTATAAATAGCCTACTGCTTTGAAGTGTCATATGATTAGCAGCCATACAATTCATAAGAATGAATTCCAAAATCTGCACATTCATATGCTAGTTTAAACAGTGAGTTGATCAGAGCTTAATCACTCAAAGGCTACTGAAAAGGAAAATGTAGCGATTTCCGAAACAGACTGTCTAGTCAGCTAAGTGATTGACTCTATACAGAGAGTTGTTGTTGTTGTTGTTGCCTTCTTGAAAACGTACTTGATCTAAAGCTCACAATCTTAATTCATGTAATTATTCAATAGATCATAAAAACTGTTTAAAACAAGAACTGTTTTTGACATTAAAACATCAAGGCCCCCCTACGATTTTTTGGCAAAATTTATTTTTCTAAAATGGGTTTTTATATTTTTTTTACAAAAGAGTCAAGTCTTAATATGAATTAACTCAATATCTCTTTGCTATAAGAAGTTATGGCTAAAAATTTATATTTTCATACTATCGACTATCTACTTATGTCATATTAAGGGGGGAACTTGCTATAGAACTTCCATTTTTTAATGTTTTTTTTTTTCTTTAAAAATTCATTTATAACGTAAAGAATATATTTAAAAGCCTAAAAAGCTCAATAGAGAGTCTTAAAACTCCCCAGAAAGTCAATGATTTGATGAGCGTTTACAAGAGCGACTTAAAAGAACGAAAATTTTAATCACGTTTTTATCAAAACACATTTTTTCATGCGCTGGACAATATAACTTAAAAGACATAACGATACTAACTTGAAATTTTACACAGATATTCTTTGACGAATTCACCTTTGCATTTACATAAAAATTTGTTTTTAATACAAATATTAAAAAATAAAAGAAATATTTCAATTAACAATTTGTTTATAAAAAAATGTCATTGTTTCCTTTTTCTGTTCAAATTTTCATTTTTTTTTTGTCGTTAAAAATATGTAGGTAAAAACAAAGCGAAATAACTAATTTTAATAAAAAACTTTTGTTTGGTTAATTTCAGTTGAATACAAGGGGCTGGGCATTCCACAGCGCAAATTAAAGGAGCTAAGTTTGATCAGCTGTAGCGCCACCATTTTGTTTTCTTTTCTAATAAAAAAACTGGTGTGCACACATTTGAACATCAATCTCAATATGTAACTTCATTCAGTGTTAAAAATACTTTCAGTTTTTTGTAAAAAACTATTCAAAAACCTGTTGTCTGGAGTAAGCTCCCATATAAAGAGGGGTAAGGTTTTAAAACTGTTTTTTCATTTTTTTTTCTGCATGCAAAATATGTCGAGAGTATGGTATCAAAATTTAAAGTAAATTGGAGCTATTCTAACGAAGATGTATCGTTTTAAGCGGCCGGTCCTCATACTGGGATGTTCGAGTTTAAAAAACTTTAAATCGATTTTCTCGCAAATCGTTCGTGAACATTATAACTCTCTGGGGGGGGGGGGGGGGGGGGGGAGGAAGTGACTACCTAGAAAAACATATCATCTTTTAAGCTCGTTTGGATTTCTTTGGTTTCTGAGGATCTGGTAACGAGTTATAGTGTTCACCGCATAACAACTTTTTTTCGAAGCGCCTCCGGAGATTCGCAGTCACGGACTTATTTATTGATATTTAAAATTGAAAGTCTTTCCTCTATATGTTATAGTATTACTTATATGTATACGAAATAAATGAACCAACATTATTCATATCTACAAAAAAATATCATGAATATATGCCGTTTTTCGTGTTTAAAACCTTAACCCGCCCTTAATAAAACTCATATTCTGTGTGTTTATTTGTTTGACCTTGACACAAATCTTAATCGGATTTCATTTCATTTTTGTACACATATGGTGTGCATCCTTCTTAGTTTTGATTACGCCTCTTTTGTCCCTTTTAAACTACCATTAATGTTGTTCAATTCGTTTAATTTTAGTCAATTGGTCCATTGTGTTACCACAGGGAATCTGTTCCTCAACTCCTACTCTACAAAATACTTTCATGGAACCATCCAGTACTAATTATAAATAATATTAGACGCTTAATCTCTACCTTCTCATGATCCTTAAGTCGTAAAAACACAAAGCTGCCTAAATGCTTATGCATTGGCGTCGGAAGCGGGAGAAAGGGGGCAGTTGCCCCCACTTTTTTAGCTAGATAAACAATTTAAAAAGAAAACTTCAAAAGTTATTCAAAATGTCAGTTTTTTTTACAACGATAATATTTTTGTATTAGATATTTTCCTTTTCTTTCTCTCTTCTTCATAAGCATGCTTGCGGATAACCATTTTCTTTCTCTGTGTTTGCAAAAAGATAGAGCAAAATGTAGAGTTTCTACTGCAAACCCACCATTTCAGTTTAAAAGCACCCTTAAGTATGTAGCTTAATACTGTAATATTGTAATCGAAGCCTTCAACGGAAAAGTGCCTTCTGAACAAAATCTAAAAACAAAACTAGATCTTTAAGCAGATGACTTTGATGTGATCGACCTCCACGCGCAACTTAAATTGCTGAAGCAATTGCCTGGCCAAACACCTTCAAATTGTAGTGTCATTGTATCCCAATTTGCACAAAATTCGGATACTGTAAAAAAAACTATTAAATGAAGTTGAAAATCTTATTGCTTTGCTTTTGACTGTGCCAGCACCAGCAGCTACATCTGAGCGTTTTTTAGTGCACTAAGACGACTTAAAACGTATCTTCGAGCAACTATGACACAGAAACTTTTTGTACCTTATTGCATTTAAACCATGTAAAGATATACCTAGTCTTGCTTTATAAAAGCAACCATTATTTCTTATATTTTCATATTACCATATGAAAGATCCTTTAAAGAATGATCTCTTTTGGAGGAACTTTTAAAAATAATGAAATATTAATATTTTTTATCTATTTTTTTATTTTAAAATAAAATAAAAAATTTGTGTATTCACATTCATGTTTCTTTGAAGAAATTTTGGTGAACTTTTTTTGCACCAACATTTGTATTGCCCCCCAGATGAAATTCGCTTCCGACGCGCTTGTGCTTATGTCTTTTGCGGGATAGAACGGGACATAAACAGGGGAGATGCGATACCATCTACTCCTCTTCCTCATCCCTGCAACTCTTACAGAAGTCATTCACATGAACCCCTCATTCTTAAGGAAAAGCTTTTGGACAGTAATTGTTATAACGCAAAAAGTTATTATAAGTTTTTATAAAAATATTAATAATTTTTTAATATCATTTGTACAAGAATGTATTTTGTCTGCCTTCAAAACTTGACCAAATTTTCCGGCAAAGTTTCTTACTATTGCCATTAGATTTCGTTTTTGTTATTCTTTGTCAATTTTTTTCCTTAAGTAAAAGTTAACCCAGCCTGATATATATATATAACTAATTTTTTTAAATAGTTTGAAAATGTTATTTGTATATTTTTGTCCAAAATATTAAGCTTAAAAAATAATTGATGTGAAAAAATAACCCCAATATTTCTTTCCAATATAAATGTATGGCTAAAAAAGAATTCGCTTAGTGCGTTTGCAGCGCCGTTTATGTTTTTCGGTTGGCTTTACACGTTTGCCTAAATATAGACACAAAATTTGTCTGAGTAGCATCTCATCTGCCAGTTCAACAGCTACTGCAAAGTTTAACATGTCTTTGAAATTGGTTTATGTTCTTGCTAAGCAACATTTTCTTTTCTATCTTATTCTCTTGCAAGCTAATACTATAGATGTATATCTTTGCCTCTTTTTACTGTTGCTTTTTCGTTTCATCGAGTTTTAAATCACAATAGTGCTTAAATATTTTCTAAAATTGCGTGTCAGATCCGGCGCGCGACTGGACTTTACTCCTTAAGAGTTTCAGGGCCGTTTTCTCAATGTCCGGTTAGCAAAGCTCTTAACCGGGAGTTAGTTAAACGTACGATAACTAAAAAAACAATTTCGTTTTCACCAAGTGTCGGTTAAGTAACTGTCGGTTAAGTCATTAATTGTGAATTTTTTCAATTGTGAATACGCTAAACTGCATATCAGCTGTTTACGCTTGTTTGTTATTTTATTTTTGATGTGAAAGTTGTAAATATCTAACAAGGATTAATTAATAAATAATTTAAAAACGCAACAGAGTGCCGAACTTCAGTGCATATGAAGAAAGTGAATTACTCTTCCACGTAATCACGCCTATTCGCATATGTCCTTTTTACATTTTGGAACGAATTCAAGTAAGAAAAAAACGAAATCCTCGAAATTTTATCCATTTTTAATTATAAAATACATAATTATTTTTTACACTACACAGCTGTTCTTCCAATTAGCAACTAACCGGAACCTCAACTTGCCGTTAACTTAACCGGCGCTTAAGACCTAACCGAACATTGAGAAAATACTTTTTTGCTAACCGCCAGTTAAAGTTCCGATTAGTGCTTAACCGGACATTGAGAAAACGGCCCTCAGTCTAGTTAGTTTGGTTTAAAATCGAAAACTTTTTTTTCTTTTTCAATAGCTATAATTGTGTAGAATATCATGCAAAAAGCACTGCAATTGGCTCTTATAAAAACAATAGAAATTGTTGGATCTATTGACAACTCAACTGCTGTATTATTTAAGAACTTATGTTCTCGAGTATAAATCAAATGCGAAAAATATTTAGAACTAAATCAGAATTTGTTGAATTCACGAGTTTTTTCCTCGGTGTACTAGAGGTAAATATTTATTTTTGAGCAATTACAAAAACGAATAAACTATTCGATTTATTTGGGAAATAGTCAAAGTAAAAAAATCTGACTAAAATTAAAACTAAGCATTTGTAAGAAGTTATAATTATTATTTGGTGGTTTCAAAGTAGCTCATCGAGAGACTCAACGCTGAATTACGAAATTTATTGCTTCTGCTAGTTATTTATAGATGCTTTGAACATCCCAGAATCAATTTATTTCATAGCAACTCCATCATCGGCAACAAATTTTGTTAGTTTAAGAACTTTGCAATTGAGATTGAATGCTAAAATGTTTAAAGTTTGAAGAATGAAAAATATATACAAATTTATGAAACTAACGTTAATAATGTTACTTTACTAACGATTACAATGAAGAGAAACGAACATGATATCAAATATTTATGCATTCGATATGGATTATGTTTTGAAAACTTATTGCGTGTTTATGTAAAACGAATCGAAGGCTGAACGTCGTGAAAGAAACGAGCTACAATTTTTTTTTGATATACAAAAGTGTTTTGTACTTTTTCAGCCTGGTGCAGGTAACTTTATATATTTGCGAAACGGAATTCTAAATCTATGAATTCAATTCAAACAATGAATAAGTTAACTCTATAATGTTGATGCTATTGCAAGTCTTACTATTTTTTCAGTAAATTGTAATGTCAGCAAATGTAAAACACACAAGAGATGATGATGCAGACTAATAGGAAAAGATAATAAACAAAAATCACCTTCTATGATTAGTTTAGCGCAATTGCTGCTTTGTCTTATGTCACGAAATGTCAGAGTTGAGCACGCACAGTTTTATTGACTGCAAATTTCCTTCTTTGGAAGGAACGTCTCGTGAAGAATATTGTGGAAGGAGAAGTCTTTTTGCTTGAATAAAACATTCGAATGCACAGGAAAAACTATGAGTTCCAAAAACCATGTTGCAGACCCGTAGCCAGGATTTACTTAAGAGGGGGTTTTTATTAACTAAAAATATCGATAGTTTTTGAAATCTATAAATCAGATGGTGTTTTTATATGTATATAAA
The DNA here is from genome assembly GCA_963920525.1 of Dichetophora obliterata. Taxonomy (NCBI): domain Eukaryota; kingdom Metazoa; phylum Arthropoda; class Insecta; order Diptera; family Sciomyzidae; genus Dichetophora; species Dichetophora obliterata. Next base: position 63,336,974 of record OY986436.1, read on the forward strand.
TGTTTGCTCCCCCATAGATAAAAAAAATTAAGCCATAGACTATAAATAGTCGAGTTGATATAAAAATAAAATCTATAAAATTTTGAGCCAATTGATAGACTTATAAAACTACATCAAGAGACCAATAAGAGGAGAAGCGTTTTACAAGAATCCAAAACATCTCTGTATGCATTTTTAATGTAATTGTTCTTTAAAATGAGTTAATAAACATAAAAATCGGATAAAAAATACCAGAGTTGTGATATTTTACTTTTTGAAAAATGTTATTTTATTTCTTGTTTCAATAAAAAAGAATTGTAAAAAACTAAATTTGAGAAATTGCAATGAAATGTTGTTGAAATATTTTCTGAAACAACACTTAATGCAAATGATGAGTGTCTGTTCAAAAGTTCCTATTTAACATTTTTGAAAAAAGCTATTATTACTATGGATAAGTACTTAAAATATATAATCCTATCATTTGCACAAAAAAAAATAAGTATATCGTAAATTTTTCCAATATTTTGTGCTTAAAAGTTTATGTTTCTGTTCAAAATAGCCTAAATATGCATACTGAAAAACTGCTTTTGAAGATATTTGAACAAAAGGGACTTATTTCCTTACAAGGTTTTAGTTTTTGTACAATATTTAATCAAACGGTCTTATCACATTTTTTTTAAGGACTCAATTACAAGTTCCCTTTAAGGTAAGGAACTGATTATTCATTGAATGAAAGTCCTCAATGAATCCCTATTACTAAAATGAGAAACCGACGAAGAATATAAGAAACCGACATATTGAGCCCGACATAGGGCACTTACGTGTTTAGTGAAATTATTATTTCTGTGAAAACTTCTTAAGTACATTTTATTGTTGTGTTCATTTTATAAAATGCTTAAGAACCTTATCAAAAATGCCTATTTCTTCAGTGATTGCACAAAAGGACATATTTATAAATTTGAGTTCTCTATAACTTTAAAAGCATTAATTTTTTTTTATAAATGCGTATATCATATTTTACATCATATTAGCTGTTGGTCTCAGATCGTAAGCACAACAAAAACTATACTTTTGTCAGTTTTCTTCAACATCATACAATGTCGAAATAAGCTCTTTTGAACGTACACCAAAAGCCCAGACTCCCCAAAAATACGAAAATGCAAAATTAAAAAAAGAAACAGTTTCGATAGTATCGTAAGTATAGACGTAGAACTCCTTTTTATACAGGAATAGAGAAAAATTCTGGTTTTTTATGTTTATTTTTCAAAACTTTTTTAAAGTATTTCATCTTCTAAATAAAAATTATTCAAAAACAAATTTGTTGTTGTAGTCTTTTTAAACTTACCTGATCTAAAAAGCTCACAATTAAATTCGTGTAAAAATTTGTTTTGTTTTATAAAAAGATTTCGTTTGATATTTATGGTGATGAATTTGATGTTCTCTTTCATTTGTTTTGTTGGTTAAAACTAAATGTAATTCAAAGTTATGTTTAATTAATGGAAATAAATATGGATAAATTTGAATTATTTTTTTTTCTGTAGTAAAGAGCATATACATATATGTATATTTTAAAAGTAATTTCAAATTAAAATTTTAGTTAACAAACAAAATTTTTAATATGAAATGAATATAAAACATAATAAAAATATTTCGAATTTATTATGGTATTTAAAAAATAAATGTAGTTTTTAAAGCACAACGCATGCTTAGTAACGCATGCGCAAATTTGCGTAGTAGTATTCAAACATGCTGAAAATAAACATTCGTTTTATTCGTACTCCAACTCATGGCAGAATAACCAGGTAGGGCCGACTCGGAGAGGAATGAAGTAGAAAGCAGAGAAAAGCGAACTAGTTGTCAAATACAGCTGTTCTTGTCGAGTAAAAATTAAGAACATCTAAAAAATTTTCAGCTAACTGAAACAACAACAATTACCAAGCAAATCTAAAACAACGATGCACAGGAAAGAGCATGATCACAGCGGTTGAGCAGCGTAAGAGGGGATGAACCGAATCGTCCACAGAAAATAAACAGAACTTTGCTTACTATGTCCCGCTTTTCACTCGCCACACACGAAAATTCTCGAGCTTGCGGCGAAAGCAATTATTGCTCCGACAGCAATAATTCTCTTGCTCTGGTAGCAAGATCTCCTTGTCCCGCTTTTCACTCGGCAATAATTGCCTTTGCCGCAAGCAGTTTGTCGATTATTTGCCCGCATGAGGGGGTTTACGAAAGTCCCCTTTAAACCCGAGTAGTCAACAAACTACTTGCGGCGAAAGCAATTATTGCTCATAGAATTGCCGAGTGAAAAACGGCCCTTTACAGCACATGCAGAACCAAAACAATAATATCAGCAGCTAGTAGCAACGTTGCCAATTATGTTGGAAAAATCCCATTCGTGGTAATTTTTAATTGCTCTTAGGAATTTTTGTTTTTGGGAATTCCTATTAAATTGCTTAATTTAGCGTGGCATTTTTTAATTGGCGTGGGAATTCAGCGGGGTATTATTTAAATTTCCGTGGGAGTTTGGTAATATTCTTCTTACATTTTTTTTTCTTTTTTAGTAATTGTGGTATTTTTTAATGCGAATGAAATTTTTGTGGCAATTTTAAATGCATATGGAATTTGTGGTGGTATTTTTAAAACGCGTGGTATTTTTGTGGTGATTTTTAATGATCGTGAGATTTTTTTTGATATTTTTTATAGTGGATGAAAATTTTATGTTTATCTCTACAATGGTAATTTTTGTTGTATTCAATTTATGTTATTGTGAAAAAAAATAACTTTTGTTGGAATTGTTTTAAATTTTAACTGGCAACCTTGGCTAGTAGTAGTACATTTTTTTGTAGCCACATACTGGCTCTCTAGATACATGCATCTGTATTCTCTATTGCATTGTAACCCAAAAACGCCATGAATGTCCACTGTTTCAGCTAAACGGTACTTAAAAGGGCTGCGTCCGATTTGCTGGTATGAAAACGACATGTTTTCGTACCTTTAAACCGTTCTCTATATAATTGTAAAGTTCTTTTTTAAATTTATTAACAATCGAATTGAAATTTATGTCATATTCGATTGATATGTTGTTTGTTCTTGTCTTTTTTCCCCTCTCTTTTCCACCCGTTCGCCAAAAAACTCTGAAATATGTATTGAATCTTGTATTGAAATCAAGGTAGTGAAGTTGAGTTGCCGTTTGTTATTTAGTTTATTGTTGCAACTTAATAAAAATCATTTCAAGAAAAGGTTACAATTGTTTAACAACAAATAAAATTAATATACAACTTAAAGTTTTCTATATAGACTTTTTATTTATTATGTTGATTTTCTATGATTTAAATACAAATTCTAGTTGTTTGATAGTTTAAAATCGTTTATTGAGCTTTAGGTCAGATTAGAATAATTAATTGCTCTAACTTGTTAATCAATCAGCTAACTAATTAATCAGCTAGTGATGTTTTTTTTCTTTTCATATTGAAAATGTTGTTGCTGTTGTTTCTTTGAAAAAAATTCGTTAGAGCAATTAATTACTCTAACCTGACCTAAAGCTCAATAAACGATTTTAAAGTATCGAACAACTAAAATTTGTATTTAAAATCAAGAATGATTTAAACTCTCAAACATTTAGAATTTGTATTTAAATCATAGAAAATCAACATTAATATACAACTTAATAAATGGTACTTATACAAAACACACCATACATAGTATGCTAACAACGAAACGGTTCGCTTCAGTGCTTTTTAAAGTGCACACCGTTTTCAACCGAGCCGATTGGCTATCTGGGAAACGAAAATAATGAAAGCAACTGATGTGTATTTATATATGTATGTTTTACATACATATTAATAAAAACAACAACAACAACAACAAAAAGCAGCACAACAACGAACGACGTGATTACGGACCAAACAAGCAAACACAACAACCTTTAAAACAGCATAAGCAGCTACTGCAGCTAAACAGCTTGTGCATTTCTCATACGAATATATGAATTTTTCATCTTCTTAGATTTTGTTACATTATTAGATATTCGTTTTATTCCCACTAAAACTTATATTTTGGCTTTTATTTTTTAAAGGATGAATATTAAAGGCTGTAGGTATACCCCAAAGTGTCAAATATCACTTCGAAAAGATTCGTGAAAATGACCCCCATACAAACCGCGCTGCAAGACGTAATTCTACGTCAAAAAGCATACTCTATAGCTATTTTATGAAAAAAATTTACAAAAACAAAACTCGGAACAAAAAGTTATAGCTGTTAAAACTTGATGTTTTTTCAAAAATCCTCAAAGTGTCTTTGTTTGGGCATTTCAAAAACAAAAATAAAAAAAAAATCATAAAAAATTTAAAAAAACTATATATATCATTTAACCCTCCAACAGCTGACTGCTTACTGTGTCCTATTCCTATTTGTAAACCCATATATAATTCTCATCGCAGTCTGCACAGAATGTTGTGCGCAACACACGTTCATTCCATCGCATCGCGACAACAGCTGTACGGTAACCGAAGCCTACCGTTATTCGCAGCGTTGCCAGATTTTTAAAAAATAAAATTAAAATTAACGTAACAAAAAAAAAACAAAGAAAAAATTAAATTTTCTCTCTCAAATCTGAAATATTAAAAAACTCTTATTTACACTACAAGTCATTTTAAAAACTATAACCCTGTTTAAAAAACACATTAAAAATGTGAATATGGCAACACAGTTCACTATCCACTAAGAGGCGATATATACTATGGCCGTTAGCCTGGTCAACCGATGGTAATATGGGCATTAATGTAGTGTAAGCACTCTTCAAACAATATTGGAGCTCTGGTCGAAACATCACTATGGATCATTTTCTGACCGGATTGGATTTGACTCATCAGTTGGTGGACAAATAGTTTATGCGCAAGAACAAGCGCTGTATTCCCCAGGAAATGCATTGGTCACGTGACAGAAAAGTGGCTTAATCTGTGTTTGCCTTTCGCCAAGACGTCACAAAGCCAAAAAAATGATCCATGTTTTGTCCTCAATGCATTCAAAGAACGCCATTGATGCAAAAACTGGGAAACCAAAAATAGTGTTGGAATATAGCCTTACAAAATCTGACGTGGATACAATGAACCAAATGCTTGGTAATTATACGTGCCGGTGGCTATTAGCTATGTTTTTCATATGTTTTCACTATGTTTTCACATGTTGGATTTGTTGGCATTGGCTGCATACGTGCTGTAATCAGAAACGCATGGGACCAGTAATACTCATCGCAGCTTCCTTATTTCATTAGCGAACGGCACTCCAGACATCAGGCGTTGAGCACAGATTAGCCAAATCAATCGTTGCCCTTATGTTCGTAATGCCATCCTGGACATGCTGGGCAACATGAGTCTTCAATGGCATCAGCCACGGCAACAATTGCAAGCGAATCCAGGTCAAAGGAAGGTGTGTGTTTTGCTCAAAAGAGAAAAGACAACGCGTCACCCGAAAATGTTGCTCTTTTTGCGCCAAGAAAGTGTGGGATACGCACTGTGTCACGATTACAAAGTGCCCAGATTGCAAAAAAATGTTTTAAACTTTCCTCTAATATATAATTATTTATAATGTACGCAATATTATGTGAAACCAAAATACCTTGTGCTGTAATCCACGTTACACTTCACCTTTTATGACCATGTCAAATAGTCCATTTTGGAAAAGTATCAGAAATCAGGTTTTTACTATATGACGCCATTTTTAATTCGGTGAGTTGTTTTTTTATAAATTGAATTCACTTCGAATTGAATTCACACGAAATGCAGCACATGCCTGAATATTCTAATTTATTCAAATATCAAATAAAATATGAATTGGAAAAAAAAGCAATGAGTTTTTGCTACTTTATACGTATCTCCTCTATACATTATACATATGTATACAAATGTAAACCAGTCAGCTGTTTAGCAGGTAGTCTTGAAAAACAGGTAATATGAGGAACAAAAAATTTTTAAACTTCTTTCATCTTTTATTCGATTTAGTTATGAATTTGTAGTTCTCTTATGAAGTTTCAAGAAATTTGAATAATTTGAATATAAAAAACGCTTCAAAGTCAGAAAGTTTACATTTGTAAACTGTCAGTTGTTTGAGGGTTAAAATGATTTCAATAATTTGAAAAAATATTTCTGATTTTCGTTTTGAAAAAAATTCAGTACTAGTAATGGTAATTTTAAATATTTTGAAATAGCAACTCTACAACTGTTAAAAACTGTAACTGTTAAAAATTTCAATTGACGTTACTAAACTAGTGATTAATACGCTTATTTAATTTTTCTGTTCTAGCTATTAGTTTTTGGGAAAAAGCAACAAAGAATGTAAATGATCTTGATCACAAATGTATTTAGTTGGAACTGCAACCACATTATAGCAATTTGAAAATCAAAAGTTTTATTGTTGTTATAAGTTGAAATGCGAGAGGCGATATTGTGGTATTTCGAAATCCGGTTGCGATGTCTTAAGCTTTAATAACAGCATCCTGTAGCTCTTCTTTCACTACATTTGCTTGTGCTACTTGTAGTGTACCATACTTGACAGCACCATCGTAATCCCGCCCGAACATAAAATCGCAATCTATGCCGAAGTCTTTATATTATCTCTGATCTGAAAGCATACGCCTCAATTTAGTTCAAAATTGAAGTGGTTTGCAACTTTTTGCGCTGCTGCGTTGTAGTTGCCTTAATGAAATTATATTAGATTTTTATACTTTATAAACTCTAGGGGGGGGGGGGTGGGTTTAACCCCTAAAATTCCCTCTTTTCTACGGGCCTGCCTTGTTGTAATAAAAATTATTTGTTTTCTTTAAAAAGCCTTTATACTTCATAAGCAAAGTAAGTTATTAATTAACCTATTTAGCTAAGGTAACTGAATTTTAATATCTAAATTTACAGTTAAAGTATTTCATTTATAAATATAGCATAAATAAAGGCTTATTAAGATATTCAAGATAAAAATATATAAAACATTAAACTTTCTTAGGCTCTTATACATAATAATTACATTTATCAAAACTGAGATTCCAGCTTACCACTCTTGGCAAAATCTTCCCTTTTATGACTTGTTCAAATTATGCAGCATCATAAAAATGAGCTTGTGAATTTTGCACGCAAGCTCATGGAAAAATATTTGTCTCGTTTTTTAATTATGTCTTTTTTTACCATATAAAAAAACTGCTATTTTCCTTGACTGCGTGTATCATCAGCGTATGTTTTCAATCGCAGTTTTTCATCGTTACAGTGTAATTTTCCTCTCTTTGGCATCGTTATCAGCCGACAGTTTTTCAGCTCAATTTCCAGTGCATACTTCAATGATTTGCTATTTTATCATATCAACGTGAACGCACATTAAACTGAAGTAATTTGATATAGTATATAGCTGTATAGTAGAAATTGAATTCAAATGAAGATAATTCAGTGAATAAAGGAAGTTGTGATGGTTAAGTGAATAAAATTACAAACGAAGATTTTATCGAAGTGTAAGATAAAAAAATGAAATTCTAAATTAAATCAATATTTATTATGTTTTATGGTTCAAATGCATGCAAGCTTTTTGGAACAACCTTGCTGTTACGTTTTTTGAAGCATTTCTCATATATATGGTTTCACTAAAATCTACTGCCGACCGAAGCGAAAACCTATATTTAAAATATTAGTATTCCCTGTAAGACGTTGTTCTGCCACGGACCGCCTTACAGCTATATAAGAATTTACATGCTAATAGGGGATTTCGGACTATCATTCATGTAGGATGGATTTGACAGGTCGGACGGACATGTAGGATGTGCGAAGGCTTATACTGCAGTCCGTTCTACATGTAGGATGAAAATCAAAAAGTTCTAAAAGTTCTGCTTTGATCTTGTTCTTCTCTGTGCGTCCTTGTTTGTAGATTTCCTTGGTAATTAATGTTGGCGCAGTTAGCTGGAAATTTTTTGTAGACGTTGTGAATTCTAATTGTGTAGCTACAGCCGGCATATGAAATTAGAATTATTTTTGTTAAAAGCTTGTAGCAATTTGTTAAATTTTTTATATATTACTGAAACTATTTCTTTTAAGCAAAAGTGTTACCATATCAAAAATATATATAATTAAAATAATTTATTTAAATTATTTCATTATTGAAATAATATAAAAAATTACAGTTTCTTTACATCTATTTATATCATAACACTAACACAATATACATGTACACCATATCTATATTGCGTTGTGTATTAAAAATAGAATATTCTAAAATTAAGAATATCTATAGCATATAAATTATATTTAATTCATAAAAGAAATTGATACTAAACAGTTTAAAAAATAGAATGCTTAGGATAAGCAGACTTTAGTTGTCCAATAACTACTCAAAATATTGAATTATTTTGCAGGTTTATTACGTAATTGTTATTATATAAATATACATAAATACTCTTTAAATTTCTACAATGAGCTTAATTGTTCATATATATGAACTATATATATGTATATAGTTATATATATGTATATGTATATATCAAGAGGCCAGGTCGATTTGTTGGGAGGCAAAAAAGTCGCCCATTGCTCAGTGAAAATCGTATTCTAGGGATCAAAATAAGACACTTTGCCCGAGGAACTATACCTCTAAAGCGAATTCTAATGCCCCAACTTTTGACTTTTGTCCCATAGGGTCAAATTTTGAAAAATCCCTCTTTGACCCATTTAGAGTGCCCCAATCCAGTCCAAACGTATAACAGAAAACCACTAACTTTGGAGGGCCGATCCACCCATGCCAGTGGCACACCTCCTGGAACCCCTCTGGGGTTCCCCATACAAACATTTAAAAAAATCACCATTTTTGGCACTTTACATGAAAAAATCAGCTATACTTTTTTTTTATTAGTTTGTTATTTTTTAAGTTCTTAAGTTTACAATATTACAAAATTACGGAATAAGTTGCCAGTGCAAGCACTCAATTTAAATATGTCGCAAATTGAATAAAATGCAAATTAAATAAAATATTTGCGCTAAAACACGACCGAAATGTGAAACGTCAAAATTTGTAATTGTCAAAATATCATCGTTCATTTGACAAAGCATAAAGGACAAATTTATTTCAACACACAAAAATTTTATTCAACCTGATATTTTCTATCCTACCTGAAAAGTTTCCCTTTGACACACACCCTTTATGAAAAAATTTATTAATAAAACAATGATAGTTGACAATTCTGAAAATATTATGCCGCAGTGGTGAAAATAAAAAGCCACTGACAAATACAACAAGTGTGAAAATTGTCAAACTTTGTCTGACGATATATAATAAAATAAGAGGATGCATGTAATTATTTGAATGTTCAACATATTCCTTTATCACAACTTAAAGATTAAAATGTTAAAACACTCATTCCATACATTATTTTTCTTGGTTGCAAACGAAGTTCCAGCAGAAAAAAAAGCAGAAATAGAAGAAGATAGTTCCATTTTTAAATCTCACCATGAATAGCGGAGGTTTGAGTAAAAGCAAATTGTTCAAAAATGTTGACTAATACAACAACTGAAGAAATTTCCAAACTTTAAAAGCTTATATAGACCAATATAAAGCGAATAAATAATAAGTTTTGGTTGCAAACATCTTATTGCAACCTAACTTAAGTATATATATATTAGAAAACAGATTATATGCATTAAGTTCAGGAGTTGCCAAGTGATTTCTTTGTGAGCTTGCGGCCGATTAAGAACAAAAGTGACGATCATTGTTGATTTTTTTTATGCACAAATACATGCAAACATTTTTGAGGTTATGTTTTCTAAGTTTCCTCCCAATCAGCCAAACAAGTTTGGAATAAGCTTGTAGTAAGCTTACAAGCTTAAGCATTGTGCTTGGAAAAATCTTGTAAAAATGGTTGTAAAATGCTTTGAAGTAATTCTAGCATAAGCAAAAAAGAACCCTTGGAAAAATATTCCTTACTGTAATATTATTGCAATCGTTTACAATTCCATTGGATATAAGTGTTGTAAATAAGCTTTCTACAATACTTTCTTTGCAATTGGAAAAAAGTGTTGTAAAAGTATTATTGAAAATAATTATTAAATAATTGGAAGAAAATGTTATTGTAAGTTTTTTACAACATACGAAAGACTATTACATCCAAATCTATAAGAAATTGATCTATAAAATACTGTAGATAAACACATTGCTACTCAAAAAAAGGGAATATAAATAAAATAATGTGGACTATTCAATATAAATTTTTATTAAAGCACATTGGTGTAACTAACAAAATATTGAAAATTAATTTAAGGCTTTAAACAAGCCACTGATATCAAAATTGTTAGTGATGGAGCTTTGTTTCTTATTGCAATTGTAATTTTTGGTACTTGGGGAATTCCAAATTCTACAATAATGTGAAAGTTGTGAAACAATTACCTCTGAAAGCTTTTTCCAATCATGCTTTGAAAACGCTTGTAAATTAAACTTCAAGTAAGCTTACTACAAGTATTATTATAAGAAGCTTACTTTTATCCTGTTTCGATACAAATATACAACACAACTTATAAATTTATTACGTAGATAAGTGTTTCCAAAGCGTGTTTGTAAAAGGCTTTCATTATTCCATTGTAGGTAAGCTTAATCCAAACACTACTACACAATGGTTGATTGGACTATCTTGTTATCTTTGCTGTCTGTATTGATGGCGAGAGTTACTCGGAAAAAGACTATGACGCAAACCAAAGATTTACCCCCTAACAAAATCGTTCAACGCGCCTAAAGAAGTTTTCACTTCAAAAATGTTAAAGGAAAGGTATTCAACTATAATAAAGAGATAATGCAGTTTGTAACGAAGTTGCAAGCCAACAAAAACCGATTTGAGGGCTGCTTTCGAAAGTGTTTACCACACAACTATTTTGAAGTATCTTGGCAGATCTCGGTCAAACTAGGAGCAAACAGTGGCCGAACAACGGTCGAACATGCTGTACAGGGTTGCCCATATTCGACGGACCCATCTGGCAACGCCATAACTTTTGACAGAGATGTCAGATCGCTTAATGACATACCGCGTTTGAAGCGTCAGTCCAAGCAGATTTTTACCATGGAACAATACACGCCACGCGAGCGCTCTGAAATAGTTGAAATTTACATTCAGCAGAAGAAGTCAATTGTGAAAACTCAACGTGCTTTTAAAAGATTAAAAAATGTGAGAAGTGCACATTGAATGGGACCGTAAATAAGCAAAATTGCCGTATTTACGCCACTGAAAATCCTCAGGAGATTCAAGAAGTGCCTCTTCATGACGAAAAAGTCACAGTTTGGTGCGGCGTTAGTGCGAAAACGGTCATTGGGCCGTTTTTCTTCCAAAATGAAAATGGCCATGCTGTTACTATCAACCAGGAGCGTTATCGCGACATGATGACCAATTTTGTGATGCCAATTATTCGTCGAAAGCGTATGAGGCAGTTCTGGTTTCAACAAGACGGCGCTCCACCGCACACAAGTCGCATAACAATCGATTTTCTGAAGAATTTGTTTCCGGGCCGTTTGATGTCGAAAAGTGGTGATTTGGACTGGCCACCGCGTTCGCCCGATTTGACGCCGCCTGACTTCTTCTTGTGGGGATATTTGAAGTCAAAGGTTTACGTTAACAAGCCAAGGACCGTAGAAGAGCTCAAGGACAACATTCGTGAAGAAATAGCCGCTATTTCGGCCGAAATGTTGGCGAAAACGATGGAAAATGCTGCAAAAAGGGCACAATACGCCATCAACGCCAGAGGCGGCCATTTGAGAGATATCATATACAAAAATTGATGTAAACAAATCTACTTGGAACAAATTAAATGATTAAGATTGCCAACCGCCAAATTTTTATTTTTTTCTTTGATTTTTTTAAAAAAAACATGGGTCCGTCGAATATGGGCAACCCTGTATATGTAACTGTTAATATGTAAATAGTTATATATAAATTATATGCTGTAATTTTTCTCAAACATAATCATAATAGTTACAATCTTGATATGTTTTTTAAGAATGCACAAAAAACAATACAAATAAAAGTTATGATAAAAAATTGTTTTAGCCTTTCCTTGTTAACCAAACTTTGTTAGTCCCCGTATAAAATTGATATCAAATTGTGATATCAATTGTATAACTTTCTAAATAAAAATATGTAATACATATCACATAAGACGTGTTAAACTTAAATTTGAAAAACACAAAATGTTTATTTTTCTTACATTTATTTCGACAAAATAAAATTTTAATGCATTTTAAACATATTTACGGTATGTAGAAAATACAAATACAGAAATTTTAATTTTTTACTGGTAGGCGCTGGAACAATCTTATCTTAGATTTAATTGGTCTCATCAGAGCTTGCCCATTTGAGTTAGGTATCATATTGGTTGCCCGCAAGTACTTTTTTTAAAATCTTCGATGTTTTTAGCTGGCCGAAGATATTTTCGCAATTTAGTTTTAATTATTGCCCAATATCTTTCAATAGGCCTTAGCTGTGGGCAGTTTGGTGTATTTAAATGTTTTTCAATAAAAGCAATTTGTTGGCTTCGATACCAGTTTTGCACAACTGACAAATAATGGCAGGTAGCTAAGTCAGGTCTAAATAGTGTAGGGATAGAGTGTTTCCTTATTTATGGCAAAAGTCTTTTCTTTAAACACTCCTTCAGGTAAACTTCGGAATTTATTGACCCAGTTGTCACAAACGGCGTACTGTGTTTTCCACATTGACAAATCGCCTGCCATACCATAAATTTTTGCGGGAACTTTTCCCGTTTTATTATTTTAAATTTTTTTGGAATCTAGGACCTTTCAATTGCAGAAAAGTATTCCTTACCGGGCAGCGATCGAAAGTCTTTTCTATGTATGTTTCATAATCAAGTATGATGCACGCGCGTTTTTTTTCGAGAGGTGCTTGTAAAGGGTGGTTAAATTTTAAGGGCCGATGTTGATTTTGAATAAAACACAAATTATTTAGGAAATTATTGTAAATTATTTCTTTTTTTTATGATAATATTGATATAGTTCAATTATGTATGGAACAAAATATCGGCCAAATGGCCGTCGCGACCTCGGAGGCACACCTTCATCCGATGGTCCAAATTTTCGATGACGCTGAGGCATAATCGACGTTCACCTTTTCTTTCAAATAACCCCAAAGAAAGAAGTCCAACGGTGTCAAGTCACATGATCTTGGCGGCCAATTTACATCGCCACCACGAGAGATAACGCGGCCATTCAATTTGTCGCGCAAAAGAGCTATTGTTTCGTTAGCTGTGTGGCAAGTGGCACCGTCCTGTTGAAACCACATATGGTCCACATCCATATCTTCCAATTCGGGCCATAAAAAGTTCGTTATTATCTCACGATAGCGAACACCATTCACAGTAACTGCCTGACCGGCCTCATTTTGGAAAAAATACGGCCCGATGATGCCGCAAGCCCATAAACCGCACCAGTCACTCTTTGTGGGTGCATTGGTTTTTCGACGATCACTCTTGGATTATCATTCGCCCAAATACGAAAATTCTGCTTATTGACGAATCCACTGAGGTGAAAATGTGCCTCATCACTGACTTTCGACTTCGCTGAACTGCTGTTTTTTGTTGCTTATGTTCTTTTCTAGGTACAACATATTTTTTGTAGGACTTCATAACATATCTTTTTTTAATTCAGAAAAGTCTAACATGGTTAGTGCTATATTTTTTTGCCAAACCTCGTAGCGAGAGGCTAGGATTTATTTTCAACCCTGCGTTACTAACGCTATTCGGAGTAACGTCATTACTAACCTGAGTGTAATAAACCCATAAATTTTAATTCATGAATTTGTAAAAAACAACGCTAAAACAGTAAAACAGTTCTGCTTTTACTAATTTCGTATATTTTATTATTCCATTAACACTTTAACTGCCACCATACAAAAAAAAAATATCGGGTCCTCCGGGCCATTTTTTTTTTTTACAGATCTAGTGTATTTTGGTATCAGAAAATTCGTACAAAATATCAGAAATTGTTTTTTTATATTTCTGTGAAATTTTAAAATATTTTATTGAGGCACAACATATGTACCTCACGGCCTAATGTATACGCCGTTAGGTACATGTGCTGTGCCTTGTTTGTATATTTGTGCAATTTTGTTTTGATCATAGTAAATAACCATTTCGTCTGGCAATATTGAACTGCGACACATTCTCTCGAATATATATACTTTTCTATACCTACCACGCTTCCTTATGGGCATTACAAACGGAGTGACAAAAAACCAGTAAAATGGGGGTTTTTTTAATCGTGGCGGTATAAAAATGATGCGCTAAATATTCCAGGCCATGCGGAATTGAACTACGTTTACAGATTTGCATTTCGAGATACTAATTTTAAACCATGAACTATAATGTGTAATCAAATAATGAGGCACATACGCTGTACCTCAGAGCCTACGTGGACATTTTTTTGAGGCACACCGTATGTGCCTCATGGCAGTTAACGTGTTAAGCATAAAATTCGTCCAGTTTAATTAATATTTCATTTTAATAAAAATATATCAAAATAACGTTAATTAGAGAACTAAAAAAAAATATCATAACACAATTTCACATTCCGAGGTCAAATTATTTGCCACGTTCTTCGAGAAATACGAAAATTATCTAAAATTTTTTTTTCTGCTATGAAAATTTTTTAAAATAATGACCTCTAATTATTCGTTATAGTTGAAACATTAGCCTCTCATGGCACAGCAGCGCAAGCATCGTAGATAAGCGGCTAGCACATAGAATAAATGTCGATTATGCAAAACTGAGTCACATAGTCAAAATAAAAGAATTAAAGGAAATCTTGGTCAAAGAATTATACAATTTCACATTTGTTGTGCCAAATCGCCAAATGCATTGAAGAATACTCTGAAATCAAAATTAAATAGAACTTCTATGTTTATCTATCTAGAGATGCATTTATGTTTTTATCTGAGCATTGCCATGCATTCCCATGTTGTGCATAATCAGATACACGTAAATCGCTTTAAACAGATTTCTATGTTACACTTGTTAAGCCATGTCTAATTGGACCATTACAAAAGTAATTGAATGAAGCAATAATTGCATATTATGACAAAAACCCTGTTCAAATTTTTTGTCAAATGGCTAGTCAAATACAATATAACAATATTGAAATTCCGTTAAAATTTCAACGAGAAATTCGACCATTTCCACTGGGCTAAATCTAAACTCACAGTGTTGAGAAAGATGAGATGAGATCTGGCAAGCACAGACACGTCCGCATTCTTAAACATTTTTCTATTGATTTACATAACGTGATGAAATCGTAGAAGCTGTTTAAGTCGAACAAAGGTTTAAATCTTTAAATTGAATTTCCTGTGTTGCTCAGGAGAGTTTTTTTGTTTAAAACCTTTTTTATTTTACTTGAGAAACAAATCACACGTTTATAGTAAATAATATAACATGATAACTAACGTGGGTGTAAGCCACCCAAAATTCATGTTCCTCCATTACTAACGTGGGTTTAAAACACCCAGATACTTTTTGAAATGAGTAATTTTTATAATTTAGTTTAAAAAACAGAACCAAATTTTGTTTTAAAATATAGCAAAATATACAAAAAGAGATTACATTTGATATAATGTTCGCACCATTAAACTATCAATAAATTTTTTTCTATATTTCATAACTTATGGGAGTAATCCACCCTGCGTTAGTAACGAAGGGTTAAACTCCATATCACTTTCTTTTGAAAATTTATGTCTCTTCCACCTCTATTTTTACTCGTTCCTTTTTTTCTTGAAACAGTATTGTGTTTAAAAAGCCGATTAACTGTTCTTCGGACGGTTGCGTAGGTGCTACAAGCTTGTTTTGCGATAGCTTTTAACGAAATTCCTTTGTTATTTTAATAAATTTGCATTATGTTTTTGCGAACTTTCTCTTGCGGTGACGACATTTTGAAAACTACACGTTTAACGAAACTTTTACTTATAGTAAAAAAATCTCATATAACACCGAACTAAAACTCGAAAAAAAAAATCAGCTGTCGCGTGGAAAGTTTACGAGAGGACTAACACTGAGCATTTTCAAATTAAAGTGTAACACGTCTTAATATTGTCATTTTTCACTAGTATATTGGGAACTATTAAGTAGTTTTACGCTTAAATTAAAGTAATTTTGCAGTTTAACTAAATACTTAGTCCTATTTCTAAATAAATCCTTTTCAAATTTAAAGCTCATTTCTATGCACATTATTTACGACTTGATGTTGTCTCTTAATTGACTACTTTTAAAATTATTTCAGGCGATAACGTATGGTCTACGTCTATGCTAGGAACGTCATTTGTGTATGTAAATAGCAAGAGATAAGCTAATACTTATGTGTGTCCTGCAGCAGCATGTTCTGCACTAATGGCCAACAAGTTAACATACTTCGAGGATAATGAAGTGTTATAATCGTATTTTACGTAAGAGTAAAAAGTTTTGCGTTATTCTGGCACTCAGCTGAAGTAACAAGCTTTAGTATACATAACATAGCACTACAACAAGTTGAAACAAGTCATTCAAGAGCTAGAGAAAGTCAACTAGCTATTAAAAGGGACTTGCAAGAAAACAAGCTTTATAGTTTACATTAGCAGAGTTTGGTGAAATATGTTATTATTAAAATCAATAAAATCTTCACATTTGTTTTAATGCTCATTAGTAATTTATAAAAACTACAGCTCACAACAAGCTGACTCTAAAGTTCTTATTGATTAAATCAAAGTTCAGAATAAAAAAAATTTTTGCAGTTTTTTTATGAACTTAGGAAAAAGTGTTTCTTCTTGTTTTGTTTCCTACAACATGGTTGAATCGCATAGCATGGCGTTGAACTAAGAGCTAAAAATATTTTCTTTAAAATGCAATCAGCGTGATTGATGGCTTTCCTTATTGCCAAAAGAATTTTTCAATCTCGTTGTGAAGTTAAAAACTTTTCTCCATATTGCCAGCTAGCAAAAAAAAAGTGGCATAGTTACTTTCTGTCTTAAGATATTGGTACCGAGTTTTTGTTCATAGGTTTTGTTTTTGTTCCCAAATATATAAAATATTTCAAAAAAATTGAAAATTAAAGCAGCGAGTCTATATTTTAAATATTTGTACAACACTAAAAATGACCTAGATTGTATGGAAAGAACAAAAAAATCGACGAGACATCGCTTAAGAACACAAGGTTGGTTGAAAAAATTAGAAATCTTAAGAACTTCAGACCTAAGCAAGTATTTAAAAATCACCAGAAAATTTGTTCTTCACTACTTTCTCAGTTATTCATGCTTCAACTGTTCTAATAGGCCTAAAAAACAATTCCATTTAATAGATCAGATGATTACACTCTAAAAACTTTCCAATAATCGAGATTGGTTTATAAAAATAAAATTTTATAGCATTTATGAGGCGGAGATCTACCAAATTCCCCAATTTTACAAAAATTTTATGTTGTCTTTGTCCAAGTACTATCTAGCTCGTGTGATAAATCGGGCGCTGATTCAAAAAATAAACACCATTAAAAATTCTGGCTCCTGGATGATGTTTTTTTATGGAATACAAAATGGACTTTTCAAAAAATAGAATATATCTGGCGACCATCTTATCTGACAAACGAATCGCAGACCCAAACAGACACAACCACTTCACAATATTCGAAATCACTGATAAAAAAATAAGTTATATGTACTATACTTTTGTGGAGTGCAACTCTTGGTATTCATCGGATTCGGTCTAGTTCTTGTCTTGTTTATTATTTTAGTTTATTGTTGTTGTGAACCGTCCACAATTATTTGCCCGTTCTTGCCCGTTTATTAATTTAAGCACTTTTTACGCACAGTGAATGTTTCCAAATGCAGCCTTTTTTAAATTTTTCAAAATGAAAACGTCCTTTCCACAAAATTTTCAAGTATCGAGGCCCACGTATTTCATAATACAGGTTAATAAAATGGTATTAAAAGCGACATCTAGCAACCAGTGGAAAAATCAAAATTTATACGCTAATTTAATATTTCATCTCTCATATGAACACACAACATACAATATTTTGTTTTTATCAGTCAATTCATTCTTTGTTACACGGTTAAAAATCTTGGAATAAATTTTAGTCCAGTCAAAATACTACTGCATATTTTTTTAAAATTGAGGTTTGAAATTTAAACTTTCTCAAATACTAACCCATAATTAAAACTTCTCAGTACTAAAGTTTAAGCCAAAAAAATATTGCAATGCTGAAACTCAATATTAGGCTATAAGGTTCATAGGTTTTTTTTTTATATTTCAATCCAAGTTTGTACTAAATGTTAAGCCAAAGCTGTATTAAACTGATTTTTTCGTATTTTGCAAATACTAGATTTGAAACCAAAGCTGGTGTGGTCATATATAAAGTACAGAAAAGTTTAAATTTTTCCATAAAATAAACCATTTAAAGTTGATGTGTTAGTGTATTTTTTAATGGATGTCAAAAAAGTGCAATCACCAGATTCCCAGATCCCAGAAAAATCATTGAGCAAGTATATAATATTGTTTGTGCAGATTGAAGTTTGAGTAAGCGTGAAATAGATGATATCAAAATCATATCAGACAAACAAGTACTTTTGCATGAAGAATTATATTAGTTTTTGATTATTATATTAGTATTAGTAAATTGATTATATAGTATAATAATTATATTAGTTAAGTAAAATCTATTCGGAAAGTTAATGTCGCATCCGTAAATAATTCCACAGAAACTGAATCGAAAACGAATTTCTCAGCTTAATTTTAATCATTTTTAGCAGAATAAAACACATTTTGTGAGTCATTTTATAGTTCATGTTTAAACTGAAACATGAACGTTAACAGTGTTAGATCAAATTTTTCCATGAACCTTGTATTTTTTGCTGCAGAATTTTTTTGGCTTAAGAATCGATTTCATACAATGCAATGCATAGTTTTTCGATGCGTCGACGAAGTCAAATGTTGTTGTTAGTAAGATACAAGCTTTTAATATTTTAGGTTATTCGATCTTTTACACCAATATTTGACAAACCTTAAGACCTTAGGATGTATTAATTCCTATTTGTCTAGTGTTGATCATATAAATAGAATAGTCAAAAAAGTTTATTATATCCTACGTAATCTAAGAATGTCTGCTGGTTACACCCCTGTTGCTATTAAGCGTAAGTTGGTGAAACAGTTAATTTTACCTGTGATAACGTACTCAGAAATAGTATACTGTAAAACTTTGAATTGCTTATAATTATGCCACACGTTATATATATGGCTTACGAAGATTTGATCATCTCTTCACTTTCAAAAATGCAATTCTTGGATGTCACCTAACTGTATATGTTAATGCAAGAAACTGCAAACATATATCTATATTAGATCAATCATTAAAACACTCTCTTTATCTGCATGAAAAACTTCTATTTTGCTTGTCTGGAATAAGTCGTATTTTGATTGTACCTGGGCTTTGATTGTCGCTATACACTTCCTTGTTTTTCAATAGTGCCAATCATGGGCGTCCGCAGGGGAAAGGGGTAAAGCTCCCACCCTAGGCAGTGAAAATTTTTAAATATCTTCATATTAAATCAAAAATCTACGAGAGAGTCAAAAAAGTTTCTAAATTGTAATTGTAATTGTAAGTTGCGCTCGAATTTAGGGATTTCAAAACTTTTAAAATAAAAACGTCGTTTTTAGTCGTAGGAGAGTAAAATTTAGCCAGAAAAAGTATTTTGATAAGGAGCAATAATCAATCAAAAAGTCGACTTTAAATTTATTGTAACTTACGGCTTTTTTGATTTTATAAAACGATATTTTCATTATATGTAGCTATATAATAATATATTTTGAAAATAACTCAGAAATACTTTTTTTTAGGTATATTTTTTAAATAAAGCAGAGCTAAACCATGCATGCATTTTTAAAGAGTATGTTGTACCTGTTGCAGTGATAAATTACGATACAATTTCATTTACCCTTATTTCACATGCACTTTTCAATACGTATTCTTTTACTCAAAAAATTTTGTCACGAATAGGATTCGTATATTGGACGTAGTATGGTAAATATTACAAATATTTATTCGTATTGTATATATTCATAGAATGTACTAAGTATTAGTTGAGTTTAAAAAATTTACAACCGCTAAAAAACCGTGATTGAAACCCCAGTTCATATTGAATGTTTTTTTTTCGTTATTAGTAAATGTAACAGATGTATTAGATGTAACGTAGGATTCGTAGATTGGACGTAGTTTGGTAAATATTACAAAAATTTATTCGTATTCGTACGATTTGTACAAATACGTGTTTTTGTACGAATACGAATAAATTTTTGTATTATTTACCAAACTACGTCCAATCTACGAATCCTACGTTACATCTAATACATCTGTTACATTTACTAATAACGAAAAAAAAATATTCAATCTGAACTGGGGTTTCAATCACGGTTTTTTAGCGGTTGTAAATTTTTTAAACTCAACTAATACTTAGTACATTCAACAAATTATGCGTACGGTCAACCTACGAATGATTTTTTTCTACTAATATTAATTTTAATTCGTAAATAGTACGAAGCCATTAATAAATACAAAGAATGTAATGGAAGAAATTACGAAGTTATTCGTTCGAGAAATTGATTAATGATAAGAAATGATTTCCCTATTAGTCAAAGATCATTCTTTGGAGCAACAGATGGTAAGGGACATTTCAGTGAATAACGCATGTGAACTTGAACGATAAGCAAATCAATGTTTTTAAGAAATTAAAAATAAGAAGAAAACAAAGTAAAATAAGTTTAAAAAACTTAATGTTTTCCCAAAAGTCGGCCTAAAAATCGTTTTCTGCCATAAAGATGATAAAATTTGGATAATTTTTAATTTTTCGTAAACTTAATAAAATTGCTAACAATCCTGCAGAATTTAAATTTGCATTTCAATTTCAGCATTTGGCACAACTTTTAAATCAAAAGCGAAAATAAAAGCTAATAAATTCTGAATAAAGTAGTCTAAATTTAGATCAAACACTAAATTTTAGAAAAAATCTGATGGCAAGTTCTAGTTAAGAAAACGCTTTTGCAGCAGAATTTCTTATGGTCAAAATTTTTTATTTAAATAGGAAACTCGATTTGAAACATTTATTTTATACTTCTTCAATTTCACGTTTTTTAGCAGGCGTTCACACATTTTGAGAATTTTATGGATTTTTTCGCATCACGTGCTTATATTACATCCAGGCTTCCGAATCAAGCTTTGCAGAGAGGTTCTGGAATATGTTTAGAAAATGAATGGATCCCAAAACCCATCTATACACGTACCTGTTTATATATTTATTCATACGTTTTGAATTAAAAAAAAATATTTTAAATAATTTATATAAAAGATATGTTTTCCAACTCGATTTTAGAACTGATGAATGTTGAAAAAAGAATTAAGTCAGTTGATGTATATGCGGGGAACATTTTAAGAAAAGCAACCACTCTTATTCTTAATTTTTGCGGATTATATAGAATTTTACCTCCTAATCCAAATCAGATAAATTTCAGGCCGCTTGCAATTAATTTATGAGTTATTAGCTTCCAAAACTGGAAAAAATGGTCTAAAAATCATGCTGGTTTTACAAATTAAAAAAAAAAAATATTGGGAAATTTTTACATTCTTATTTGGAAAATGTAAGGAAAACTTGGGGGCTAAATTGTAATTAATGCGATTTTATGTAAGGACTAGCAGGCCACTGTTGTCGGCACTGACTTTTTCCCCCTCTAATTAACGCCTTAAAGAAGGGACAATTTTTTCACACTAATTTTTACCAAATTTTGATTTTGAATAATTTTTATGTCATACGGTTAGTTTTGCGACATCCGACTTAGTGATGCCATATGGCATCGTTGTCCTTATTGTGTTAAGACAGTACATATCAAAGATATAAGAAATGATTTTTTTTGTTTTGTTTTGTTTTGGAGCGCCGCTTTGCATTTTTATCAGCGCTGAGCGTAACGCCATGAGCGTAACTTTACACATGTGCACAAAACTCAAAGCAGAAAAGAATATAATTTAGTCGTTCGCTGACGGTGATGTTGTAAAGACCTATGATAAAAAGAACTACAGATAAAGTATTCCCGGCGCAACGAACAACATTTACTGCGCACCTCGTCATTGGTGCTCTTCATATGTGACACTTGATGAATACATTCAAAAGAAAATGTCAAAAAGAGACGAAGATAGCAAAATGAAAACAAACAAACAAACATTCAATATTCTGTCAAGCACATCAAGCAACGTAGCCGTTTTTTGTGTAAATCGGTAAAAAGGGAAAAAACACCCCCACAAAATATGCAATTTTTTTCAAAAACAGTACTAAAAAATATATTTAGTTTATTTTGGACATGTGCTTTATTTAACAATAATTATTTCATTTCAGTACAAGTTTTCATAAGAAAATTTAGGCATTTTAAAATATTTACACCCTATGAATAAATTGTGACTACGTTGCAACCAATGAGCCAACTTTTATTTTGTAGATTCATAATTCTTATGCATTTATTTTTTTATTTTATTAACGTTTAATATAATTCATACATATTGCCTATTAAGATCCTTTGCATTATTTTGTTCATATTATTCATATTCATTAATTTTTTGATACTTAATTTTTTGAAGTTTTGATTATAATTTTAATGATTCGTATATATTAGGATGTAATAATATTAAACAAAAACAAAACACTTAAAAAAATGATTGGCTCTGAATCGCAATGCGATTTCGGTTCTGCAGAGAAGCAGAATGTGTAATTTGCCACTGCAAGCAAACTAATATAATTTATTTACTTAGAAGAAAATTCTGAAGCAATAATGACAAAGAAGAAATAATAAAGTATACCGATGACTAAAAATAAAAAATAAACACATTACAGTATGTGTGGGGGTATTAACATACAAACTTTCAAATCTAGATAATTGTGACAACAATTTCGCTCAGTGTGCGCTATTCGAGAGCGCACCAATACTTACAAGACATAATAAACTGTGACTATGTGAGAATGCCCAGCCCATGGTATAATTATTTGACAAGGTAGTAGCGTAGACTGGCTTTTTTCTCACGAGTGGCGATGGGTAGTTGTCAAAGATAGTTGTCAATTAATCAAAGAAATTTGAAAAAATAAGCAACGACTTAAACATAGCTAGTCAATCACAGCAAACAAAAAACCTTCCAATAAACTTCGCGAATAAATTTAATCAATCAAAGAAAATTTAAAAATAAGTACATAGCTAGTCAACAGCAGCAAACTACAACTTCTTTAGCTGTTTTTGACAACTACCAATCGCCAAAAAACTGTCACGGCTACCTTGACAAATAATTATACCATGGCCAAGCCCTTATTTATATGTATCTCACTTTTTGCCTTTCTCTAAGCTCATCTGGTTTTTTTTTTTTGTTGCGCTGTCTCATGGTAGAAGAATACAGGTAGATGCACCAAATGAGAGCATTCTGCCGAAATGTCAAAACGAAGCAAAACTTTTCGTTTCTTTTCTTTTGTTTCCATTCCCCACACAGCTGAATTTGATACATGGCAGTATGGAAAGAGAGCACATGGAAAGAGAGCGCTGCAGCTACCTCTATCCTGAGTCCCGGTCCCGGTTTATACTCGTCAAGACTTGATGGTCAAGTTTTGCATATTCCCTTTTAAACTTGACGATTCAATTTACACTCGTCAAGAGTTGACGGTCAATTGTTTCTTTCACTCCTCCCTTTTCCTTCTCAAGTTTGTACTGATGACGCCGAAATAAAATTGAAAATAGCTTGAACGTCAAGTCTTGACGAGTATAAACCGGGACTTATACGCTGTGCTAGCTGAGCACGAAGAGAAAGAGAAAAATAGAGAGCAACGTGGAGTGCATTGAAACTCTCGCAATACAAATGCATCAAAAGACAACGAATAACAACAGGTTTGATATTTTCAGTACAATTGTACGTTTTTGGAACAATTTTATATTTTTCCGACTTTCCTACGACCAAATCGTTTTAGGTACATTTTATTTCTCTCTCTAATAAACACAGAATTTAGAACTCTAAGAAGGCAAACGATTTAAATGTTAAGGTCGACAGCAACTGTTAAAAAATATTTTATTTTGAAAGTTTAATAAAAACCAAATAAAAAACGGACTGAAGATTGCAACAATTTATTTAATTTAATTTAAGCAAAACATTTTTTAAAATCTAGTGAACTAAATGCCACAAAATTGATATCAGAAGTAATATATCAAATGATAAAATTTCTAAAATTTGACTGAAAGTGAAGAATTGCTTGACTGAATGATTTTTCCATTAATTTCTTTCGTTTCATTAACATAGAAAAGCCCTGACTAAGGCTGGATTGTGTCAGATTTCGGGTGAATGGGTGGTTGACGTAAAAACATCTGCGAAAAACCTGATTTAAAATAATGTTAGTTGCCTTTCTATATAAATGTAATAAAAGATATTCCCACGTTTGTAGAAATTTTTGTTTAATAATTATAAAAAGACCCCTAAGCTTTATAAGTATATGATTTGTGTTATAGATTTTATTGATCTCATTTTAAAATGAACTTGTGTTCCTTTGTGTGATTATAAAAATATAGTGATTCATTAAAAATAAATAAAAACTTAAAAAATTAATTTATTTAATTTTAATTTATTAAATAATTTTTTGCGGAATATTTAGAGACTTAACCATTTTAATAGATTTACTTTTCTTAGGAAGTAGGCGTGGTTTTCATAATATTTTGAAAAATTTAAAATATATTGTGCATATTTGAGACCAAAGCTTATGTGAAAAATTTTAGGCCATTACATTAGTTTTTGTGACATTTTCAGAGATTTTACAATTTTGTTAAAGTCACTTTGTGTGGGAGGTTGTTGCGTTCTTTTTATTCGATTTTAATAATTTCCATCATATTTTGAATTTTTGCGGCCAAAGTTTATGGGCAAATTTTTAATCATGACAGTAATTTTTGTGTTATTTTTAGATATTTTAAAGATTTAATAAAGTAAAGTTTGAAATTTATGGTGAACATTTTACTTCAAAGTTTATGTGCACAATGCCAAGTTACTGCAGAGATTTATATGCAAGAATTTATATGCATACTTTTCTTGACCTGCTGCCATGCCTGCCATGAAGTGACAAAGTAAACGCAGCATGCGTGGAGTAAACAAAATTTATTCCATACTTTTTTTTCATTTAGTACAATTTTTTCTAAATTTTTATACCAAAATGATAAAGTCATTTATCAACCCTGATAAGCAATGCGTGGCAAAATTAGACAAGGTAGCGTTAGAGTGGAGAGTCGGTGACCGAAACTGTTAAAACTAAGTTGACATTTCATATAAAATCTGCAACCAATGGCTGAGTTTGACAGTTATGGTCACTTAGAAAGAGAACACATTCAGCCCTAACACTACCTTTTCTAGTTCTACTATGGCAGCGGGGATGATTTCTTAAAAATCTTAATACCTTAATTAAATATACTTATTATTAAAATTTTGAAAGAAAAATAACCCTATATAAATTTGTGGCAAAATTATGATATATAAAATTTTTTTCATAAAAATCGGTCCAAATTTAAAGTCGTGACTTTAAATTTTTACTTCAATTTTATATAATAGTATAGATAAAGGAGACCTTATATTATTAAATTTACTAAATAGCTAAGAATATTTGTTGAAAAAAAATTTTTGAAATTACATGAAATTTAAAATTAAATTTGAAAATATTTCGCGCATGATACGAAAAAGATTTTTACCACATTTTTTAAAATTTATATAATTTTCTTATGTTTACAAGCGTGTGTCAACCGGCGTGTGATGATAACAAAATTTGTACCAAAAATCTCAAAAAATAGAATTATATAGGTTACATTTTCTATATGTGCATTCTAGACTTCTTTATGCCCTTTACCCCCCGTACATTAAATCCTGTGGATGCCCTTGGCGCCAATAGACTTTGGAATACTCTTTTTCGAAGGCTAAGAGAAATTGTAGTGAGAGACATTTTTAAACACTCTATTCTTACTTTTCTCTCTATTTCTAATCATTAAATGGCTCTAACTGCTTTATTCTATATGACGAAAATACACATCAACGACAAGCAAGACGCGAGAAGCAGTAGAATTTTGTATAGAAAAAATTATTGCTTCTCGTGCCTTGCTTGTCGTTGGTGTGCTGCTGCGTGAGACAGAATAATGCAGTAAATCTTTTTTCTTTGATTATTTTTATCTTCCAACATATTTTAATTTTGATATTTAAATTTAAACATAAATTAAGGTTAAATCTTTAAATTACTTGTGTTAAGTTTATGTTGCATTTGGTTGTTATAATTTAAAAAAAAATTAATTTTGTACTATAATATATCAAAGTTCTAAGTGTACTACTTAATGCTTAGCTTTAAATTACAATAAATTACAATTAAGATTACATTATGAAATTTTTCTTCTTTTTAGAACAAAATTTAAACTTTTTAGTTCCGACTAAGATGCAATTTTGTCAAGAAAAAAAAAATATTTGTTAAACAACTCCCATTTAAGTTGAAAATTTCAACTAATTGTGGAAACAAGTACATAATTCCAAAGTCAATTTAAAGACCTAAAAATGTATCCCAGTCCTTGTATTCTGATTTTATCCACTGATGAATTTAAAGTTTTACCCTTACTTGAACAGCAACCAACAAACAGAGTTAATTTCTTAGTTGTGTCATGTTCGAAACAGCCAAAAATACTTAACTGATTTTATGAATCCTACATTTGAACGAAGACAAGAACGACGATGAAGAAGTCTTCAGTGTTTATCTTAGCTAATGTAACTTTTCCACAATTGCCTTAACAAGGAAAACATCAAACTAGGTTGACGCACTCAGCTGCTTGGAAGCTGTTCGAAGCACTTCAATGAAGCATTCAAACAAACGATCCAAAATAAGATAATGGAATAGAGAGATATTTTGCAGTCAGTATAAATCGTGTGTGGATTGTTGGCACAGCTAAAATACACTCATACACGCATACATATATAAATTAGTACATAGTTACCAGCACGTCCCTGCAGGAATTGGATCAAGCCATGTCTTGCAAAGCGGATGGATATAAACAAAACTAAGCGCTCTCAGTGCTATATATTTACATTTCACACTCAAAAAGCGTAAGAAAGAGAGAGGATGAACGTAATAAAAAAACTGAGCACTCATTAAAAATACGTGAATATATTTTTTTTTTTGCTTTCGGATTTAAGAAATTTCCATCTTTATAATTTCTTAACAATTTTACAAAAATTACACAAAGCACAACACTGAACAACCATATATAAATTACTAGCAAATACCCGCTGCTTCGCCTGCAATTAAAATATTAAATACCATGTAAAAATTTGAAATCTTAAAATTAAAGTATTTTGTTTTATCTTCAAATGCAAAATATAAAAAATTTTGTATTTGTTTAAGAATTAAAATGGTATGAATATAAAAAAATCACTTCATTAAATTTAAAATTACCTTCTTACAGTAATTGTTATGGTAACATAAAATTGCTTGGCTTTTTCTGTCCTGCATAACAGGATTATATAATATATAATTTTAAATTTTAAATTTGTAATTCAGAAATGTTATTTTTTTAACTTAGATTCTGAATATGAATATATTCTTCTTAAGTTTTGAAAAATTTCCAATGTTATGACATCAAACTTTTGGCTATACCTCGAAAATTATATATTTTAACAATGTATTCTTCTTAATATATTCTTCTTAAGTTTTGAAAAATTTCCAATGTTATGACATCAAACTTTTGGCTATACCTCGAAAAATATATATTTTCACAGTACCACAGTACAAAGAATTTTTTTATAAAAAGTCGTTAATTAATAAAATTAACGGTAAACGAAAATTTTTTTTCAAAAATATTTTGTACGTAATTCTAGCATATTGAAAATTTCCGTTATTATGACATCAAAATTATAGCGATATTTTGAAAATTACAGGTTTTCTCAATATAACACATTTTCTTTAGAATTCGAATTTGAAAAAACCGATTGAAATTTAAATTTTTTAATATGCAAGCAAACATCTTGACCATTTTTAAATCGATGTTCATCAAATTTCCTTTGTCTGAAAGGTCAAGTTAGTGAATTTGGAGCAATGAGAAAAGATTAAGCGTTATTTTACCAATTCAATGTTTGAAATTGTTTTCACAAAACCTTTAAAATATTTCATTTGTGCTCAAAAATAGACCAAAAGTTATTTTTGTTGCAATTTTTTTTAAATTTCCATTTTCTCCACTCTTTCATAGCACATATAATTTTTCTGAAAAAATTGCTTAATTTTGACAAAAAACTCAATAAACTGTTTTTATCATTAAAAATTATGGGCTACCACCCCCTATTATTTTTTGTATAAAATATAATTTTTCAAATATTATTCTATTTGTACAACGTTCTACAGCTTAAGAAATAATTTCTGCGAAAAAAATTTCAAACATTTCAAACTACATTATTAAATTTCAGTCTTATAGCACGTTAACTATGGGTCAAATGACTCATTTCACCCAATGCAACTGAATGAAAACTAAGTCATTTCATTTCCCATACAAATTCTCAGTTGCAATTGAACTCATTTAAAATAATTGAATGAGATTGGATACGTTCTTAAATCTTATTACAAACTATTTCGAACGCATTCAATGGAGAATGTATAAAAAAAATCACCGAACACACTAAAAACAAACGAAAACGTCAAACAACAAATCATTTTATGCACGTGTATCATCATCAATATCAACCAGTAAAAACAAAACAAAGAACGAGTTGTCTAACGAAATGAGATACTTTCCCAAAAAAAACCATTGTAAGCTCTTTTGAATGACTGATTCCAAATGAGTCATTTGGCCCAATTTAAACGTAGTATTAATACAGCAAGTTTAATTTTGTTGGTATTTATTAAAATGAAAATATTAAGAAATAATTCATTTACAAAAACATAAGTAATAACATAAGCAGTTAAAAAAACTTTATACAGTATTTGTACTTTTGAATAGATCACAAATTGTTTTTGAAACTAGATTTCCATTATTTTTCAATAACAAGTCAATTTTTTGTACATTTGGTTTGATTAATCAAACTAAATAGAGAAGTATTCTTTTTTACGAGATGTTTTGTTCTTAGAATTCCACAAAGTGCTGTAATATGTAACTTATTTATAAGTTTTGTTTCATTAACATTAAATACAGAAAATATTCTTTCAGCATTTGCAGTGGCTATTGGAATACATAAAACAGCAGAAACTATTTTCCCAAAAGAAGAAATGCTTCACTACCATCGCTTTTTTTACTTTTTAAAGTAGATTCCCAAAAAACTTAAATATTACTGTCAGCATTTAAAGTTAAATCGCTGAAATTGTTTTGACGTAATTCGTGCCTTTCATCATCAACTTCTTGAAATTTGTCAACGCTTACAACATTTGTCAAATGCCAACTCAATTGCGATAAAGATGGTTGATAAGTATTTAAAACTTTACTTGGAGACAGAAGTTCCGCATCCTTTAAAAAATCATTTTCAAATTTAAATAACAGTTTATTACATAGCTCAATCTAAATTTGTACGCAATGTTCTCGTTAAATAAAATCGATTTCTTCATATTGGAGTAATTTATGAGTTGACATCAATGCTTTAGATATTTCACTACCTAAATAAATATCTTTCAGAGGCTTAAGATTTCCAATATTGTTAATATTAATTTTTTTAAATTCAGTTACGTAAACAAACTCATCTTCCAATTTTTTTAAAAACCACATATAAAAAAATCAATGGCAACCAAATTGACATATCGAAGCAAATTCCGGAAGCCTTCCATATTATTACAGGGATGGTATAATTGTAATGATGGAAAATAATTGCAGGGCTACGTTGCTACAGGGCATTTATTTATAACATTTTTTAGTTATCAAAAAAAAAAAAAAAAAAAAAAAAACCAAATATATTTCAATTTATTATTTCACATCTGAGATTTAAGAAAAACTATAATATGCACTACGAGTCAATTAAAAAGCTGTAACCCTGTTCAAAAAATTGTAATTTACAGTTAAAACTGTGAATATGGCAACGCTGTGCGTGACAAACAATTTAATGAAGCAATGAATTTTATGTTTGGTTTTTGGACTACTTTTTAAATTTAAATTTTAGTAATTTTTCATTTAAAAAAAAATGAAGGATGCAAGATTTTAGGTTAAATATGTAGCTTTATATAAGTGAAAGAAATACTAAAATCGGTTCAGTATTTTTTAAGTTTAGCGTCGTCGCAGATACGTGAGAAGCCTTTTACATAAAAGTATAGATACCACAAAAATAAATAAGCACGTGATTCGAACTCACAATCGTCGAAAAACTCACGTGATTCGAACTCTATCGTCTAGATGATTCCAAATTACAAATACAATTTGAATAATAGACATATGATGAAAATATGCAGACAAGTCTTGCAGAACGTCCGCATTGAATTCTGTTCATAACGAACATAATTTCTTTATGAGAGGATATCTCAGTGGCTTGCTGAAAATATGCATAAGAGTCTTGCAGATCGTCCGCAATGATCAAATTTAGCATTGATCAATTTATTAGATCCAAGCAATGAAAAAAAAATTTTTATAAGAGAACCTTCAAGGTTTTCTGCTGACAGTATAATCACTGGTCGTGCAGAGTGTCAGATTTCACACTGAGTGTGCGTACAGGGTCTTCTATGCGGCTTCGAAGACTTCGTCTTTGGGGATTCATGTTCCAACTGGGGTATGTAAGTAGTTAACAAGTACGTAAATATGTATTTGTTTACACATGAACTCACGTCATGTTTTAGATATATACTATAAAGTATCTATCTACTACTCGGTTAAGGTTAAGTTTGGGTTAATCACATGCGACAAGCCAACTTATTGGCTCTCGAATGTCATCCTAAAGTGCCATAGAAGTGCACTACAGTGAAACATAGAGACAACGAGGTAGAAACATAACAAAAACAACAACAAAAAAAAGCAATATTTATGTTAACGTTTTATGTGTGTGCCTGTGTCGACTTGCCTTGCATACTTGTAGGCGCTTAGATGTCAAAACGTTTAGCTTGTGTTTTTTTTAATGTTGTTGCAGTTGTTTTTGTTTTGGAAAAAAAACATTAACATGTACACGTTTAAGGCAATCAAATTTGTGGAAATTTCCGTGCATGTTGAAGCTTATCCAGAGTAGGAGTCGTATTAACGAAGAATTAATGGAGATGTTTTTAGTGCATGGATGGATTTGAAGATCATAAAAAAGTTGAAAGCTTGGCTAAGGAACCGCCATTGCATTAACCATTTCCTCAAGTCAGATTTGAACTTCACTTTACTTCCCTCTCCACTTCATTCCAAGCCTCGTGTTCCATATTTTAACTAAAGCTAATGAGTTTGAATAAATTGGTTTATGAACTTCAAACTAGGGTTCGGTTCCCAAAAAATAGAAATTTAATAACTGTTATTTACCTCATTTATTTCAATTATTTATAGCTATATTTATAGTTTTAACATATTTGTATAGTTACTCTATCTTGCATATATAATGAAATTAAAATTTAAATTTGTTTTATTTTATTTGCACCTAATAAATTTTTAAAATTTTTTGCGCCAATTTATTTAGACTTAAAATCGTCATCATCATCATCATCAGTGCTGCCAGTGGCAATGTTGTCAACCACAAATAATTGTTTTTTCTTTTTCTAGAATTGGTAAATGAATTAAAGTTTTAAATTGTGCCAACTTGTAGCCTCTGGCCTTCGCACGTTTTTGTCGTTTGTGGTTACGAATAAATAACACATTTTTTGCATTCGATATGTAATGTTTTTACTTTGCACGAATATAACATCAATGATTTATACAGATTGTTTTCATTTGCGGTGACTGCAAATTCAACATCATGGAAAAATTATTAAACTTTTAACCCCAAGCATTGTATTATCAGAGTGTTAAGATTTGACACCTGTCAGATTGGCTGTGGTTTGACGATTTAAAACATATTTAAAACCTTAATTTAACAAGCGATTTTTTTTCAAAATTTGATCTTCATATAATTAATAAAACAGTTTGAATTTGTCGCGTATTTTCTGAAAAAATAACCACAAAAGGGGCCGGAACCGAATTTTTAAAATATATAATATATTAATAGTAAAACTCTTTATAATTACTCTTCCTACAAATTTCAAGTCTTTTGGACAGGAGCGTACACAGAGGCGTTTTGAACTAATTTTAATAAGCATCGAGAGCAACTCTCAGCACAATATGGCAGCCGTTGTTTGTTTTTGGTCATGACTAAGATCTTAAGCTTTTGTTTGCTGCTGTGTTGTGCTGTTTCTTTAACAGAAGCATGGACAAGAAAAGGGTAAATTATTAAATTGTATTTAAAAAAAATTTTGCGAAAAAATAAAAATGCTTTGTTGTTATCACTTGTAGCAATTAAATAGAGGAAAAACTTTCAAAATAAGTTTAGCGGTTACACACAGGCTCGATTTTGAAAATTCTTTTTTCTAACTGGTTTTGAAATTAACTACTTTCAGCATTGTAAACATTAATTTGTGAACACAATCATTTTTTAAACCATATT
Organism: Dichetophora obliterata; assembly: GCA_963920525.1. Lineage (NCBI taxonomy): Eukaryota > Metazoa > Arthropoda > Insecta > Diptera > Sciomyzidae > Dichetophora > Dichetophora obliterata. The sequence continues at coordinate 63,369,563 of OY986436.1, forward strand.
GCGATCACAATACTATCAGTGTCAATGTGTTAAGATTGCAAGATTTGGATTTTGTTACATATGTAAATTAAATATACGAAAAACCAAAAACACTAGGTATATCAGTACTAGGTAAAAATATGCGTAGTTAAAATTTTTGGTGAAGCGTTGATTTTATATGCTTAAGAGTGATCACTTGATTTGCAGTATTTCTCCTCAAAATTGTTAGACGAACGCACTTTCTGATTGGAAGCAAAATGTCTTCATGAATTTTAAAATTAATAATTAATCAATATTTTCTTACATGTCAATCACTGAACTTCGATGCTGTGCGATCTATAAATCCAAAGCTGCTAGATATCCCAAATTTGGGTTGTATAGGAGGTGCAACGCCCCCTTGACCAACGCTAATTATATGTGATCAATGAAACTAAATGTGTAAATTAAGGTCTAATACGGAATTCCGACGCTGGGCGACCTATAACTCCAAAGCAATTCGATATCGCAAATTTGGGTCAAATAAGAGGTCCCTTGGCAAACGCCCATAAAATTTAATCTCATTGATTGAATCTTTTTAATTTAAATTTATGGCCTTATTTAGTATGCCTAACGAAGCCATTAAACAATCGAATGCTATGCCAACGATGTTGTAAGCAAATCGAAATTTGTATCCATAACGAAGCTACTCGATAACTCTTACGACATGCTTACGTTTCTTATGTAATTCAAACTGTTATACAGAAGCAGTGGTCAAATGCGGCAATGCCAGATCAAACATTTCATAAGTTTTCTGTTTTTGTCTATTTAATTTAAATATTTTTTAAGAATTTTGCTTTGTTTATTGTTTGCTGGCAACGCCGTTGTTTGGTTTATTTATGTGAACAGCTGTTTTGTTTTTATTCAGTCAATTTATTTTGAACAATAAAGTAATTTGCTTATTTGTTTTCATTGTGATTGTGTTTTAAATAAACTATAACTATTGAGCTACAAGTGCTCAATAATAAAGTGACATTGAAGTGTGAAGTGTTTAAAAAAATTGTATGCAACTTTAGCATTTTTTGATTTTAAGCAGGCTGGTGAATGCGAATTCAGGGTGCACAGGCGCAGGTTGCGAGATTTTTTGCGACTTTTTCTTGCAGAACTATCCATTTTTTTAACAATCTACTTCAACGAACACAACACAACGATAGCATTTGAGTATTCGTGTGATTTTGACGTTTGAATTCGCCATTTCATTGTTCATTAGGGATGCAAACTGCACAAATGTTACTCTGTTACGGCGTCGTTCGCCAGTTCAACAGCTGTTATCTGTTCGAATTGCAAATTTCAAAACCACTAACGAACAGTGTTTTGCACGAAACGAGTGTTCGGATAGGCATACAAAATAAGGGCATTAATCTCATTGAATGGCATGTGTACTTTTAGGTCGAATACTGAGTTCCGACGCTGTGCGACAAATAACTCGAAAGCTATTCGATATCGTAAATTTGGGTTGTATGGGAGGTATCACTCTCCCTTGTCCAACGCCTAAAAAATGTTACCAATGAAAGTGCATGTGTAAATTCGGATCGAATACGACATAAAATGTTTTCAGTAAAACTGCATGTGTAAATTTAGGTCGATTACTGAATTTCGATGCTGTGCGACCTATAACTTCAAAGCTATTCGATAGCACAAATTTTGGTCGTATGGGGGGAGGTGAAACTCCACCGTTTCCAACGCCCATAAAATGTTATTAATGGAACTGCATGCATAAATTGATGTCGAATACTGAATTCCGATGCTGTGTGACCTGTTACTCCAAAACTATTCGATATCGCAAGTTTTGGTTGTATTGGACGTTCCCCTCCCCCTTCTTTAACTCCCATAAAATGTCATCAGTGGAACGACATGTGTAACTTGTGGTTGAATAACCAATTTCGAGGCTGTGCGACCCCATAACTAAATAGCAATTTGATATCGAGAATTTTTTATATATATGTGGGCGGTAAAAGGGGATGTGACAATTTTTTTATACCATCTCGTATTCCAAATAAATCCACTGCCAAAATTTTAGCTCGATCGGACCAGTAATTTCGAAGTCTCTTTATCTTTTCTTAAAAGTAGGCGTAGCTATAGTGGGACCACGCCCATTTTAAATATAGTTATCCATAATGATCATACGAACTTAATTACCAAATTTTAATTTAATACGACAAAAATTGTCTTAAATATAGCATTTTTATTGATTTGTGGGCGGTAAAAGGGGGTGTGGCAAATTTTAAATATGTCTATATTGTTTGCGTAAGTGCAAGCAATAAGTTGACGAAGTTTTATCGCAATCGGATGAACGGTATTGCAGCGCATAGCGAACGAACAAACAAAAAAAAACAAACAAACATTCATTTTTATATATTAGATTTACTATTGATTATAATGATTAACTACATTAATGATTACCTAACTAGCATTGATTATAAATGTTAGACACAAAAAATTTTTTGTTATATTTATTATGTAGATAAATAAAACGTATAATTTATAATAAAAAGAAAGATTTAAATATAATAAATGAGTACGAAATTAGTTATAAAAAAAAGTACTGTAATGAAAAAAAAAAACAAATCAAAAAACTCGTTTTTTAGAAAAAAAAATTCGTTTTATACTAGCACATTGAGAATCATGTTTAAAGTATCGTGGTTTAGTTGAAGAAGCAAGGATTTTAATTCACTTAGAAATTCCGAAGGATCTTAACTCTACATGGACGATTACAAAGCCTAGGAGCAATTGAGTCATAAAAACCCAAGAAATGTTGAAAATTATGCTCTCGTACGAAAGCCAAATTGCGATGATTTATCTTAAAATTATATTGAGCATAACGTCTGCTCAATAAGTATCCAGACCTATTGAAAAAAACGTTCATAACTTTGTAATAAAATAAAAATTTCAATGGCAAAATCTTCAATTCTCTAAACGAATTAATACTACTATGTAGACGGCTTTTATTAGAAATAATTCGTATGGCATGTTTTTGCAAAATAAATAAAGGATTAATTTTATAACTGCTGACTCCAGCCCAAGAAACTAATCCATATTGGAGTTTAGATTGGAAAATACCATGGTAAATACACATTAGAAGCACTTCGTTACAAAAAGGTTTTAAATGTTAAATCCGCCTTGTTGCAGTCAGGAGATATTTTTTAGAGCGACGGTATGGTCCAATCATTTCATTCTCCAATCATTAAAAAGGCCTAGATATTTAAAGCTATTCACAGCATCAATTTCAAAACATGTTGTTGAGATTAAATTAGCAAACGTAGAATCTTTTCCTGCAATATTAAAATACATCATTTTCGTTTTATCACTCAAAATAAGCTTATCAGGCATGTGATACATTTCGTGCGAATTCAATTCGAAACAGAAATTTTAAATCGCGTGAATTTTAAACGGGTGTGCTGCAGTTCGAACGATTTTTCGTAAGTTCGAATTTACTTGCGAAACAGCTGATTAACGTCAAATGAATAAATTGAAAAATTATTGCAAAGCAAAATAAAAAGATGAGTGCTTTCTTGTTGCTGCTTTTTTATTAATTGAAAATGAGAAGAGAAAAGAACTAAAAAATAAAGAGGCGTATGCAAAGGGATCATTCTAACCCTTCAGAAGTTCCAGAATCAGCGTAAGTATTATTTACATAAGAGGTGTTCACACGCCTGTCAAATGATGGAAGTATATCGCGATTTTTTACTCTCTTTTACTCACTCTAAAATTTTTGATTTATTTCTGCTCACTAATGATTTTTTGATTGAAGCACCTATGCAGGCATTTATTACTCTTCTTTCTACTTTTCTGTCTAATCTTCGTTTTTTCTCTTCAAAAAAATTGCTTTTGTGTTCAAATAAGTACTTTTTTAGAAAAAAATTTGCTACTAAACTACAGACAAGTAAAAAAAATCAACCTTTTGACTGATTGATGCAGGTCTGAAGCACTTTTGACTGATTCGATGAAGAGTTTGAAGCTCATTTTCGCTCTCGCAGAGAGTTCATTTTTTAAAATAGGAAAGCAATAACAAATTTTGATTGATTCAATTATTTGACAGACGGTGAACACCCAAATAGTGAAGATAAGTACTTCCTGATAACTTTATTGTTTCTGATTCGTCTCTTGTTTCTTTGTTTGATCAGATCTATTTTCTCTCTGATCATGACTTAATTTTTTGTACGTTAAATGTTAATTTGTCTCGCAATGTTTCTTCTAACTCATTTTCTTATCGTGATTTCAGACACACTAACTATCCGTCTTTGTTCAATGGCATATCCTTGATTTATTTTAATGCATGTTATCGCTGTAGTACTGTTAATGACAAACTTAGTGCTTTCTTAACTACTATTAAATACCTCTTTGAAAAACATGTTCCTCTGCGTACTTATCGTGAGAAAAATGTGTCTTGTCCTTGTTTTTCCTAATATGTTCTCAATACAATCACAAATAGAAACAAGTTGCATAAATTATGGAGAAAAAACCTAACACTTGCAAACTGGGAGCAGTATAGGTTAGCAAGAAACGAAGTTGTTTTAATAACAAAGCAGTCCAAGGCTAGATATTTCTCAGCTAAGCTTAACCTATCCCTACCTTCAAAAACTTTGTGGGCTAATATTAAAAAACTGGGGGTGTGTAGTAAGAAAAACTCTGACTGCGAAATTGACTCTGAAACACTAAATAATTTTTTCTACGACAATTCTTCTCTAAAGACTGATAATAATATGCATTTTAGCTGTGATATGTCCATCCAGCAATCTTTTAATTTTGTGCTTGTTAATAAATTTGACGTCGGTTTATGTGTGATGCTGTTGAAATCGAATGCGATGGGTGAAGACAAAATTCCTATTAAGTTCATAAAAATCATATTACCTCATATAATTAACCAGCTTACACACCTTATTAATTTCTGTTTTTCATCGTCATCTTTCCCGGACATGTGGAAAGTTGCTATTGTGTTACCTGTAACCCAGGTAAAAAAATAACCCAACCCTTTAGGGTCTACTGTTTTCAGGCCTATAAGCATTCTCTCACCTTTTGCAAATATATGTGAAAAGCTAATGGCTCAACAAATAAATAGCTACATTCACGATAAAAGACTCTTTACTCCATTTCAGTCGGGTTTCCGGGCAGGGCATGGGTTCCGGGCAGGGACAGGTTCCTCAGCTGTAGTAAAGGTGTCATTTCTGCCACCCTTTAAAAATTGTTGGCCAAGTCCTGGTGCTCACCGATTATTTTTGTGATGACATAAGGTCGAAATAAGATGCTGGTAACATGACATTGCTAATCTTGCTTGATTTCTCTAAAGCTTTTGATAAAGTAAACCATAAATATCTATGTAAAAAACTCAAGCTTTTATTTGGTTTCGGTGAAAGTACAGTTAACTTATTGTCTAGTTATCTGTCAAATCGGTTGCAAAGAGTTAAAGTTGGGAATAAATTCTCGCAGTATAAATCGGTACAAAGTGGTGTTCCGCAAGGTTCTATTCTTGGCCCACTATTGTTTTCCATATTTATTAATGACATTTTTTTTCTGTCAGCAAAAACTCATCCCTTCATGCATATGCTGATGATGTTCAGTTGCATCTTTCTCGTCGTATTGGACTACTTAATGATATATGTTTCCGAATGAATGAAAATCTAAATAACACCAATGAGTGGGCCCAACGAAATGGTCTTTAATTGAATGCTGCTAAATCGTATGTTCTACCTATATGTAAAAATTTAACGTGTATTGTTGATATCCCTGACTTGTTTATTGGGACAAACAAGCTGAAATTAGTGTCAAAAGTTCTAAATCTGGGTTTTATATAAATTCTTCTATGTCGTGTTCTGATCATATTAATAGTGCAGTTAAAAAAGTATATTATGTCCTGCGTAATCAAGAAGGTCCGCTAGTGTAACTCCTGTCAATATTAGACGTAAGTTGGTAATACAGTTGGTAATACCTGTGATAACTTACGCTGAGTTGGTTTATAGTGGGCTCGACTCATCCTCTCAGTTAAAATTTCAAATTGCTTTTAATTATGCTAAGCTAGTTTCAGAAACGCCATACTTGGGTGTGATTTACCTTCCTACCTTGATGCCAGAAACTGTATTTATTTGGATAAGCTGATCTGTACAAAAACACCTTCCTACTTATATGATAAACTTCAATTTAGTTTTTCTAGACGAAGTAATGTTCTTACACGCTCAGGAATCTTGGATTAAATTTTAATAAAAACTGTATTGTATATATGACCACACCAGAATTGCATTAAAATCAAATATATGTCAAATATTAAAATTGAATTCTAATCCCATAATACTAAATTCTAATACAGAATTGGAATAGAAACTAAGTTTAGAACAATACTATTCTGGTTTATATTTTAATACATTTGAAATCAAGTGTAATACTTCAGTTATTAAAAAGTAATACGAATAAAAAAATTTTATTAAATATTAATTCAAATTGTATTAAATAGTAACACAGATTGTATTAAACAGTAATACAAGATGTATAACATTAAATACATATTGTCCTGAAAAGGTGAAAGGAAAAATCAACATTTATGGAATAAAGTTATGGAACATTTATGGAATAAAGCTATAAATCTTTTATATGTTTACTTACTTTTAAAATTCCAAGTGAATTAAGAAGAAAATATTTGGTCAACCAATAACAAAATATTTATTCATTTAAAGTTTCTTTTATAACATACGGTTTTTCGTTAACAAAAACTATTTCTTTAGGTTTTATTTTGACAATGTCAGATTTCAGAATCAGAATGACAATTTGACAGATGTTTGATAGATATTTGTATTATATTTTCAGACAATTTGTATTATAACTTATATATAAAACAATTTTTATTGTACTTTAATACAGATAACATTAAATCAATTTTCTAATATACTTGAAAGTATAAGTTTTAATCAAAAATATATTAAAAAATGCATGATTCCAACGCTTGGCTTAAAATTAATTCCAAGATTTCTGAGCGTGTATAGTTCCAAGATGTGCTTCATTAATCTCCTCGCGTTTGTTTTTCATTAACGCCATCAGAGTGTGGAATGCACTGCCACGTGGACTGAGAGAGGTCTCAGGGAGAGGTGTTTTTAGGCAAGCTATTCTTACTTATTTTTCATCCAACTAAGTTTTTTCATTCTTTCTTTTTCTGTCCAAACATCAAAACATTATTTTTAAATTCACAATCTCTTATTAAATGTTCTGTTTTTAATTTAATGAACTGTTAATATAATTTTATTTGCTATTTAAAAAATGATATTAAACATATATTGTATCTTTAGTGTTAAGTTAAATCACTAAACAGTTGTTATTATACTTATATTGAATGTATTTATGTTGTGCTATAAAAGAAATGTTGTGATTTTTGTTAAAAATAATAATAAATAATAAGATATCCTTCAATCGTACCAATTAATATTTTATAGACTTACCGGCTTCTGCTGCATAAATAAGGAAGCCTTCGAATACATCCTAATGGAAATAGACCCCTTTGTGAAGGAGGATTTGATTTCCTTGACGCTGCAGCTGGCTTCCACACTTATGTAGATTCTTTGCAGAAGGGGAATACCACCGCGCAATTTACAATTAAGAATTAAAAAAATACATACTACATAGCAATACGGAGAACTTTCCTTTTTTGGAGGTCCCTCATTGTTGAGCTTTTTTGCCAGCTCTGCCCACAAAGACTATGTGATGGTCCGGCCACCCTTTAAAAATAGATGGCCAAGTCCTGGACCTCCCCGAATATTTTTGTGTTTTTCCCTTCAATAAACGAAATTAAGAATTCAAATTCAATCAAAATATATAGCTCAATACGATACTTTAGTTAAATAACTTTTACTTACATTTTGCCAAGTTTATCTCAGCAAGTGTATTCAATTCATTAGGAAGTAGTTGACCGAATTGAAAACCGCTCGAAATCGTAAACACATATTTCTGTCACATGCCAAAACGGACGATTAAACATGTTTGAAAAAAGTGAAATAGAATGTGTATTACAGCACATTCACACATAATTTAGTTTGAAAGTAAAATGCATCACATGCCTTTATGATACGAAAACCAATGTCTTAATAGACATAAATTTTTATTGATATTATCAGTTAGATCAAAAACCGTATTACATTCATATGTGCACGCCATATCATCAGCAAAAGCTATTTTTATGCTTGAAAATTGTGAAAATAGCGAATTGATGTAAGGTAAGAGCAGTATGGGTCCTGAAACAGGACCTTAAGGGTTTCTTCTTGAGATACATCCGTATCTTATTTTTTTTTTGTGCACATAAATTTAATGTTGTTGTGTCTAGGCGTTTAGGGATCAGTAGGATTCCGACTTCCCGACGAAATAGTTAGAGCAGAGCTAGATGTGCACTTACCTCCGAATTCGTTAAATGCATATCAACAAGACCTAGGCACACTACACTTTCAACGACAGAGATAAACAATCTCCTAACGTTCATCAACCGCACCGGATGGTTATAACCTAACAGTGCGTTACTCACTCAACTAACAGGAACACAAGGTTATGGTATCAAAACGGCTCACTAGAGTTACTTAGATCATACTTGTATGTAGCATCACCATCTAAACCAACCAACCATAATATCCCAGCAAAAAAAAGTGCTTCCAAAAGAAGCTAAAGGGGAAGGGAAAGTCTTGAATTCCATCCCTTCCACTTTCGTACCCAGAAGGCATTCTCTTAATATATGCCTGTCATTGGGTGAAATGCTTTCCTTAGTCTTCTCTAGAAGTGCTTCTAGGACCTTTTTCAATGGAAGATTTCTTTAAGCACTTCAATCAAAGGATTCTAGTAGGTGTTTTTCAGTAGAACTTTAAGGAGACATTTCATGGAATGGAAAGGTTTTTGTGGTTTTGGGGTTAAAAAATGCCTGGGAAAATATCCCTTTTCCCGACATTCTAGCGATTTTGGTGTAGAAAATGACACAGCAAAATTTTTGTTGTAAATATGACATGCATTCTTAGGGACACTGCTTCCAGAAGACATTATATAGATCAAATTGTGCTTCGTCTAAGCCTTATCAAGAAGTGCTTTCAAGAAGTATTCTCATAAATCACTTCTCAATGACATTCAAATAGTATTTAATTTCAATTTGATGTATTTTTTTAATGTATATTTTTATTTTCCGTGGGATTATTCAAACCTCCAACAAAACGCAAACACTTCTGACTTCAAACACCAAAAAGGGATATTTTACGTGGATTTTTTTTTTTAAACTCCCAACAAAACCCAAACATTTCTCATTTCCAACACTAAAATTTCGAAAAAATCGGGAAAAAGGATATTTTCCGTGGAATTTTGAAGCCCCCTAACCACAAAAACCATTTCATTCCATGGAATACCTTCTTAATGTTCTCCTCAAAAACACCTACTACAATCCTTTCATTTCCTTTCATCTTCCATTGAAAAAAATTCTGGAAGCACTTCTAGAGAAAACTAAGGAAAGCATTCCTCCCAATGACTTGCATATGTTAAAAGAATGCCTTCTGGACATGAAAGTGATGGAATTCAAGACTTTCCCTTTCACTTTACCTTCTTTGGAAGCACTTTTTTGCTGGGGAGAAGTGTTTGGGTTTTGTTAGGGGTTTAAAAAATTCCACGTAAAATATCCTTTTTCCCGATTTTCAAAGAATTTTGGTGTTGGAAGTAGTTAGTTGTTGGGTTTCATTGAGGTTTTAAAAAATCCCACAGAAATATCTAAAACGTATACTATAATTGTGTATAATTTTTGTACTTTAATTGAATTTAAATGACATTTGAATATATTCCAGAAGTAGTTTATAAAAATGCCTCTTGAAAGAACTTGTTTATGAATATTGACACATGCAATAACAATAGAGTTCAGCTACTACAGCTTTTTCGCACTTTCTCCGCATTGGATCATCTTAAGAACCAGCCCAAATAACATCAAAACATCTCAATAAGGCCATTCACAGTTCGAATACGCTGGTCTGCCATTTGTTCGATCCGCTATTTGTACGCCAATTTACGAAAGCGCATTTTGCTTTGCTGTTGTTTTGCATACAAATGCAAATACGCAGGCACTCGTAAATAAAAGCAGCCCTTGGACGTGTTTTTTGTACCTCGTATTTTTATGCTCTGTCTACAGCTGCATAATCACATACGTCATAGAGTTGCACAGTCTTTTTATACGACAGTCACATGGCGAGGTGCTCACAATTCGAACAATAACAAATGCTATAAATACGATTTGTTAAAAGTACGCTCAAACCGTGAATAGCCCCAATGATATCGATAAGAGCGGTCCAAAACAATCCAAAGTGAGAAAAATTTACCCACCATAATATGGGTTGGGCTCAGGGACAACACAAGACATAACAACTAACCATGCGTTTACATAGATCTAATCATACATTAGTTTTCAATCTACTTTTGAGTTGACCTTTCGATAAGTTAACATCAAAAAAGCTACAGTTGTTAACAAAGGTACTCATGCGAGTATTCATGCGGTACTCATGTTTATGAGGCTAAGAAGAAGCATAGTTTGATCTATAGAATGTCTTCTGGAAACAGTTTCCATAAGAATGCATATCACATTTGCATCAAATATTTTGCTGGGATTGTGAGTGTTGAAAAAAATTTTAGGGTAAGTTTTGAGACAATTCAAAAGCAACTTTTCCCGACTAGAGAAATGCCGTGTTTTTTTGAAGATTTAATTTGTATTCCCTTTTCTAGCGGAATATGGGCGGGGAGCGAAAAAAAACAACATTTTTGCACATATGGGTTCTTTAGTGCTTAGTAAATTCGATATCTATAAAATATAAATTTTACAACATAAAAAAACTTTCCAAATCCCATTTGAACACTGCTTATTAAGTAGATTTTATTATTTCCAATTATTGCTGTCGCATTACTTCATTAACCCAATTATATGGCTACTACCTGTTAGGGCAAAACCCCCATACAGAAGAGTCAGCCTCGTTAAATTTATTGGAATCATTAAAAATGTATTTGTGTTCCATTCATTCTTCAGCTGTTATTTAATCTATTTAATTGTTTTAATTAGCTGCATTCGCCTCAGCCTAGCACAGTTGGAGGTCATTCGAAAATTGTCCTACAACTAAATTTGGGATAAAATCTAACTTTTACAGATGTACATACACTTGGCAATGCGCAAACATAAACATTCTAAATACGAAGGACAAAATTTGCTGCAATTTGATTTGTTTAGTTATAGTTTTTAGAATGAGTCAAAGAGTTTATTAACTAGTCTTACGTTTTTGTTAAAATATTATACTTTTTTTTTGCTGAAATTTAGTGAATTAGTGTCATTTGTGTTCAAGATTTCACAAAAGAAATAACAAGAATTTATGCAAACTTCCAAAGAACAGCGGTAGATTTTTAAGAAAGGCATATGAACAGGTGTCTAACTAACACACGATATTCTGTAATTTCTTCTTGTAAATTATTGAATGTATCCGCTTATAGAAGTAATATAGTAGTTTATATAACTCCTTACGCATAGCATGCCACAAGCTTAATGGAACTAGCTTGCATGTTGGTTGGGCAAATAATTTTAAGAAATAAATCATTTGAGCTATTTTGACGCAGTTCCAGTAATTAAACAAAAACTTCAGCTGCACGTGCTAAATAGTTTTAGTGTTTCATTTATAGTAAATATGTGTGTTACACAATCGAATTTTCGTGTTACTTCTAACTGTCGCAATTAAAAAAGTAACAACAGATTACAAAAAGAGGCAAAACAATAAAATGTCCGCAATAAAAATTAATTAAATAATTTAAACTGTCTGTCTAAAACTATTGGCGGCATTTTTGCTTGCACTCTTGCAGCAGTCAACCAGCCAGCCAACTACAGCAACAAACACTAAAACAACTTTCTGCAATAATGCAAGAGTTGTTTGGCAATTTGCCAACGATAAATATTTATTAAATTTTCTGCAGCAATTGCAGCAGCAACGAGCAGTTTATTTATTTATATTTTGTGTCACTCGGGAACTGGACGCAGTCGTCGTGGCAATAGTATCAACATTTGTGATCACATCCGGCGGTCCATAAAGTCTGTCGACTGGCTCGACGATTGCCAAAACGTTGAAAATTGCAGATAAATTCCACTGTGCAGCGCAATGAAAACATTACTTTTTTACGGCCATCTTTCTCTTTTTGTCCGTGTATGTTTTTTTTTTTGTTAACAGGACACCGCCGCGTGTGTTCGTTGTTCGGGGCTAGCAGCCAAAAGCCCAAAACAATTTATATTATTTTTGATGTCGTCGATATGGAGTGGCAGGCAATGTTGCACTGCTTGGCGCCAATGCAGTTTTTCCAGTTGTTGTATTTTTGATGCAGCTTCTATTGGGCTTTTTGGTTTAGATACAAAACCACTACGATGACCACTTCTGGTTACTGACCGCTTGTCACCTAATCAAAAAAGTGCCTCAATCTACGGGGATTTGTGATGATTAGTATTTTCAGTCACTCGACGTTGATGGAGTACTCACTGTTGATGTGACGCCGTTGTACATTTCAAGTGTAGTAGTTGAAAAAATTTGGCAAATTTTCAAATGTTTTTAGATTTTGACAATGTTCAAGCAAGCAAATTCTAAATTTGCAATTTCCTTAAAAAAACAAACGCTTGCCAGTAGACAGAGCCAAACTCGCTTACTTTGAAGTGACATCCCGTGTAAAAATTTGTTGTTGATGGCATTGTAATGCAGAACTGTAAGCGAAAACGAAATCTTGTTTGTGCTCACATTATTTTCTTTTCATTGTTCAAACAACAGTTTGCCTTTATTCGTCTGGAAGTTTCGTAATGAAGTGTGTTTGTGAAAACTATTAATCTTTATGTATAAGCCAGAACAAAGGTTTATGTATAAAAAAAAGTATTATTAAACATTATCTTTGAAGTGCTAGATAAAAGGAAATAATTCGTACATTAAATTGTAAAAAGTATAGAGGAAATTAGTTGTGGCGTTTTTTCAGTATGTTCTCTTTTGTTTTCGTTGTGTTTTTGGCGTAGAGAGGATATTCGTTCAATTTATTTGTGTTCTCCCCAATTTTATTCGCCTTTTTTTTTTGTTCTCTCCTATCATACTCGCATCGTCGCTTAATTTGTAAGGTAAATTTCATCAGTGTTTCAGAGGCCATGTCCAAACAAATGTAATTGAGAATTGTAAACAGACTTCGGAGGCCCCGCAGCTACATTGTATTTAACCTTCCAGCAAACCAAAGTTTCCGAATTCGTAACGAATTCGTTACGAATTTTTCGAAATCATTCCGAGTTCGGCATCCGAATTCGTTCCGATTTCGTAGCGAAAATCGTATGAAGGGGTTGACACGAATTCGTAACGAACTGTCGTAACGAATTCGGAAGGAATTTTAGTAACGAATTCGTAACAAATTCGTAATGAATTCGTAACAAATTCGTAATGAATTCGTAACAAATTCGTAACGAATTCGTAACAAATTCGTAACGAATTCGTAACAAATTCGTAACGAATTGGAGTATCGTATTCGTAACGAATTCGTAACAAATTCGTAAAGAATTGACGTATCGAATTCGTAACAAATTCGTAAAGAATTGACGTATCGAATTCGTAACAAATTCGTAAAGAATTGAATTATGGTTTTCGTAACGTATTCGTAACAAACTCATAACAATTTCTTAACGAATTGTAGCACTGAATTAGTAACGAAATTAAGCATCAAATTCGCAACGATCTCTTAATGATTTTTGTACCGTATGTAATACAAAATTAAATAATAATTTCGAACCCCAGACTATATGTTTTGTACAAATGACATGCCAAAAATTTCAGATCATTTGCAACAACTATTATGGAACATACACAAATGTGAATTTGACACGTCGTTTGTACTTGCATCTGTAAAAATTAAAATAAGAACCATCTCTATATCATCTGTTTTAAAGAAAATGTAGTGTAAAACTAAACTATTTTACAAATGGCAAATGGCCTACCAATTTTTTTTCAACTCGAAATATTTAAAATACCTCACAATTTAAATTTGAAAATTTGATTTCGGAACTCTTTCAAATTATTCGAAAATGTTCCGAAATTACTGTTGCGAAATAGTTACGAATTCGTTAAGAATGCTCGAAATAGTTACTAACTAATCGGAATTCAGACAAATTCGGAAACTTTGGTTTGCTATGTTCCTATGCTCGTACTCGCGCACGGTGTCTCAGACCGATATTTTCTCTCGTTTGCATTATTATAATAATATACCTTTAAAGCATTATTGCTGTTTGCTGTATAAAAGAGGGTTCAATTGAACAAAATAAATTTTAAAAAATATCACAACTCTAACTTTATATTTTAAGAATAGTATTTTTGTACAGTCTCTAACAAAAGGGACATATTCTTTATTGCATTAACTTTAATAACAAAAATGAACTTCTCTATGTGTTAACTTTAAAAAAAAACTTATAAAATCTAATACGTGAAAGTATTAAAAATAAAAAAGTAACTAAGAACTAAATGTTAATCTTTTATGGGGTTATTTTTATGGCAATCATCGCATAGCATAACTGCGTGTTTGAGACGAAAATATTTTTTGGAGTTCTTGCAGTTGTATCGTGCCTTAGGCCGCGTTCATAGTAAACGCTTTTAGCTTAGGCGAGAGGTTTAGCTGAAAAACGCTTCGTGTATAATCATATGGGAAAAGCTCAAAGTGTTCATAGTGCCAGCATAAAGCTTCTTTTCAAATGCTTTTCAGCGCTTATGTCTCCATCTCGCCCGCTCACACAGCAAAATAATTTTGTTGTTATGCTTCGTTTTCGAGCATTTTTAAAATGCTTTTCGGAACTTTATTCTTGTTTCAATTTCACATCATCAATATTACATAGTTTCATTTTTTTGTTTTTTTTTTTATTATTTAATGCGTCGAACTGCATTTTTAATGAATTTGGGCACTTGTTTATCTATTTTACTTGTTAACAATATTTTCGTTAAATTTGTTTTATTTGTTGGATATATTTTTGTGTTGAAGTTTTTATCTTTGTTGCGTTGTTGTCTCGTTTTGTGATGCTTTTCAGTTTTATGCACTTGTGTATTCTATCTCGTTTGATTAAATAGTTTTCGTTGGGACCTGTTTGATTAACTTTTGAGTGACTACTATCATTGTAATTTAAATCAGAATCTTCACACTCTAACATCGCCCTTATTCTTTGTTTGTCCATTGAGGTAACAAAAATGGCTTAAAACAAAGAAAACTATTCTCAAGTAATGTTGTGCAGCATTCCTACTTAATAAGTGTTATACCAGACATGAGCTTCCAGTAGCTCAATTGGCTCAGTTGGCTCAGCTACAAATTTGTTTTGTTTTATCAACTTTGTGTTTACACATTGACGACCGTAGCCTAGTGGGTAGAGTGCATGGCCCTAAGCTAAAGAACCGCGGTAGCCCGGGTTCAATTCCAGCTCAGGCAGAAAGTTTTTTCAATTTAATTAATTTTTCTGTTCGGTCGTCACCTCTCTGCAGACAATGGCAAACCTCAGAGAGTAAAAATTGTCATGTAAAGCTTTTTGAGAACATAAGCCGTTCGGAGTTGGCATAAAACACGTAGGTCCAGTACTCGGTCACATGTGATCAAACATTAAATAACACGCACTGAAATTTTCCAAGGGCTGAAATGGACAGTTTATTTATTACTTTATTTAAAACAACAAAACGTACAAAAAATAACAACAAAACCGACATTCACCAAATTTCTAACTTGCTAACAACAACAAATGCATGCAAAGGCAACAAAAAGCAAGCCTTAGGCTGTCCGCAGAGTAGGCGCCGAGGCAGACAGGCAGGCTAACAGGCGCAGAAAAACTATGTGAACAAGCGAGAAAAAAGTTATTTCTATCTCGTTTCTTCGCAGGGCCTGCCTGCCTGCTTCAGCTTTTACTCTGCGGGCAGCCTTACTCAATGTCGCTGCGCTTGATATGTTTGTGCCGTTACCCAGCTAACCACTCTCGCGACTCTAGAAAGGGCCTGCTAGAAGCCTGTTTCAATAAGAACGCACGTAATAAAGAAAATCAATATATATATCAACTTGAAATAAAAAACAACTAACACTTTCCAGATTTGAACCAACGTCCTCTCATGTGGTGGTCCGACATCTTATCCACTCGTCCACCGCAGTTCTTAATAAAATTATACTTATTTTGTATCATTACAAATGAAATTAAGCTTTCAGGAGCGCGGGTTCGAGACTCAGCTCAGACAAAAAAAATATTTTTTATATATTTTAAAATCTACATTTTTTTTACAAATTTTTCTGTTCATTTAAAATTTTTGTTTTAATTTTTTTTTTTGTAAAATTTCTTCATACAAAATTATAAGAAAAGACTTGTAATTTTTCCATATAATTATTTCCATATAATATGATATGTAATGTGTTAGGTTTCGGAGACCTGGGCTTAAGACCCAACTCGGACAAACAAATTTTTTTAAATTATTTTTTTATTTGTTCTGATCATTTAAAATTTTTTCATACAATATATTATGAAAAGTCTCAGAACATTCAAAAGGTAGGCCTTACAGAAGCACTCATTAATTATGGAAGGTGCATTGACTCCAATAATAGCAGTGCTAGCATGCCTTCTTTTGCGGAGCACTCGCTTAATTGCCTTCTGGGTACATGTGTTGCACACAAGCACACATGATTTGTTTTTGTTTTGCTGGTCAATTTTTTTGTAGAAATAAGTATCAGTCTTGTTGAAATGCTTTCACAATTAACACTAGATTTACGGACTGAGCCAATTTGACTCATTTAAAATTTTATTGCTATATATATATATATAAAACTGAAATATTATTTTTTAAATACATATGTTGGTTTTAGGTGACGTAATGACATATAGGTAAGTATTGAGGCTGTTCAGACTTGCCTCAAATGAGGCGACTCACTTGCCTCATTTTGTCGTCTACAGGCAAAGGGAAAAGCGGGAAGGTGGCATGCTACGTGAGGCAAGAATTTTAAAAATTTTAAAAATTTTGCGACTCATTTTGACGTACGTTGGAGAGAAGTTTGTTATGTTAAAATTTTTGCTCTTTTTAGTGTGTTCTGGCGCGAATTAATTTTGTTTATTCATTGTTGTTCACAAATTAATATTATTTAAATTGTAAAAACTTGAGCATTTAATAACTCAAAAGAAAACAAACGAAAAAAAACAATAAACGCCAAAAGGATGCAGCCTCAAAGTGAGGCAACAGTTTATGTGTGAACACCTGATTGCTAACTCATGTCAAAATGAGGCAAGTAAGTCGCCTCATTTGAGGAAAGTCTGTACAGCCTCATTGGTAACTCCCCTCCAAAGACGACATTTCGCATATTCGAAAGTGGTATTCTATTTTTACGGCTACTAGCCAAATTGACTCTAAAATGATTTAACATTTATTTGCTTTAAGAACATGAAACTCATGGCTTGCATAAAGAAAGTTCTTCTCAGAATTCTAAAGAAAGCTGATGCTTGAACATTCATCTTATCGAGAACACTTCCGTTCCCATGTCGGAAATTCATGCTGTTTACGTACGAAAGAATTGTCAAGTTCAAGCATTATTTATTTATTTATTTATTTATTTGATTGCTAAACCTTAAAGTGGTTTTATAGCAAATTTAAAATTATAAAATAAGATATTTAATACAATTCAAAAATAAGAAGTATGATTTTGATTGAAATCATGTATTACTAACAAACTAAAAAGTTTTAATAAATTGCTTAAAGTATATAATTTTATTAAAGTATAAAAAATAACAAAAAAAAGTTAAGTCAAAATCGGTAATATCAGACAGCAAAGCAGGGTTGCGTTTTCAAGACAAAAAAGGTCAAGTTAGCAACAATTTTTGTATCCGGTGGAGTCGTGTGACAAACAAGGTCACAAACCCAATAAAACACCAATCCAATAGGTAAATATATAATATATATCGGTCTGTCTTCCTGATGCCGGTGAGGTCCAGGCTTGACAAGGTGGTTACTCGACAAACTAGGTCAACTTCACCAAACCAATTTTCATAAAATAAAGAAAACCAGTTGCGAACGCAGGCACCAAGACAAACTAGGTCTTATCGGCCACTCATATTTATATATTACAAATCGATCTAACGTAGTGTTTCAAGAGGTAAAAAGACCCAAGACACCACGGTACCGTCGACAAGTGTAGTTTTAATCATCATGAAGATATAAGGCAACTGAAGATCCCAGGTTTAGGTCCATTCAGATTATTTAGATGTTTATTCACCAAAATTTTCCATTTTACGCTTAGGTCCATTTATCCATTTAGATTGTTATATTAATGTGTTTACAAATCACCAGATGCATCAGATATATGTTTGAAAGAACTTTACATAATCAACGACGGTACTGCAGGTAATCTATAATTTTATGTTTGATTGAGTCCATGGATTCACTTAAGGATATAACATCAGATAGAAAATTAAAATCACCGCAAGCGCTTCTAAGAGGTTCATTTTGCAAATAATTAGTTCTAAAAAAGTTCATGTGGATTAACTCAAAAGATCTTCTAGGACGAAGAGGAATATTAAAACATACTTTACTCAATAAATATGGACTGTTGACATATCCATGTAAAAGTTTTGTAATACAACAAGCATTTATCATAATTCTCCGATTTTTTTAAAGAAGGAACATTTAAGAGTTGTAACCGATATTCATAAGATGGTAAGTGAAAATCAGTATTACAATAAAGATAGCTTAAGCAAAACAAAAGAAATTGTTTCTGCACTGATTCATAGTCGTCTATGTAACAACCTAACATAGACCGCACTAGGGAAGTGAATAAGGTTTTCGTTATGAATGGATCATTAAACTCTTTTGCCCAACTTTAATAAATCCTAAAGTAATATTTGCTCTATTTATTATTTTATTTACATGAATATTAAAGCGTAGTTTAGGATCCATTGTAACTCCAAGATCATTGAAAATATCTAAGGACTCCAATGGATAACCACAAATTTTGAAGGTACATTTAATTGGTGGTTTGCGCGAAAAAGCCATATGCTTGCATTTATTCATGTTGAGGTTCATACGGTTCGTTTTGCACCAGTTATGAAGATGATCAATGTCGGCTTGCAAAAATACAGCGTCATTATCATTTTTAAAAGAGAGGAAGAGTTTGACGTCGTCAGCAAACATTAAGATGCTAGAATGCATTATGACAGATGCCAAATCGTTTATAAAAAGTAGAAACAGAAGGAGCCCAAGATGACTTCCTTGAGGAACTCCTGAAGCAACAGGAAACTCATGTGATTTCTTGAGCTTAAAAATAACAGACTGTGTTCTATTGCTTAAGTAAGATTCAATCCACTTTACCAACGGTATAGGAAATCCAACAAGATATAATTTTAAGATCACTAGTTTATGATTTACAGCATCAAAAGCTTTGCTAAAATCCGTGTAAATAACATCAGTCTGCATGCCTTTTCCAAAGTTTTCTATAGTTTTTGATGTAAATTCGAGAAGGTTAATAGCAGTAGATTTTCCAGAAAGGAATACATGTTGGAAAGGAGACATTAAAGATTTAACGCTATGCGATAGTCGTGATGTAACAATTGCCTCTAAAAGTTTAGGCAAAGCGCTTAATTTTGCGATGCCACGGTAGTTATCAATCAAAGACCTATTTCCGGATTTATGCAGCGGAATGATAAATGAATGCTTACAGGCTGCAGGAAAATAGCAGGATTTTAATGATGAAGTAAATAGTAAAGAGATTGGAGTTACTAATTCTTCACAGCAGTATTTTAATATACATGAAGGTATGTTATCAGGACCACTTTTATATGATGTATTAATATTTTTTAAAAATGATAAGACTGTGTTTGTGTCAATTATTGGGAAGTAAATATCCCCAGATTAAATATTAAAAGGATAACTTAAATAATCATTGGATAATGATGAATAAGTCGTCTTGAAAATGTCAGCAAAGAGATTGCAAATACTATTATCATTATCAGACTCAACAGAATTATACTTCATAAAATAAGGATAGGAATCAATCTTAAGTTTTGTGTTAACAAAGTTCCAGAAGGATTTAGCATCAGATTTGATGTTTAATTTTACTTTTGTTAAGTAGATATTATAGGATTGTTTGCACAACTGTAGGTAACTGTATATAATCGTGGTATAGCATCCAAAAACGCATATGTTATGTGTTTTTTTATATTTTTTATAGTATTTAGATTTCAAGTTTTCATTTTTCTTAATTCATTTGTGTACCATACCGGAACCGATGTCAAAGAGGCTTTCCTTTTGCGGAAAAGACTATGCAAGAGAAATAGATGCCAGAGCTTTTGTGCTAAATGCTTTAAATGTTTGCGGAAAATGTATTTAAAAAACAGAGTTTATAGCTATGTAAAAAATGTTTTCAATGAAGTTTTAAATAATAAATCTTTTATTTCAATTAAGTTGGAACCGTATTTTTTTTCAAAAAGCTTATTTTTTTTGTATGAGTCAAATTGGCTCACTTCAGTAAAAATAGGCATGTAATGAACGCCCGTAAATCTAGTGTTAACATAATGAAAAATAATACAATTTAACCTTATTGGGGGTTTTTATTGCAACAAAATTTTTTATTTTGTTCTGTTTTTTTTGCAACGTTGAGCAAAAGCAAAAATGAGGATAGTTTTGTGTTTGTTTAAAAAAAAAACATTGGCTCACTAAATTTATTTTACTGCTCATGACTGTATTAAACACCACTATAAAAAGTAAATACATTTCATTGAACTATGCTCTGAAATTAAAAACTAGTTATATACCTAAAACAGTAACTCTTATACTCGCTTTGGTCTCACAGACCTATAACTGTAATAAAGTATAACACGTCTACTCGTCACCTGCACTCGCGCTGTACTAAACAATGCGTAACAAAAAAAAAAAAAGAAACTACTAAATACCGTAAAGTGACACTAGTTTTTGAAAAAACATCGAATTATTGATTTGTCGGTCTAAGAGACCAATGCGCGAGTATAGGAAGGTTAAGAAATAATTGGTTACGTCATATGTCCATTTACCAGTGGGATTGTATCCTAGATGCATTTGCTCTAAAAATTTATTTCGATATTGTCGAATTGATGCAAATTTCTAGAGCTGAAAACAAAAATTAATGCTCAGAACAAAGTAAAAAGCGTAATTTGACTGATTCCAAACGCAATCTAATATAAAATTATTTTTTGTTTGCTTCTTTTCGGAGTTTCTCTTTCAGTTTCGTTGTGTTTTTGGCTTCGAGAGTATTTGCGTTAATTTTTTTTTGTCTCTCCTATCTTGTGTACAATTTAGTTGTTCTCTTATATCTTGTGCATACTTGCTCCCATCGTCACTTACTGTGTAAGGTAGATGTCATCAGTATTTAAGCGGCCATTTCCGAATTACTACACAGTAAAAAATTTGAGGGTAAATTTTATCTTTTTTATAACGTTTGTGTTTTATTAACCTTTTTCATTCCAAATAATTTATATATTTTATACCACTCAATACTATAAAAATTATAAAACAAATATTTAAAAATTTCATATGGATATCATGTGTTAATCAAAATATATTCTAGTTCGCAAGAAAAAATTCACCGAAATCGGGAAATTTAAAAATATAGTGGTTTCGATTGGACTGACTAGAAAAATGGTTTAGAAAAATTTATAAGATTTGATGGTATAACTTTTAAAACACTTTTGGTTTGGATTTGTATGTAAACAAAATAGTATAAAATGTATGCTCATATTTTTTACTGTGTTTTTTTAAGAATTGTATAAAGGCGTTGGAGGCCTCGCTATGTTTCTATTTACTACTAGGACTTAGTAAAATATATGAATCAACAGCTGCGATTAACTCTCCTACTTACCTGAGTTCGAAAATCTGTCAATAAATATCATTTAGTTTTTGCGAAACGAGCTGTAAGAAGTTTTGCTTCAAAATTAAATGAATCAAATCAATTACAGATTATCCAGAAAAGACTAATGTACTGAATTTTTTAACACATCTTTATAACAACAACAACTGTTAATATATTTGCCAGAGTAAATTTATTTTCTTCAATTAAATCTATTTTTAGATAACTTAATTTGAAAAATCTAAAGAAATGAGTCTTTAAAACAAAAGTTTTTCCCCTAAAAAAGTTTTATTTCCACGTAAAAACATCGCAGCTCAAGCAAATTGAACTGAAAGGAAAAATAACATTTTAATTTTTGAATTACTTGTTTGTTTATTTTCAAGCCAAGTTCATGGAACTGCATTCAGCAAGTTAAAACTTGACACTTGCTAATTTTAATATGATTTAGTTATTTATTTGTTTCAGTAAAATTGTTGTTTAGATATTTAATGCAAATAAACTTATGCAATTTGTTTTTTGAAGAGAGAAAAGTTTAAAATAAATTTGCATAGCGTTGTGACAAAAATAAATTTTTTTGTTTCCTCTGCAATTGCGTTTTTTAAAACTTTGGCATTAAAGTAGAGTAGCTAATTTTAATATCCGAAAATAAAACACAGTTTTGCCTCACTAACAAAGAAGAAAAGAAAGTCTTCGATGAATTAAGCATTTTTTATTTATTATTTTATTTTTTTGTGACAGCAGTTGTAAAAAGTTATAAGCGTTATTATAAAAATCTTAAAAACTTTCACTACAAAAGTTCTAATATTGTTAAATAGCTCTTGCATGATTGATTGTTTATATTTTGTATTGATTTTTTAAATAAATTTTTACATATATTTTAACGCAGTTTAGAGACTTGAAAATTGCAGCCAAATAATATTCATGTTAATTTTTAAGTTCAAGACAGCTTCAACTTGCCTAGCCTAAAATCTTATGTTCATATCATAAGTTTATCCATACCATACATATGTAAGTAAGTATGTATATAAAATATAATGAGTGACTTCAAAATTACAGATACTTGTGCAATTAAGAAGTTAAAAACTTTTCCCTCAATTCAGGTACTTTCCGTTCTGAATAATTTGCCTAAAAGCAACTACCTGCGAAAACTTTCTGCTGCCTGCCAAGTTGTTAACAATAGAAATGCAAAAGTTTTGCATTACTTTGAAAACTTTCTTCAGCCAAGTGTGAGATTTCGCCATGTTAACACATTATTTGACAATTCGATAAATTTATTGTACAACACATAAATGATGCTTCAATGGATGAATGTTGGTGTGGGTGGGTGGCAACGAATTCAAATTCGATTTTATCAAATACTGAGTTCCAGCTTCCGGTTTCCTTTTTAAGAGACCGACAGTAATAATGACAGTTGTATGAAATACTTTGAAGTGGGTAAGCAAATTGTTGTTATTGTTGTTGTTATGGTTGTCGCTGCTGTGCCTTAACGGGTAGGAAATAGGAGTTGAGAAAGTTTTAAATTTCAATGATCGTTGCCAATGGAGGTTTAGGTAAATGTGGCGGCAGGTCTTTAGACCGGCCCACTTAGACCAAATTATTGGTCCGCAGAATGAAAGAAGGGAGTAATCAAGTGAAACTTTTGTGTAGGATGTTCTTAATGTGGCAGAAGCTATAGAAACATGGTATATTGAATCTGAAACAAGTGTTATGCCTTGACCTCAGTCAAATCAAATTACTAAGCGCTCCTCTCCAACAAACTGCAACTTTCCGCCGTAAACTGATGTGTTTTAAAGTTCTTTTGATTAGAAATATTTAAAAAAGGTTAAGGCGTCGAACCATCAGTAATAATTTCTGTAAACTCAAATTCAAACTAAATCTGTTTTTTCACATGCTGCTTTTCACCAAGTATGTTTTCAGGAAAAATAACTATTTCGGAAAAAGCGATCTTGTTGTCCCAAAGTTTGTTGCTGTGATTCGTTAAGTTGTTAATTAAGGGGGAAAACCTAAGTAACTCACGAAAATGTAAATATAACAGGAAACGAACTGGCTGACGAGGTAGCAAAGTCTGCAACTTCAGCACCAATTACTTCAAATATGAATTTTAACTCTAATGACATTTCAAAACACCTCAAATCTCATTTCCAAATGAAACGAACCCAACAATGGGATCTCACATCCACATGGTATCGCGAAGTCAACACAACTAAGCTAACAATAGATAACTACCTTAAAACAAGATGCGACATCGGGCTATGAAGGTTCGATATGATAAAGTACTTTCGTCTTAGGTTAGGCCATACAAGGCTAACACACGGATACCTTATCGATCACTCCGAATCTAATCTCTGTCAATTCAGCAATTATTATGCTATTATGACTATTGAACATATTATAGTTTATTGTCCTCGATTCAACAACCAACGCAATCAAGCATTTTGCAACTCTAGCCCCCTTCTGGCGCTATATTACCCGAACAAAAATAACATTGAAAACATAATCTGCTTCCTAAAAACTTGCCAAATTTTCCACCGTATCTAAATTCATTTCTTTTTCGTAACATAACTATAAAATATTTAATTTTTCTTTCTTCCTTTTCTTTTTTCCAATTTGATGAAATATATAAATATGTATTTATAAGTATTTCTAAAATAACAATTGCATATAATATATTAATGATATATCATAATAAAACAAAATGTATTTAATTAAATGATCAGCTGAAGGCCATTGCTGCTATTGCTGTCTATCCTTTTCTTTGTAACCATTAATTTTAATTATAAGTGACTTTGTAATAAATAAATAAATATTATTACTCACCCATATCTATACGAATAAGAACATTGAAATAAATTTTAACTTATACGATTACGATTGACTACTTCACCAAGGACACGTGTTTTCAGAACAATTCTGGCAACGAGGCAGATTTTGTAAAAACGACTGATTTTATTAACCCAAAAGTGAACAGTCGAAAAGCATGGCAAACAACATTTTCCAGGTAAAAGCTTTTGATGAAAATAAATGAAATGGAGTCGCAGGGTAAAGCAGTTCGAAACGCTGTTGACAATATTCGATATAGACCAGAATAACAAAACCCAGTATGTGCTGCATTTCATGGGCACAGTCGCTTACGACAGATTGTGTGGTAAAGCAATGCCACAATTACCGGAAAAATTTTCCTACAAGGAAATAACAGACATCTTGGAAAAACACTATAATCCAGCCCCTAACGAAAATTTGTTAAACTTTAGATTTCAATCACGCAAGCAAAAGGCAGGTTAGTCGGCGGAAGAGTTTCTAGTTGTACTGCGTCATTTGACAGTGTGGTGCAATTTGACCAGCCAAAAAAATGCAAAGCCGATTACTTGAGAAGGAAAACCTTACATTGGAGGAAGCCGCCAATATCACAAGTGATTCCGAAAGCGAAGAAAAAGGCTTGGAAGAGATTAACCAAGAATATGAAGGAACCATCGTTAAAGTCCAAGCAAATAAAATAGAAAAGAAACCACAATCATGGCAGAATAATGAAGTAGGGTAAGTAGCTTTGACAGGACCTATCGTTAATGTCAAAATCATAAAATATAGTGCTGCCATATCACAAATTCAAATCCAATGAAAAATCCATAATTTGTCTAAGCGTTTCAGATGAAATCCTTTACTAAAAGTACTTCAAAACGGGGAAGTATAGGTTTTTTGTTTAAGGCAAACTTGAAGCCGACTTATTCTGCGAAATATTTTTGTATGTTATATTCCAGCTTGAGCCTTCCACTTCAAATTTATTCTTGGTTATATAAGCGTGTATTTGTGTTTTTTTATAAAAGATTTTGTGTGAAGTTACATCTTTTTTAATAACTTTTAAATTATAAAAATGGCAAAAAGAAGTGGTGAAATTTGTCGGACCACTTGGAATAAAGAAAATTTAAGTTTTTTAATGTTCAAACTGATGATGTGAAGAGGCAAAAGTGGGTGTAGTCTTGTGGTTTAGACTTGGAGTTTACAGACAAAGTTTGTGAAAAACATTTTTCCGAAACCGATGTCATCAACGCGTCACGTAATTCGTGCTGCAAGCCACCACGTTTGATACCGAATGCAGTGCCGTCGCTTCAGTCATTTGGTACAAAGCGGTCCATGTTGCAAAAAAAAACGTTCTATGCCGAATGCATTGCCGTCGTTGCAAGTTAGTTTAATGGTTTTAAAATTAAGCACTATCCAAATTTAAAAAAAATTATTGATTTATGTTCGTCCATTGCATTAGCAAACGATATAAAGAAATTTTGTATAAGATATAGAATGCAAATGAGAGTAAGATTCTTGAATAAAAAATTAAAAATTCAAATAACCAAAAAAAAAAAATATGGGCAGTAATAAATTAGTCAAGGTTATGCTATAAAACCACTTCAAAGCTTATTTATTTCATAATAGATACATACATCCTTATTTAATCTTAACTACCCTTCATAAAATTCCTTTTCCATGTGTTTGTCCCAAAAATAACATTAATAAAGAAAACTGGCAACTCTAAAACACACATTGACATTAACGCTAGGTCTTGTCACAGCTACTTACCCTACCTTGTTATTCGCCATGACCACAATATTCACCACACCAGGGGCCGAATTACAGCATCCGTGATCGAGAAAAATTACGAATTGAGAGGTTTAATTTTATATCAGGAAAATATTGAGATTGTAGATTTTTTTAGCTAGCGATGTTGAGTACGAGTAGAAGATGACGCCGTGGTTCGAGACATTTAGCGCATAAAACTAGTCCTTGTTAAGATCTTGACATTTAGTGCATAAACCTTGTTCTTTAATGATGTATTAAAAATATCATTGAACAGCAAGTAAACAAGATTTTGAGAAAAATCGATTTCGCAACTTAAGTCGCATCCACAAAAAAAAAGAAGAAAAATTTGTGCTCCCGAAATTTACCTAATGAGGCGGTGACTATAAAATTTTTTTGATACAGTTTAATGCCTTCCTTTGCTTAAGTCAAAATCTATTTTACTACAACTACCGAGCACAACTAATAACTATGAGGTTTGGATGCAAAATTGGGTCAAAAACCTTACAACATTTATATTCAAATACCAACCATAAACCAAAAGTTTTTGATAGCAAACCAAAAAAAAAAACAAAAAAAAAATACCCGAAGTATGCATAATAATAAAATCCAGTCTAATGTAGAGAGTATTTAATTTTGTAAGTTGTTCTTGTAGTTGTTTATGTTTTGTTGTTACTCTTCGATTAAAACATAAACTTGTTGTGTTGTTTATTTTTTTGTTTTGCATAAAGTTTGACAGTGTTGCAACTGTTGGTAAACCTGACAACAACAAATATAGACGTTATGAACTTGGCGTGTTCGCTTTGTTTTCTGACTTTAGAGTTGTGTTAATAAAAACTAAGCAAAAACAAAACGTTCACAAACCTTCTGCCCCCCAACCCTCCATTCTGAATCCATACAATTTCAGCAACAATTATTTGAAGTGTTTAACTTTTGAGCGAACATTTTTCGTTGATGAAGTTAACTTGATTATGACACGAACTCCAACATTCACCTCAAACTGTAAGGTGGTGAACTTTTTCAGAGTTGATCGTTGGAATCTGATGATGTGATGGGTGGAAAAAAATGGTTCAGTGTGCATGTGTATGTATGTGTTTGTCTCTTTGTGGTTGCTTTCGAAATGTTGCAAATATGCTAGAGTTCGCTTAGAAGTGCGCTTTAAGCTCTTATGTTGCTGTAGTTATTGTTGTTGTAGTTGATATTGTTAGTGTTTTTGCTCTTTTTGGCGCTACATGTTTGGCGCAGTTGGCAACTCTGCTTAAACACACTGACTATGTACAATGTTTGTACTACAAAATAGATGCATGTGTGCTGGATTTTTTAAAATATATACTCACAGGCACACACACACACACCACAACATTAATTTACTGTTGAAATAGTTCACCTTCATACGATGCACTTTAAGCCAGGTTGCCACGTTGTGATGAAAACATGTTTCCTGTTTTTGTTGCTTACGGCTGTGGAAAATGTGCTACGTAGTTGGTTGCCACAAAATTATTTCATTTGAAAAAAGAAAA
Source organism: Dichetophora obliterata (assembly GCA_963920525.1). Classification (NCBI taxonomy): domain Eukaryota; kingdom Metazoa; phylum Arthropoda; class Insecta; order Diptera; family Sciomyzidae; genus Dichetophora; species Dichetophora obliterata. Next base: position 63,397,501 of record OY986436.1, read on the forward strand.
ACAACAATATAAAGAAAATACTTATTGCATTATTTACATGCATGCACAGTGAAGCGAACCCAAAAAGTTGCGAACAAAGATGATGCTGGCCGTATATGAATACCAAATCTCGAAAAGATGATTACCAACTTGCTTACGTATGTCATATTATGTGGTCATATTAAGTGATTCTAACAGCTCTTTGAGTGGTGATTTCACTGGGTTATACCAAGTGCAGTTAGGGCTTCCCTAGCCGGATCAATCCACCAGAGTCGCGGTCATCCTCTTCGTCTTCATCTTTTTTTCAACGAGTTTTTTCAACGATACGATGGACAGAACTCACCAGCCTAGGCGCTGAAAATTACGTCAATGTGTTCTTATATATCTCTATTTCATACAGCTCGTGGTTCAATCGAATGCGATAGTCTTCGCCACCTCGAACAAGGATCGGAAATTTTTGGAAGGGCTTTTCTCTCAGAGCGGCTGCATCTGTTTGCGATACCACTTCCCCGCCATAAAGAAACAAAAACAAGCGTGTTGTGAAGAGAGTGTTTTGTCGATTGAGAGAGGGCTTTGTATCGAATTCTAGTAATATTGAATTTCAATGTTTTGAGAAAATAATTGTTCCTATAAACTTTTCTCATTTCAAATTAGATTGCAATCAATAAAGACTAATTTTTTCATTAAAAATACTTTTGGCTTCTGTTTATTAAAGATATCTATATAGGTTATGGGCGACATTAAGGATTCTTATATCGGGATACCTCAGTTTAATGGCAGCGGTTTTGATAGTTGGTAATTCCGAGTACGGATTCACCTGGAATCGGTCAATCTAGCGGACCTTTTTCACGGGCGATACTCTAGCGGAAGCTACAGCAAATGAAAAATTAATGAAGTGGGACAGAAGAGACAAGGATCGATTGGTTAGATTCGTGCGCAATGAATGTTTGGGATATATTCAGGACAAGAGCTTTCCCAAAGACATGTGGGAAAAGTCTTTAATCGGTGTTCGCAAAGAAGTCGGTGGTCAATCAGTTAGTAGTGTAGAAGCATATCACAAAGCTTCGCATGAAAAACAGGGACACCATGTCCGCACAACATACGGTATTTTATGGGTTAGTAAGACAGCTTAAGACAGCTGGAGCTACGTTGGAGAATCACGATTTGCTGGCGCTATTATTTCTGACATTGCCAGAAAAGTATGATCCGCTAGTCACCGTTCTGCAAAATTTGGATGATGATGAGCTGACACTGAACGTGCCCAAAAAAAGATCAATGCTTCTATTAACCTATCAAACTACGTCGTTGGCTGGTAGAAATTCAAAAAACTGTTACCTGTTAAAATGCTTTAATTTTAAAAAGATGGGACATAAAGCGTGAAATTACTTGCAGGGAGGGGCTCGAAAAGCTACTGGAGAATGCAAAACATTCTGCTTTCAGGCAGAGCAAAATTTCAAAGCCATATTGAAACTTAAACTAGATTCTGGTGCAAGTGATCACCTGGCACACGAAAAGTGGGACTTTTCAAAGTTACTGGAACTGAAAACCCGATAATAATAAATATTGCGAGGGACAACCATAGCTAGTTGGCATGGAGTGTGGGATGTATACAAGGATTCATTGAAAAGGTGCTGCAGTTATGATAAAAGATATGTGCCAGAGCTGCAGGATAATTTTTTATATGTCCGAAAACTTTTCAGTGCTGGAATTCAAGTGATATTCTTAAAGAATAAAGCGAATATTTTGAAGGATGGTCTACGGTGGACTTGCCAGGACCAAAAGCCGCACTGATAAGTTCCAACAAAAGCTTTTTGAGTGTGTTCCTTCAAAAAAGTCGTTTAAAAGCCGACTGTTAAGAGATCGGGTTAACGTTGTGTGGCATATATGACACCGTGGCAAAAACAGCCAATAATGCGCAATTTTGGTTTCGCCGATGGTTTCGCTAGAAAAAAGGAAGGAAGTCCTCTGGAATTCCTTCTTGATAGTCTTCTTGAATCTGTATAGCAAGAATAAGCAGCCAGAGGCACTACAACTGAAGCTCAGTCAAGCCAGGCTGTAGCAGAAGCTGCTGAGCCCCAATGCAGTGTTAGTGAACTCGGTTAACTTTACCAGGGTGTCAGGTGTCTACCACGAAGATGCTCTTCTGTCGGAGGAGCCATCCAAGGAGGACGAGGCTGGCCCAACTGTTGTGGACAACCATTATTCTGGGGTTCTCAAAAGTTACCTTTACTACTCTAAGCTGGCCTCGCAGAACTTAACAGTCACGTGGAAAAAATTCGATTTATCCCTCATCCAAGAACACTGGGTATGTGGTGGCAGGGTATGAGGATTGAGGACAGAGGGCTTTAAGACGCTGGTGGGCAAGAATGTAGCTATGCCTAGAACATGCATCATAGCAAAAAATAATATATACCTTATATTACTTCACAGATACTGCAACAGAGATGTGGTTGCAGCTAGTCTGGAGTCAGGCAAGATATATACTGGTTGGTCGCAGCCTACTTCTCGCGCGATGTAAGCCTCTCTCCAGACAATCGTAGGAAGCTGGTGGGTGATGCCCGTGACATGCGTTGAGAAGTCATTATTTCGGCCGACGCAAATTCACACAACTCCATGTGGGGCATCACGGACACCAACAAAAGGGGTGAGTTACTTTTTGATTATTTACTATGTACAAACCTGTACATATGCATTAGGGGTGAAGAACCCACAGTTACTCTCAAAATTAGAAGATAAGTTTTGAACATAACTACAGCCTCAGACTTCATCTTCGACTAAATTTGTGAGTAAAAGGTGTCAGAACTTCTATTCCGACAACCGCTATACTGAGTTTGTCTGACAAGATACATGTCCTAAACAAATCCCCCCGACTAACATGCTCTAGACGGACGGATAGATTATATTTATGGGATTTGGAAATATATTTTACATTAGGTTCGATTGGCAAGCAAAAATCGGCAGATACTCTAGATTGTCTAGGCGATGTATCAACTAAAGCAATGAATTAATCTCTGGCTTTCTCAGATCATAAATGGTAAAAACGAGGGAAGCTGAAACCAAAGTGGTGGTCCTCAGTACTAGATGGACTTAGCACTAAATAGAAAAGGCTCCTTCACGTGGTTTAGTGATTGAGAGCTGAGCATGATTGAGCAGCTTACAAGGAAGCTTTCAAAACTTTCAAAGCTGAAACCAGAAAAACTAAAAGATTCTCTTGTAAACAATTTTGTAAAGGAATTGCAAAAAATATGAGAGGCATCTGTGATAATTCTTGCTGGCACAGAGACGGCTATATCAAAAGGTTGGATAACACATGAACAATATCTAGTGAGGAGTCTCTCGATCGCCTATTAGATATGCACTTTCCTGGTAGCAGTGTGTCTAGAAGTGCACAACTTCCTAATCCTAGCTGTTTACAGCAGGATGCTGAAGGGGTAACTAAAATGGGCGGTAAACAGCTTCATTAATTAAGGCCTGATGGCTGCGGATTTTATTCTCCCCAGGCCTTATATTCAATTTCTGCGTAATCCTTACATATATTCCCAATCCTTGGTATAAAGCAAGAGTAATCTTTACCAATATCCAAGGCAGAGGAGACATCACACACCACACACCACTTCTAAAGATTTCAGGCCCAACAGCTTAACGTCATTCTTCCTGAAGACGTTAGAACGTAGCAACACTGACCGTCACGCCACAATCTATACTATCCTTCTAAGTAAGAAAGTCATATCTAAATTTGAGTAGTTTTGAGATATTCAGCTTTAACGTTTTTTATCCTTCTAAGAAACACACAAGAAGTGACCACTTTACTTAAATTTTTCAGTCATTTAGAGTTGAAAATGGGTAATCTTAGCTAACCACAAAAATCAGAAACTCATTCACCGTTCCGAATCTACCTTTTTCTACATTTTGAAGTTTTGGCGTTTGTGACTTCCTTTCTTAGGACGGCAGTATAAGACTTGAGTTGCTTAGGATAGGTGTGAATAAAATCATTATTGATCTGATAGACAAGATACTCAAATACAGAGTAATTTCATTCAAATCTAGGTTCCTATACCGCGGTAAGATCAGTAACAATAGGTACGCCTCAAGGCGGTGAGCTATCTTTAAAAAGGAAGGGAGAAAATTGCATTTCCCACCACTCTATGCGACGTTATGCAAAGATCTCTTTGGAATCTTGAGCGGTGCGCAAAATTCTATGGCCTGGGAGTAAATTGGGCCAAAACAGAACTGGTTCTTTTACCCAGGAAGCACAAAATTCTGTCCCTAACATCAACCTTGCTAAATGGGGCTTGGACAGTCCCTTTCTGATCATACAAAGTTTTTTAGATTCATTCTTAAAAGGAAGCTGAGATGGAATCTTAACATTTCTAAACTTACTTTGAAAGCAACAGTTGCGCTGTACACTTGCAAAAAGCCATAGGCCTATATGGAGTTTTCCCCGTATCGTTCACTGGATTTGTGCAATGGTCATTAAACCTATACTTCTACACGGAATAACAATATAATGGCCATCCTTGGACAAGTTAATTGTTTGAACCAACTTCAAAAACTCAAAAAATGGTACCTATATGTATCAGTGGTGCTCTGAGAACAACACCGACTACTGCTTTAGAGATCATACATACTTCTTCTCGTACCGCTCTTGTGAACCGCAGCTGGTTCGGCGGCCAGACTGAGGGAAACTGAAGTTCGGAAAAATCTGAGAACAAGTACTCTACAAATTTAATTTCATTCTAACCAGGACTGATTACTGCAAACCACTGCTTTTCCTTGATGGAAACTACAACACGCTTATTCCACCTAAGACATACTGTAATAATGGCACGCCATGTAAGCCAGAGTGTCTCTACTTCTATACAGATTAATCAAAGTGTAATGACAAAGTCGGGTATGTGGTCTAGTTAAAAGAACTAAAAGTATCACTGGCTCAAATGCTGCCTGATCACTGAAGTGTTTTCCAAGACGAAATGATGGCAATTAGGGAAGAGAATGTTATCTCAAAACGAGTAATGTACATTTTCTTGGACAGCAAGGCTGCAGTCAAATCGATGGAACAAGTATCCAGCAACTCTCAAGTAGCCAAAGAATGCCGTACTGCATTAAGAAAAATGTCAAACTTTTTGAACATTAAGTTAATATGAGTACCAGGGCATAAGCCCATACGAGTAAACCAAAAAGCAGACGAGTTTGCTAGAAATGATATCCAGATGAAATCAGTGGTTTAGAATTCACCGAGTATTCAGTTGGCAACTGTCAAACTGCTGCTCAAAGAGCACACCACATCAAAAGTCAACTTAAAATCGGCTGAACTTTCTACCTGTAGAGCAACAAGGCTTATCTGAACGATTCTAGACCTCAAGCCATCGAGAGCTCCTCTCTCGCTAGGAAGACTGGATGTAGCCATGGTAGTTGTCGTTACAACAGGGAACTGCTAAATATGCAAACATGCCTGCAGACTAGGAGTTGTAGCAAATGACTTATGCAGAAGCTGCAGAGATGAGGAGGAAAAAGAAACCGTCTCCAACCATATTTGATCCTGTCCTGCGTTCGCTAGAAGATGGCACACATATCTGGGGTAATTTATATTTCCTGGAGGTCCATTCTCGTTCTATGAAAAGTGTTTTCAACACGAAAACCGCGATTCCCATTGTGTGTTAAAATAGCGACAGCTGTTTTTTTTTTTGCTGAAATGAAAACAAAGTTAGCGCCAGTTGCAAACGCGCGTTATCGACTTCCTGCACGAAGTTCGCATTCGAGAACAGGTTCTTCTCTGTCGCAAAAGAAGCAAAAAATTTTTGGTAATTTGTTAAAACATTTAAGAACCAGACATCACCATCGATTCCAGCTCTTTTAAAAGATGACCAAATCTACACTGACTCGGCTGACAAGGAGAACCTATTGGCTAGATTGTTTGCATAAAATTCCACTCTCTCGGATAGCAACCAGCCACTGCCCTTTGTTGGGGGTGGATCTTCTGTAATGCAGGAGATATACCTTCAAACGAGTGCAGTTAAAAAGGTCCTTACAAATCTCAAAGTAAACAAAGCCTCTACTCCTGACGGCATACCGCCAATTGTGCTTAAAATGTGTGCAAACTACCGACCCATTGCAATATGCTCTACGCATTCCAAAATTCTGGAGAGCGTAATATACTTCAACGTTGTGAACTATCTGGAGCGCAACCAACTGCTCAGTGACCATCGATATGGTTTCCTTAGGGCTCGCTCTACTGGTGATCTCATGACGTTCTTAACCGAAGAATGGAATAAATGCGTACACTTTTTCGGCGAGAGCAGGGTTGTTGCTCTGGATATTTCAAAAGCGTTCGACCGAGTGTGGCATAAAGCGCTCGTGTCAAAACTTGTTGCATATGGTTTTGGTGGTAACTTTGCTCGGTGGATCACGTGTTTTTCAAGGAATATAACGATTTGAGTCGTAGTTGACGGTATTTCGTCCGAGAACGAAAGCTCATCTTCGCATTATCTACACCTCATATATTAGACCGAAAATGGATGGCAGGGGCAGGGGCTGGGGCTTCAAGATCTTATTTGGAGTTTCTGGATAGAATTCAACGTCGTGAGATATATTTGATAGGGGATGAAAGTATATCATCGTCTCTCAACTCTCTTGGGCATCGATGCAATGTTGGTTGCCTAAGCGTTCTGTATAGGTATTACCATGGAAAGTGTTCAAGAGAGATACATAGCCTGACGCCACCAGCTCGTGTGTTTCCCAGGTCCACTCGGGCAGCTGTCCAAGCCCACCCCTTTACTATTGCATCGATGTCCAATAGAACCTCGCATTACCGTGATAAATCGTTCTTTAGTCGCACGGTTAAGTTGTGGAATAGTTTCCCTGCGAGCGTGTTTCCCGGCAGTTTTGAGCTTAGTAAATTTAAAACAAATATTCACCGACACTACTCTATCTATCCACCCTCCAACTATCACCCATCTTCCGAATCAACACAATGCTAACGCATTAAAAGGGGCATCCCCTGAGCATTGGTTGAGACTAAAAAAAAAAAATTTGGTTCCACACGGACTGAAGGCCAAGTGTTCAGCGTTATCACAATGAATTTTATTGATCTATGTGAGCTGGGGTATGCAAGAAGGTTTTTTCTCGCACGTTCACTATCTGCCGCCACAACCTCAACCTAACCAATGGGTGCCACACGAGTTAACGCAAAAAACCTAATGGAATGAATTTCCATCTGCGAGTCTCGGCTGAATCGCAACTAAATCGACCCACAATGAAAGTTCCGCCAAAACTTTAGGCTGTTCCAAAGAAATTTGTTAATGTTTCACAGAGCATAAATTTGTTCCACTGTTCTCTTTCGCTTAGAGCACAAATAGAACAGTGAGTAACTTTAATTAAAATTTTCAACTTTGATAATCAAATTGGCCACGACATGTGCCTCAAAAATTATGTCTGCTCTTATATCTGAAAATACATTTTTTTTTTGTATATATTCTTTTAAAAATAGGAAGAAGGAAAAGTTACGTCCGCAAACAACAATGAAAACATCGAAAATAACTAGAAAATATATGGTTGTTCTCATAGAGCCTTAATTGCTTTTATTTTGTGTTAAATTTTTTTTTCGTTTTTGCAGTTTTCTAACATTTTGCTTGACCACACAAAAATATATACATATGTTTATAACACAAAAGTTTGTTTTCATTAAAACCAAATAACTTGTAACTTGTATAATTGTGTTTAGTTTTGCCAATTACTCAGGAACTCTGACAGTCCTTGAAAATGAAGAAATAAATGAATGAATGAATGAGTGGTTGATATGTTAATGCTGAGCATCATTAAAAATAGAATTAATGCTGAACGCTCTAGAAGAACAAAGCTTTGGCAAAATATTTTGGATGCAAAGTTTTGACCTTGAAGAGCTATTAAGTGTATGCGAAAAAAAATGGAGGCATCCATTATTTTTTCTTTACACTCCTCAAGATGTTTTGGCAGCCTTAAGGCGACGAAGATCTTCTTAGTTATTCTTTTTTAATGTATTTTTAGCCACAAATCCTGAGACCAGCAAAAGATTTTCGCTAAACTTTGCATTTTATTTCTAATTTGTTGTAAAAATTATAAACAAACTTAATGATGGCCATTAAAATTTTCCAACTCACTGGCGCCAGTCACTTGAAGCCATGCATGAAGATTTCATTAAAAAATTGTTTAACTTCTCTTTAATTTATGCAGAAACAAATTTTTATACACCAAACAATTTTAATTTTTTTGTTGAGCTTTTTTTGTTTATTTTATGTCAAACTTAGAAGTGCACTTTAAAAGTTCTATGGGACGGGAAAAATAAACTTTATTCCAAGAACTTAACGCTTTAAATATGTGTATATCAGTTAATAATTTTTAAATATTCTTGCCTTAAAATTAAAAACTGAAAACATAATCTCAATGGCCATCAACTTTTCCAACCTAACAGTTAATTTTATAACACTGCCATTTTCATGGTAGCATTCCAATATTTGTTGACTTTCACTGAAGTGTTGCCATATTAAATTAATTACAGCCAAGAAAATATTTATGTTTTCATTTAATTTAATTAAAGCAAATATTAAACATTTATGCATGCAAACTAAGTGTGCGAAATGTGAATGTTTTCTGCTCAGTTAACGTCTATAAAAGTTAAGGATACATTTGCAGGATGTGGCTGATTCTGGTTGATTTTGTTTTTTTTTTCATTTTATATTCCATAAACATTGTAACGTTTTTATGACTCATTTTAATTAATATCAGTACCAACAAGACAAATCAACGAGCACTTAAGCATATTTATGCAAAAATTTAAATTTGGCATAAATTGTTTTTAATGATGTTCGTTGAAATATTGTAAAATTAATTTCAACGCATGATGCCAATTATGATGCCAATATTTGAAACATGAATAACAAATAAATTTTATCTGAAAAATCTTTAAAATTTTTTATGTTTTTGATGTGCACCAAAGAAAAAATCATTTATCTTTATGCAAATTTGAAGCAGTTTAACTTTCGAATATAAACAAGTTTCAGATTCCAAAAAAAGAATTAATAGGTAAATAAATAAATTTAATAGTAATTGGTTTCATTAAATTTGAAATATGTGCTTATTGAATAAAAAAATATAATGCGGCACAAAATGTAAAAAAGCACGTAAAAAGTACGAAAATGTAGAATATTGGTACAATACCTTCACTCAATGGTCCATAACTTCATTTTTCTATCATGACTTTTCTTCAAAAGTACTGCGTTTTTTCTTCAAAAAAGTATCTTCACGTACAAAATGATAATTTGAGAAGTTTTTTGTAATTTCGATTTTTTTTTTTTTGTTTATTGAACCATTATTCGAATTGATTTAAAAAAAAACTGGAATTTCTTCTGATAGCGTCAAAACTACTGGTTAAATGATAAAATTTGTTCAAAACAGTCATAAGTAATTTTAAAAAAAAATAAATAAACTGGCCATTTCAGCCCTTGCAAGGACTTTCACCTAGCTTCTATTGATCAATTCTGCTGTGCGTGTTATTAAATGTTTGATCACAAGTGATCGAGAACTGGACCTACGTGTTTAATGCCGACTCCGAACGGCTTATGTTTTCAAGAAGCTCTACATTGTATTTTTTTACTCTCTGAAGTTTGCCATTGTCTGCAGAGAGGTGACGACCGAACAGAAAAATTAGTTCAATTGAAAAAACTTTCTATATTTCTTACTACTTTCTGTCTGAGCTGGATTTGAACCCGGGCTACTGAGGTTCTTTAGCTTAGGGGCCACGCATTCTACCCACTAGGCTACGGCTGCCACATAAGTAATTTAATTATCTTTAATTAAGTGTTTCATTCTTTGCAATTGGTCAATCCGTTCTCGAGACAGGTTGATATTTATAACACTATATCCTAGAAAAAAGGGAAAATATTTTCAAAAGGTAATATCTCTAAACTTATCCATAGAAAAAATTTCAATTGTGATATTCGTGTTTAGCACGCCAAAGACCATAAGAAAAGTATACTAGCATGTAGATCTAAAAAATGGTGGCGCCTTGTGTGATAAGTCGTATTAATTACTACAGTAGTGTAGTAAAATAGAGTAACATAAATTATAAATTTACTCTGATAAGATTGGTTTGTCAACTTGTGCCAAGCAAAGCTATTTGAAAAGTTAGCACAATCTTGTCAAAAACTCCTGTTAACCAAATGGTCCGCACTGAAGAAAAAAACGGAAGTAATCTGTATAAATGATATGAAATTAAGTTAAGTTAAGTTAAGTTAAGTTAAGTTAAGTTAAGTTAAGTTAAGTTAAGTTAAGTTAAGTTAAGTTAAGTTAAGTTAAGTTAAGTTAAGTTAAGTTAAGTTAAGTTAAGTTAAGTTAAGTTAAGTTAAGTTAAGTTAAGTTAAGTTAAGTTAAGTTAAGTTAAGTTAAGTTAAGTTAAGTTAAGTTAAGTTAAGTTAAGTTAAGTTAAGTTAAGTTAAGTTAAGTTAAGTTAAGTTAAGTTAAGTTAAGTTAAGTTAAGTTAAGTTAAGTTAAGTTAAGTTAAGTTAAGTTAAGTTAAGTTAAGTTAAGTTAAGTTAAGTTAAGTTAAGTTAAGTTAAGTTAAGTTAAGTTAAGTTAAGTTAAGTTAAGTTAAGTTAAGTTAAGTTAAGTTAAGTTAAGTTAAGTTAAGTTAAGTTAAGTTAAGTTAAGTTAAGTTAAGTTAAGTTAAGTTAAGTTAAGTTAAGTTAAGTTAAGTTAAGTTAAGTTAAGTTAAGTTAAGTTAAGTTAAGTTAAGTTAAGTTAAGTTAAGTTAAGTTAAGTTAAGTTAAGTTAAGTTAAGTTAAGTTAAGTTAAGTTAAGTTAAGTTAAGTTAAGTTAAGTTAAGTTAAGTTAAGTTAAGTTAAGTTAAGTTAAGTTAAGTTAAGTTAAGTTAAGTTAAGTTAAGTTAAGTTAAGTTAAGTTAAGTTAAGTTAAGTTAAGTTAAGTTAAGTTAAGTTAAGTTAAGTTAAGTTAAGTTAAGTTAAGTTAAGTTAAGTTAAGTTAAGTTAAGTTAAGTTAAGTTAAGTTAAGTTAAGTTAAGTTAAGTTAAGTTAAGTTAAGTTAAGTTAAGTTAAGTTAAGTTAAGTTAAGTTAAGTTAAGTTAAGTTAAGTTAAGTTAAGTTAAGTTAAGTTAAGTTAAGTTAAGTTAAGTTAAGTTAAGTTAAGTTAAGTTAAGTTAAGTTAAGTTAAGTTAAGTTAAGTTAAGTTAAGTTAAGTTAAGTTAAGTTAAGTTAAGTTAAGTTAAGTTAAGTTAAGTTAAGTTAAGTTAAGTTAAGTTAAGTTAAGTTAAGTTAAGTTAAGTTAAGTTAAGTTAAGTTAAGTTAAGTTAAGTTAAGTTAAGTTAAGTTAAGTTAAGTTAAGTTAAGTTAAGTTAAGTTAAGTTAAGTTAAGTTAAGTTAAGTTAAGTTAAGTTAAGTTAAGTTAAGTTAAGTTAATTTAAGTTAAGTTAAGTTAAGTTAAGTTAAGTTAAGTTAATTTAAGTTAAGTTAAGTTAAGTTAATTTGTAGGCATTTAATTCTACACGCGAAGTTTTGGTGTAGACTCTACACTGACACATACTTACCATAACGTATTTGTTGAATGTGCTAGTCGGACATTATTGTTGAGTGTCAAATTTCCACGCCAATTGAATGTATCGACATATAAAAGAGAGCAATATTTTGACATTTTAACTCTCCAAGCATGTTGTAAACTTTGCTGCATTGCACAAATTTTACGGTTCAACAGCGTACTAACCAACGAAAAAAAAAATGTCGATACCTTTTCGCTGTCAAAAACAGAATGCATTTTTATGGAAATTTTTTTGCGCTTATGCTTAAAGCTTAAAGCTTATAACTTAAAGCTTGAAGATTAGTATGCTGTAGGAAAGAAAACTTTTATTAATTTAAATTTCAATTCAAACAATGTAGTTGAACTTTTTTTTGTTGGTTAGTAGGCTGTTGAACCGAAAAATTTGTTCAATGCATCAAAGCTTACAACCACGACTGGAGAGTTAAAATGTCAAAATTTCGCTGTATTCATATTTCGGTACATTTAGTTGGAGTGGAAATTTGACTATCAACAATATTGTTCAAATTATTCACGGTAATCTTTTCGATGAAATGGTGATATATATACAAAAACTAACGTTGGCATTTTTAGCCAGCCACAACTTTTGATTGGAAAGAGAAATTTGGGTAATTTTTTCACATAAATTATTTTTGAGACTTGAATCTTTTGTAAAAAATATAAAAACAACATTTTGGAAAAAATAAATTTCGTGAAATAATCAAAGGTTGTTGTTTTAATGAAAAAAATAGTAAAATAATTTTTACGCTAGCTGGAAGAATTTTTGCAAATAAATGTTATATCATATGAAAGGTAGCCAGATGTGTAATTTTTTGTTGGTTTAATTTTTACAACAAAAACAATTTTTGGGTAATGTTTTGAGAAAAAGTCAATATTTTGGACTTTTTTTGACATATTCATAATATACACTGACTTAACGGTAAAGTTTTACCTATTTTTATGAAGTGATTTTATTGAACTTTTGAACAAAAAAAAATTTGAATGAAATATATTAATGGACAGCGGAGATATTTGCATCGAAAGACGAAACTTTGATTTTCATGTCGTTTTTTCTCATTCTTAGGTGACTAAGTTTTATGATAAAGTTGTTGTACTGAAAATTTCTACAATTTTGAATATATGTGAGTGTTTTTGATGTCAAAATATCAGAAATTTTTTAAAATTAATTACGCAGAAACCTCTGATAGAAAAAAGTATTATAACAACAAAATTACCGTTAGTTGAAAAATTTCGGAGGGGGCGTGGCAAAAAGTAAGTATGTAGCATTTTAAGTTAGGAAACACTTAATATGTATACCTAGCTTGAGAAAAATCCGTTGAGCCGTTCAGATTTGTATAAAGGCCAATCAAACAATCAAACAAACAGACAAACAAACAGAAAATGAGTTTTATTACTATAGATATACACAAAGCAAAACTAGTACAGCGTAAATTAAAATTTATATTTGTACATTAGAGTGATCCTTATTTTTCTTTCAAAAGCAATGAATTACGTACCGGGCTTTTGTGCCTTCATAAAACAAAAGTAAACTGCAAAATTTATAAAAAAAAATATTGGTATTTAAACGTGCCGCTTGCGATCTTTAACTTGAAAATCTTACTTATGTGGGAAAAAGTGTTTTTCAAAACAGTTTCAATAAGATAAACTGGTACGTGCCCTGTTTTTTATTTAATTTTTCTTTTAAATGAGCTCAAGCCTTAAAATTAGACAAAAACTACTAGAATTGTAATATTTTACTTTTCAAAAAAATCTCATTTTATTCCTTGTTGTATTAAAAATATCGCAAAAGTGCAAATTTAAAAAAAATTTAATTTAAAAGCTGTAGAAATATTTTCTTAAACTATATTTAAAACGGATACAAAAAATTATGAAATTACATTAAATTACCAGGTTTTTATAACATTTTTTGCTAGAAGTGCACCTTTTTGGAAATTTCGAGCTTGGGTATTTTTACGGAAAAAATTAAAAAAATTTTAAATTCCAAGTTTTGAAAAATACTCCGATAAATTACATAGAATAGTTTTAGTTCTAACATAGTTTCTTGGATGCGTTGCAAGTAAATTTCTAGGACTCTAATTTCTTGTTCAGAATCAATTCGTAAAAAGAAAAAAAACACGTGTAACTGTCGAAAATACAAAAAAAAATATAAAAAAGAAGAAAAGCAGCAAGACAAAATTATCCGCTTATTATAGCTTCGCGTCCGCTTATAGGAGAATTTTTTAATAAATAAACATGTTTGTGTGTCCGCGTACTTTTATCGGAAAGTCCGTGTATGGGAGAGCATTGTCTATGGAAAAAAAAAGTTGATCGTTCCCAAGATTGTGTGCGCTTACAGCAAATGTCCGCTTAATAGAAAGTCCGTCTATGGGAGCTTTTACTGCACATAGCTATTGCGTCGGCCAATTATGTACTCTCAGAAAAAAGTTTATCGGAATATGAGAAAAAAGGCATCATATTAAGTGAAAAATGGTATTGACATTGCTCCAGAGAATGCTTTTCTCTAAGGGCCATTTTGTTCACAGAGAGATAAATTTATCCCCGAAATAATTCCATGATTTTTCCAGTTTTTCATTTGTTCACAGCGAGTTAAGCATTTAACTCTTCAAACTGGAGATAAAAATGGTGGCGAGATAGCTTAACCCCAGAAATATTTAACTCGTGAAAATTGGTGAGATAAGATTTTTAATTCGCTCTCATCACTCCCATTTTAATATTTTTTATTTACTTGGTGTGAAAATATTGAAAATACAGACTTTTAAGCATATGGAAACAGTATTGGGGGTTACTGATTTCGAATCTGATGTCAGAATTTTAAAATTTGGATAAGGTTGCCACCTTAATTTTTATTTTTACGAATTCGGGGCTGGCGCGAACTAAAGGGTAAAAATGGGTCGCTGAATCCGAATCCGTTGTCAGAATTTCATCCCCGAATTCATAAAAATACAAAAAATTAAGGTGGCAACCCTATCCACCATTTTGCATTTTATAGTTCTGACTTCAGATTCGAAATCAGTGGCTCCCTAATACTGTTAAGTGATGTTTAAAATTCTAAAAAATACATATTATTAGGTGGCAACCCTATTATTTCAAAACTTTATCATATTGAAATTCTGGCCACGGATTCGGATTCAGCGACCCATTTTGTGTGTACCATTTTTTTTTTGCCAGCCCCGAATTCATAAAAATACAAAAAATTAAGGTGGCAACCCTATCCACCATCTTGAATTTTAAATTTCTGACTTCAGATTCGAACTCTGCGGCCCCCAATACTCTTTCCTCATGTTGAAAATTCTTAAAATAAAACATTTTTAGGTGGCACCCCTACGTGTAGAAAAATTTTCGAGTTTTGAAATTCTGACAACGGATTCGGAATCAGCGACCCAATTTTACCTAGTGTTTCTCCCAGAGAAATTTATTTCGCATAAATAAACAAGAAATTAGGTGGCAACTTTATCCGCCATCTTGAATTTTAAAATTCTGACACCAGATTCGGAAGAAGTAACCCCCAATACTGTTTCTTCATGTTTAAAATTCTTAAAAAAATGTTTAGTTGGCAGCCCTGTGTAGAAAAATGTTAGAATTTTGAAATTCTGACATCAGATGCAAAATCAGCGATCCATTTTTACCTAGTGTTCACTCTAACCCTCAAATTCGCAAAAATAAACCAAAAATCCCTAGATAAAATTAACCTAGAGATAGTTATCCCCGAATTAAATCATATTTATACCCTTTGTGAACAAAATGGCCCTAAATGTGATCCCAAAAATTCCCTAAAAATGACAAAAAGCTTCCGTGAAAATGAGAAATATTTTCTCATTAATAAAAGACATCTTCTTTTTAATAAAAATATTTCTTTATAATATGTTCAATCGTTTTCTTTATTGTGTAAATTTTCCCGAAAACAGAGAAATATTTTTTTTAATTTTAATAAATGTTTTCTTTAACTTGCGTTTATAGTTTCTTACAAAAAATAACACTTTCTTTAAAAGAAAGATATATTTTCTTAACATTGATACAACATATTTCTTTATATATTTCTTTATATATAGAACTATTGTTGTGGCATTGTTGTTCGGGACTCTTTAAAAATATTCCAAAAATTTATTCAGAAAAACGATTTTGTAAATGCCTCCAAAGAAACAGTAGTAATAAACATCACTTTGTGCAGCTATGTTAAGTAAAAAAAATCTTTTGAAGGAACAATCGTCATAATATGCAGAATATGCAACACTTGTTTTTCACAACATTAATCAAATGCTCTCACGCTTTCTATTTTTTTAGTACCTCATTTAATATAAGAAAAATATATCGATTTTTGGGAAGAAGCCTTTTTAATTTTTGCGAAAGGATTTGGTGTTATTGAAGAAAATATTTCGCATAGTGAATTATTTATCAACAATAGAGAACATTTTTCATTTTCTATAAATTTTTCTCTATAAATGAGAATTTTTTAGTGAGAGAAAAATACTTATCATTATTAGAGACATGAAATATTTTCATTTCCCACAAGAAAGAAAATATTTCTTCGAATATGTGAAAATTTATTATAATTGAAGTAAATTTTATTTGAAATAAAGAAAATTTCTATTATCAAAAATAGAGAAATTTTTCATCACAAAAAGATAGGTGTTTTTTTCTGAGTGTACTAGTCTCATGCTTTGTTTTGTTTGTTTTGACGAGTAGGTAGAAGTTTACTTGAAGGGTACAAAAAGTATATTTTTTTATTCTCTGATCTGCGCAAGTGAGAAGGCGGCTTAATAAAGTGATTGAATAAAAATTAATATAACGTGCATAACGTTATTCCAAATCAGAATAATCAAGTTTTGAATTATTTTCTAAATGAGTCTTCTTTTATGCGGTCCCTATCAATCGCATAAAACCAATACTTTTTTATTTTGTTTCGCAAACTACTTCTTATAGTTAGCTACTCGTGAAGTTTTATACAATTTTATTGTACACGTTTATTTTTGCGTGGTCCCTATCCACCGTAGAAAAGCAGGTTCTACTGTAATGAAATAATATAAAACAAACTAAATATAAATAGAGATAAGAAACATTTTGTTTTCGCTCATTTTGGCCGTTCTAATTTAAAACTATTTTTTTCATTTCCATAGTAACTTTATTTGTATCTTTTTTGCGCTAGCTTAGCTTTAGTTTTCTCTCAGAGGAATATTTAAAGTCTACAAAAATTCTCATATTTAAGCACAATAATTGTTTGTTAAATTTGTTAGAGCCAGTTTTTCCATTTATGGCGTGTGTCTTCGCACTGTACTTTCCACTCTACTATATTTAAACAATGTTGATCAAGTACGCCTCTTGTATCTTCTGTTGTCATAAAATATTTCAACTTATCTCTTAAATGTTTGAATCGAAATGCAAACAAATGTTTCCTTATAACCTAAACAACAGCTATGATAAAATAAATATCACTCTTACGCCTCCGTCTATAAGCGGAGTTCAACGCGTCTGCTAAAAGTGGATTTCACACACACACACACACACTGACGCTCACACATGGTCGCACAAATATGTAAAGCCCTATAGAACTAACATATGCTTCAACATGACTGCGTCTGTATTAAATGCGTGCCCATTTGTTTGTGTGCGTCCTCGAGCATTTTATGGCTTATGTTCAATGCGACATGAATTAGCAGAGATTTCCATAGAATTACTGTCAAAGTGTCTTCAGCAAACTCAACATGAATTTATGCTCGAAAAGCTAAATAGACAAACAGACCGAAAGACATAGACAGATGTTGAACGCAGCAATAGAAATACATACAACAAAATTTGGAGTTTTTGCCAAACGACGCAGAAGAGTTTTCAGCTAAATATGATAGATAAAATTAAGCCTGAGAACTTAATCTCTAATTTGTGTATAGTTCATCGAATTACTTCACTGATAACAAATCATTGACAAATTTTTGGCGTTCACTTGCCTGGCTGGTATATAAATAAGAGACTACGATGCAAATCAGATAAACAAGATGTTGAAATCACTAAAACCTTTCAACACTACTTGCATATATCAACATCTTTAAATATATGACTGCACTTTCATATGATTGCAAACATGAGATAAGATATATATTTATTTATTTATTTATTTATTTATTTATTTATTTATTCATCAACGGAATATAAACTTCCTTACTGACTACTTGATTAAAATAATACATTTCTGAATTTTAAATTTATGGATTAACGTATGAATACTTAGGTGCTAGAAGTATTACTTATACTATGAAAATAGGAAATCAAGCAATTTTTAAATGCATTTCTGCTTAAGCCTGAATTAAAATCAACATTCATGCAGACTGTATTAGCCAGTTTTAAACAACGCGTTATCGGTTCATTGCAAGTATAATTTACTCTACAATATGGCACATGAAACAAATTCTGAGATCTGAGGTCCCGCGAAGGTACATGAAAGCCTATCTTAAGTAACAAATCAGGACAGTTAATGTTACAATATATAATGTCTCTGATGAACATGACAGCAAAATATTTACGACGCATTTTCAAAGTGAGGATGCCAAGGAGTAGACACCTAACGTTATATGCCGGCATTTCAATATTCCAATTTAGGCGCCCAATTGCTATTCTAGTGAAGCGTCTTTGAACTCGTTCAATTCGGTCAGATGACACTGAGTAAAAAGGATTCCATATAATACAACAATATTCTAATATTGATTTAACAAAAGCATTATATAGCGAAATGAGAGAAAACGGATCATTAAATTCTTTAGAGTTTCTAGTAATGAAACCTAGCATGGAGTTGGCTTTAGAGATCATATAATCAATATGTTTAGAGAAACTAAGCTTATGATCAAGAAAAACACCTAAGTCTTTCATCTCAGTTACTCTTGATAATGTTACTTCGCCGAGCTTATAGGGGTACAGTAATGGATTTAAATTCTTATGAAAAGTTAAACATTGACATTTTGCAATATTAAGTGGCAATAAATTATTACGACACCAAGTAGATAGTCTTTTTAAATCCAACTCAAGTTCTGAGCATTCGGAAGTTGATTTTAGACGAGAAAAAATTTTTATGTCATCAGCATACATTAAACACTGTGAAAACTTTAGAATTTTAGGTATTTCATTAACAAATAATAAGAACAGTAGAGGTCCTAAATGACTTCCTTGAGGGACGCCAGAAGTAACATAGATAACATCTGAAAGCTCATTGTTAATACGGACATATTGCGCCCGGCCGGTGAGATATGACTTGAGCCATCTCAAAATAATTGAATGAAAACCGATTCTTTCAAGTTTGTTTATTAATAAATTATGTTGAACTCTATCAAACGCTTTGGAAAAGTCAGTAAAAATTACATCACACTGATATCCTTTTTCAAAGTTATTTAAAATATAGTTACTAAAAATCGTCAGATTAGTAACGGTTGACCTACCAGTCACGAAACCATGTTGAAAAGGTGATATAGTCTCTTTTACAAGAAAAGTAAACCTGTTGTACACCAATTTTTCAAACAGCTTAGGAATTGCTGAAATTTTACAAATTGGTCTATAGTTGGAAACGTCGTTCTTGGAGCCAGATTTATGAATAGGAGTTATAAAAGATTTTTTCCATTCAGGAAGAAATTCACCACTATTAAGTGATTGATTAAAAATGGTGACAAGAGGAAGAGCTAGCGCATTAGCGCAATTTTTTAGGAGAATAGGTGGAAAACCATCAATTCCGGGCTGTTTATCTGCGTTTAATTGACTCAAACCTTCCACGACTTCGAGCACACTAAGTTGTAAATAACCTATGTTAATGGAATTATCAATTAATTCTAAGTTCAATCCAGGTGGATTAGAATCCGGACATGCATATACTGATTTAAAAAATTTAGCAAAAAGATTGCAGATCATGGGAAGATCTGATGTAGCAGTATCAAGGTATCGAATTGTATTTGGAATCCCAGCAGATTTTTTTTTACTATTTATGTAGTGCCAAAAGCTTTTACTATTATTTGTTTTTAATTTAGATTCTTCCTGAAATATATAATTTTTGTATAGAAATTTATTCAAATGTTCGAAATTTTTTTGAAGATAACGATATTTATCATAAAACTCCACATTGTGTGGGTCTTTTTTAAAAAGTTTATAAGCTTTATTTTTCTTATTATTTAAATTTATAAGTTCACTATTGAACCACTTGGGCTTTGATGACGTTTTTAAGTATATTTTTGGAATGAATAAATTCATCGCTTCATTAAGCTTACTACAAAAAAATTTAAAATTCGTTGACAAATTAGCGTTGTCCAAAACTGACATCCAATCAATATTGTATAAATATTGAGACATACTAATAAAATCGCATTTAGGAAAATCGAAACTTAAACTATTATTTTGATTAGGGTTTAAATAGCTATAGAATTTAAAACTAAGGCTCAGTACTTTATGATGGTTCGTATGAAGTAATGATGATGAATTAAAGCAATCGACGATAGCATTTATTTCGCTATCAACGAAAATCAAATCTAAAAGTCTATTGTTGTTGTTAAAAATACCATTCATTTGGTGCAAATCAAATTCCGCGAGACTATCCACAAGTATACTCTCACAGGTACTTGAGATATTAAATGGAAGCCAATAATGCTCATCATCATCATAGCTCCAATCAATATTGGGAAGGTTAAAATCACCCATTATGATTACATACTGGTTATCTTTTAAATTACTTAAAATACTTTCACAATTGTTAATATGCATTTTATACAATTCAAAAAGACTACCAGGTGGAATGTAACTAACAATTAAGAATAGTTCATGAACGTTATCGATATTTATTTTAACAATTAATTCAAGATACTAGCAATACTCCGCGGACATAATATTTGTTACAAACTGTTAGTTTTTGATATGATGCAAGAAAAAATTATTTTAAGTTTATGTGCACTAAATATTTATTGTCGCGCTTTTTATCAAATAAAAAATATCAACTGAGAAATTTCTGCTGATATATGTAAAATAATATATTTTAACTTTATGTCCAAGGTTCAAAAGTCCAAGACAGTAGATTTATTATAGTTAATATAATAAATTTTTTTATAGCTAAACAATATAGATAGTTTTTCTTGCCAAATCTTGTTTCGTTAATAGCATTTCAGCTATTTAATATAATTAGTTTTAAATTTACGACATTGAACACGTTTGAAAAATTTTTCGTAACTGAAAAACTGTAAAAAAAACTAATTTTTTTCTCAGAAGTTTGAATAGCTCGTCTTAGTGAATATTGATGGCATTTTAGAATTCTTCTACGCATTCAGCGACTATTTTCATCCCTTCCTGCATCAACATTTTTCATTCCAATCTGTTCGTTTTAACATTTGGAAAAGTATCAGCTAAGGTAGTTATAAGTACGTAATAAAATGACTGTTAAAGAATAAGTATTCTAGAGTGATTTTTTTTAAGAAAATTGTATAAGTAAAAAATAACATTAATGGGATATTTACTTCTTCTTTATATTTAATGCATTTGAGTAGTTGTAATTTTAATAAAAAAGAATTAAAGCACCAAAAACATATGTTTTAATAGATGTTATATCAAAGTTTGTAGTAAGAAGCTGTAATGAACATGAATACAGGCAAAGGCTGTAACAATTCATCACTCATCACAACTCCTATGCAGAAATGTTTTATTATATTTTACGAAAAGTTGCTTGATTATTTCTTCGTTGTGAACCTTTCTTAAACTGTGCTTTATACAAATAATTATTTTCTTTACAGAATTCGATCTTTGAAAAATCACGAAAAAATTGATCATATATTATATAAAAAAAAAAATTAATTAACTAGTTGGCACTGATCGAGCATTTGATAAAAAATTGTGTTTTTTATTTGAGCTTACTACAATTATCTGGAGAAAAACATGAATTTTTCTTATGAACATGAAACAATTTTAAGACAATCAAAAGGGTCGTATAAAACTTATATGGGGTCATTATTTTAAAATATACACCTTTCAGAATTTTGTATTTCAAATTCAGCCGCACATTTTTAAAATTTTCTCTTCGTAAAATAAATTTACACTTGTATCGGAACTTCTCTCGAAAAATTTTGTTACGGCATACCTGTAGGTCAAAATTATAAAAAATTACATAATTTGGTCAATGTCTGTGTTGCTTAAATTAGAATATCTCGGTTTGTGCTGTTCCGATTTAGTTCGTTTTATACCCTTTAGAGAATTTATTTCCTATACTTTAATTCATTTAGTTTATTTTTACAAATAATTTGGTTAATACGTTAAATTTTTTTGTATTAAAAAAAAAAATCACAAAAATTCAAATTGTGAAAAATTTCAATGAAATACATATTAGCGCGCAGCAAACAAAAATTTATATAAAATCTATAAAAAATCGCTCCATTGCACTATAGGAAAATTTTCGGATTTTCTGGTGAAAAGTCGAAATTAGATAATAAAATTAACAAATATTTTTATGATTCGTGGCAATTAATAATGTTTCCGGCGTTTATTGCAGAAACTTCAACGCAATTTATAGAGAAAAAGTAAACAAACACAGCTGATAGATAGAACTCTCAATAAACATACAGTGGCTCACAGCTTATTTTATGCAGTGCATACTTTCAATTTGAGGCCTTTATAACCACGAAACTAACAGGAATAGAAAAAAATAATATAGTATCATATAAAAGAACAAGATGTTTAGTTTAATAAATTAACTTAATTTATTGTAAAAATATACATTAAGTTGACTTAAAATTAGGAAACCAGAAAATACTGCTTAATTTCATATCACAACTTATTTTTTGCAGTCACTTGTTATTTATAAATTTTTCGTATTAATTAATGATATTTGATATTTTTATTATTTGGTATGATAGCCCTTGTTGTCCACAACAGATCTAAGGTGGTTTGGCATTGATGCGACCAGTTTTTGAGTGATAGGTGGCGAAATATTTGCCCACTTCGTTTTCAAAATCTCTTTCAGGTGGTTTTTGTTTGAAATTTGATGTTTTCGGATGTTATTTTCCAATAAAGATCACACATTAAGACCAGCCGACTGTGCTGGCGGCGTCATCAATTGTGGGCAGTTTTATATTAGCCTGGTTTGCACAATACCCGCTTTGTGCTTTTGATCGTCATCCTGGTAAAATCGGAAATTACATTTTATACCCAGAACCTTTGCACTCTGCAACAAATTATTCTTCAGGATCTGTAGGTACTTAAATTTGTCCATTGTTTTTTCAATAAACGGCAACTTCCCAGTACCAGCAGCTTACATTCAGGCCCAAACCATGACGCTGCCACCGCCATGTTTCACGGTTTGTTTTAAGTTTTTTTTGTTGATCTCGGTATTCGGTTTTCGTTACATATAGAACATACCATCTGAACCGAATAATTTGATATTCGATTTATCTGCAAAAATAACTGAATTCCAGTACTCTGGGGCCTTGGACATATGTTCTTTGTCGTAGTTGAGTCTGCATAATCTGTTTTTGGGGCTAATAAATGGCTTGTTTCGTGTAACTCGGCCATGAAAGTTATTTTTGCGCAAGACACGTCGAATAGTTTCAGCACTACACTGTTTGCTCAGGTCAGTTTGAACTTCAAAAGCCATTTTCGGAGCTGAGAGTCTCGGGTTAGCCTTTATCTTCCGTGCAATATGCCACTCGTCGGTTGCATTAAAAATTTTGTTTGGTGCTTCTTTGCTCTTATTGTGCAATCGATTCTTATGGACGAAGCGCTCGATGATCTTTTGCACTGAAGAGGAATTGATATTAACCATTTCGGCCATTTTTCGCTGCGAGCTGCTGTTTTTAAAATAGTACATAACCAACTCTCGTTGATGTAGCGTTGGCGCGCTCCTATTTTAAATAATCATGAAGCAAAAAATTTAGACAAAAAAGCTAACACAAAGCAATTAAAGAAATAGAACGAAGGCATAGCTAACGAAAGTACCGTTAGACAGAGCAGCATTAGAGTACAGTAACAAAGAGAAGTGACTGCATAAAATAAGCTGCGAGATAAAATTCAGCAGTATTTTCTGTTCTCTTATTTTTTAAACAACTAAATATATATATTCACAATTAATGAAAAACCTTTATTTAACTAGACTTTTTGCTCTTTTAAATGACACCATATTATCTTTTGTATTCCAGTTAGTTTTGTTTTTATAAAGCCCTAAAGTTTGAAGTATGCACTGCATAAAATAAGCTGTGAGCCACTGTAGCTCGCAGGGTTGTTTTCATTCAATCTCAATTTGGCATGTAAACCAGCAACAATGTTGATACAACAGTCGAAAAAAATAGAACAATAGAACACAATACGACACCTTGTGAATTTCCTAATAAAATGTTTACAAAAATCGTATTCTATTCAAAACAACTGCCAAGTCCGCTTGCCCCCTCTTACGTGCTGAAGTTGCTCCTAAATGAACTAATAAATATATTATATTAGAAATATATATAATAAACTAATTTATATTGTCACTCTTCTCTTTTGATAACTCCGCTACGTCCCTTCTCTTACTTTTTTCCGATTTTTGCAAAACAGATAATTTTTAACGTTTATTTTTAGAGGCAACTTCTCTCTCCTCTTTCGGTATTTTGAAATGATCTGTAAGCAGCATTGCCAGAATTTGACGTTTTTTAAGGCTAAAATGACGTATTTTGCATACGAAAACTTGTTTCTTATACAATATATATATATGAAGAAAAAAGAAAGAAAAGAAAGAAAAGAAAGAAAAGACAAGAAAAGCACAAAACAAAGTAAAATGTGCAACGTTAATATGTGCAAACAGTGTTTCAGAACATGAAAATATGAGTGCAACTCTTACGGTATTTTTACAATAGGGGTATTCACGATTTAGTGCACTTGCCAGTGCATAAAAAATTAAAAGCCTTATGTTTATATTAATCATGCGAACTATTTTAAATTTAAATCGGTTACAAATTATATGATTTATTGGCTTCTTAGCGTCTTAATTTTGTTGACATGTCATACAAATCTAAACATGTCATTTCTTGTTGGCTAAAGTAATAAGTTGGGATCGGGTTTTTATGCAAAATCATTTTTAAATCAAATCCTGTGTAAAAATAGGATAGCAACAAAAATTTGGTTTTCTAAAATTATTGATTAAATACACATATTTTATATAGATGTTTTAAAGTTTTGCA
The DNA here is from genome assembly GCA_963920525.1 of Dichetophora obliterata. NCBI lineage: Eukaryota > Metazoa > Arthropoda > Insecta > Diptera > Sciomyzidae > Dichetophora > Dichetophora obliterata. The sequence continues at coordinate 63,422,208 of OY986436.1, forward strand.
TAAAATTTGTATATTTTAGATTTTTGACACTAATTTTTCATACTTTTTGCAAATCCGATCCTTAGTATCAATCCAATCCATTTAATCAATTTAAATAAATATTTTAATCATTTTATGTATTGAATTTTGAGTGAGTCTTATAAAAAAGTCTAGCTTAAACTCAGCATAAGTTGCAACGAAAAAAATTATAGCATCATAGCTTATGAATAATTTTAATTGCTTTGAAGTGTTGAAAGCGGGCCAGATATATGAGGCTTGTAAAAGTTTTCAATACAATTTCAAACGATTTTTTGTTTATTTGTTTAGCAAAGTTGTTGGTCAGAAAATAGGAACAATTTTGCTGAAGTTATCAAATATAGGGAACAAAATGTACAAAAGAGCGCGCAGTGTAATCATTAATTTTACATAAAAAATGTCATATCTTTGAAAATTCTGAAGACCCAAGAATGAAATATTTGTGATATACAGTAGAAGAGTATAATAGCTGAAGACATATTTTTGTTATTAATATTCAAAATTTCCACAAATTTTTTCCACAAAACTTTGTCTTTTGTATAAAATTTGGGATGTCTAAAACCAGTAGAAAGTAATAACATAGAAAAACAGATGCGTCGCTGAACACACGAAAGAAGCGAAGCTTTTTCGCAGTTTGATAATTTAATGGTTTTTTAATAACAATTTTTTAAATTGAAAAATTTTAAATACCATAATGTTAACTAAAAAAACATTCCAACCAGTAAATTTCATTACCTTATATTAAATTTTTACAATAATTTTGAATTATTTTTGTAAATGGAATTATTGGGTTTTAATATCTAAAATATCAAACGTAATGTCATCGTAATATCAATATCAAACGTAATGTATAGATTTTCATCGATATTTCTAGCAAATATTACATCAGTAGTTGTCCTAATTGTGTTGTGTAAATATTTGGATCGCTTATCATTTGCAAATTATATTTATCAAAACGGCATTGTTTAAGGCCTAGAATTTTTATAAAATTGATTTTTTTTTGTATTTATTTTAAAAGTATAGTCTTTTTGACGTTATTTTCACTTCTACAGATGTTTTAGTAGGTGTCGAGCCTACATTTTCATCTACATTCATTCTCTTTATACTCAATAATCTCAAAACTACTTTTTCGGCATGGTGTTGTAGAAAAAACAAAAACTATTCAGCCGAATCATCTGAAATTAAAATATGCTATTCATAACATTCAAAAACATCCTATATCTTACACTTAATAACCAGTAAAAAACAAGCTGTTTTAAGAACTTGATTTTCAAAAGCGTGTCATTCTGTCAATTTTTTATATCTTTCTTTTGTGCCAGCCATTGCTGCACTCATATTGATTAATAATATTCTCGGTTTTTATTTTTCAGATAACTAGAAAAGTAAAAATCTACAACACTGCCCATGCCCCTTTTCCTTGAGAGCGTCTCATTGGCCACCATTTTGAATAAGACCAACAATTTTTTAAATTAAAAAATAATTTTTTTATGATGAATGAGTGTTACTATGCACCTTAAAAGTTTAAATATCGTTGTTCAATATTTTAACTTTTTAAAAAAATCCTAAAAATACCTGAAATTTTCGAGCGCCAGACCACCGGCCTTGCCTTAAGTGCCTATGAGCATTTATGTCTGAATTCGCAATTAAAATCTACACCTATAACATATTGGCATCTTGTGATAATTTTTAACCCGTTCAATAGAACCTTGCTACTTTTGTTGTTTGGATAGCTAATGCACAATGCTTTTTACTACATTTCCATTTCGAGTTGAGCCTGAGTTGAGTTTTCGTCAAGTTGACGAAATGGCGTTTCTAGCTCGATTGTGCTTCCATTCACAACATTGAGTCGAGTTGGACTTCGGCCATTCTATTCGCCTACTACTACTACTACTACTACTACTACTACTACTACTACTACTACTTTTATGTTGATCATAACCTCAAATGGCATGAACATATTGACCAACTTCGTAAAAAACTTCGAAGTACTTCATACATGCTGCACCATCTAAGTAACTGTAGCAATTTCCGAGTACTTAAGGAAGCGTATCAAGCATTAAGTGAATCCTATATACGCCATGGCATAACGGCGTGGGGATCGTCAGCACACTGCAGGCAATTACAACAAAGCCAAAACTACCTACTAAAAATTCTAGCAAAAAAAAACAACATGCACAATAGTAACGAAACATTTAGTAAACAACTTGAGCTACTCAACGTTGAAGAAATTTTTAAATCATCCCTAATATGCGAATTCTATGATGACCCGCGCTTTAGAATCCTGATCGACCACCACCATAGTACGCGTCAAAGAATGGAAGGCAGATTTAAAGTCAAACCATTTCTTAACAACTATGGCAAAAGCACACTGGAAACAACGATGCCAACTCTACTTAACCAACTCCCGACAGAGATACTCAATATCACTCATGTGGAGAAACGAAGAAAACTAATTAAAACTTACTTTATTAACAGATAAAACCCAAAACAAACAAAGAAAATTATAAACAACAGCAACAGCACCAAGGAACCAACAACAAAATTAAGTAGAAAAAACATTACTCGTAGCACAACGTTTAAGTATATTACACCCAATGAATCGACATCGATACCAGCAATATCAACAAGAACAATTTATCAACGCCAATACATGGCAACGCGAACAACATTGTAGTAGCAGCAATAAGACAACACACAAAGCAACATTAAACAAAACACTAACAACACTAAAAAAAAAAAACAACATTACAGCACACCAATTAGCTACAACATCACTCGTAACACAACATTAAAATATGTTGCACCCAAAAAAGCAACATTAACAACAATAGCATCGCAACATTAGCATCCAGAAACACTGACAACAACAATTTACCAACAGTAATTAATACATAACACCTCAAAAACTTGAATTTAGCAACAACACAACACCCGCAACAACACAACACCCGCAACAACAACAATTACTTAAATAAATAGGAACAGTACCACAGCACAATAACAACAGTACTGTCAAAATAAACAACAAAAGCAAAACTTGCAGCCATAGCTTATCAACACTACATCGATACCAGCAACATCAGCAACAATTTAGCAACAGCAATAAATATATAATAATGCACTACAAAACAGAAACACAAACAACAATACTGACAATAAATACTACAACAGTAAAACTTGCACCAATAGCACTATCAACACTACAAGCTTTCAAAATAAAATAAAAAATAATAAAAAAAAATATATATATATTTGAAAGCAGCACAGCAACAGCATCACCGGCAACAACAAATTGAAACAACGCAATAACTAGCTACAACGCAATATCTAGCAACAACTAGCAACAACACAACAACTAGCAACAACATAACAACTAGCAACAGCATAACAACTAGCAACAACACAACAAATAGCAACAACGCAACAACTAGCAACAACACAAACTGGCAACATATAAAATCTCAAAACCGTAGCTATTTGAACATTATTTATACTCGTACATTAATTATACATAATTATTATTTTATTTTATTTTTAACTCTTACTTTTATTTAAGTACAAATCATTTTGAATTGATAAAATATCTTTAAAGAGAAATGGAATTCAGAAAATTAAAGAAAACATTCTAAATACTTTTCTCCTGCAGACAAGCCTTAAAGGCTTCGCGGGAATCATGAAGTGTATTTTCACAAAATTATAATTAATAAAGATCTTATAATAATAAAAAAAAAAAACTACTACTACTACTACTACTTTATTGGAAAGCACAAACTGATCCACAAAAATCAATACGGTTTCCAAAAAGGTAAAAATATAAACCAATTGCTAGGATCATTTGCAAGCTATCTAAACAAAGGTCTTAGTAAAAATCACCACAGCCTTGTAGTCTTCGTAGATTTTAGCAAAGCATTCGATACACTTAAGCATCAAACTCTTCTGGAAACGCTTAATAACTGCGGCATTCGCGGTGCTCTGTTAAAATGGTTTGAAAACTACCTACACTCAAGAACCTACCGCGTCAAAATCGATGAAAAGCTTAGCGAGGAAATAGGCATAACGCATGGAGTCCCACAGGGCTCAAAGCTGGGCCCCATTCTCTATATACTTTACGCAAACGAAATGCTAAAGCAATTAACGTGCAGCGAAAGTTTTGCCTACGCAGATGACACCGCAATCGTAGTTACGCATAAAAATCTTGAGGGAGCTACACAAATAATGCAGCAAGAAATAAACAAAATAACGAGATGGTCTCATGATAATGGCTTAACTATCAACGCCAGCAAAACCAAAATCTTGCACATCAAGCCACCACATATTTTACATCACAACATTCAAATACAATTACATGACTACGAATGCTTGCACGGCACTATTCCAGCTATACGAAACCAAGACACTGATAATACTTGCAAAACAATAGAACAGGTAACAACCTACAAATACCTTGGAATAATCGTTGACCATAATTTGAAATGGTTTGAACATATCCAATACATCAGAAAAAAACTCCGCAAAGCAACATATATGATTCACCACCTCAACAACTGCAGCAACAACAATGTCATAAGACAAGCTTACTTTTCGCTATGCGAACCGTACATACGACATGGCATAACAGCATGGGGCACATCTTCCCATTGCAGATTGCTTCAAAATAGCCAAAATCAGGTGTTAAAAATACTTGGCAGTCGTTTTCGAGAAAGCATCAATGGCACCAACGATATGCAGCTCAGTAAAAAACTGAAAGTTTTCAATGTTGAAGGAATTTTTAAATCAACTTTGCTGAATGAGTTCTACGATGAACAAAAATATAGAATCGACATAAATCATGAACACAACACACGAAGAAGAGCTGAAGGAAGATACCAAGTTGCACGATTTTACAACAACTATGGCAAACATACACTTGAAGCGATTCTACCAACAATTCTCAACGAGCTTCCAACTAATCTCACAAATATCGCAAACAAAAGGAGCAGAAGAAAACAAATTAAAGCGTATTTTATAGGTGTCAACACCCCTTAATATCAGCAAAAACGACAGAACAACCTCACCGCACAACATTAAAAGTAGCAACATATAAACAATCCAAATATTACTTCACCAGAAATCACAAAATAATTAAAGCAACATACAGAACAAATATAAGCAACAACAAAACTAGATACATAAATAATTAAAAAAAAATTATCGAAAGCACCAAAAGCAGCAGATATACAAAATCAAACAGCAACAAATAACAGGCAGCAAACAACAATAACAAGCATTGAAAGCTTCAATAACAACTGCAGCAACAAATTACAGCAAAATAATAACTGCAACGAAATATACAACATTAACCAAGATTAGATTTCAAAAATAACAACAGATACATGATTTAAAAACAACAACAAATTTAAATTATAATTTTTTAAATAGATATGATTGCTAAAGCAGAAATATATTTCAAACTTAGAAATATTTCAAACTTTCAATGTCAAAATCAATTACAGCAACAAACAAAACTAACCAAAACATCAAGAAAAGAGCTCATAAGCAACAACATTATTTAAAACAGAATTCGAGAAAAGACACAGCGAACAAGTTATATCAACACATAATACTCTCAAAATTGAAAACACGAATAAAAAAAAAGAAAAAAAATACAATTAACAGAAAACAGCAAATATACAAATACAAAAAACAAACAACAACAACAAGCATAGAAAGCATCGATAATAACAGCAACAACACACTACTAAAAACAATATCTGAAACAAAACATATTAGACTTAATGCAAAAATAACAATAAATACCCAACATCAAATCTACAAGAACAGCTACGAAACTTTTAAATTCAATTAGGAAGTTAAAATCGGCAGAGCAACCCCACCACACAACATAAAAATTCGCAACATGTAAACACTCCAAATACTACCTCAAAATAATCAAAACAACAAGCAAAACAAATATAAGCAACAAAGAAATTAGATACATAAACATATATAAAAAAAAAAAAATATCGAAAGCCCTCAAAACAGCAGATATACAAAATCAAACAGCAACAACAACAAACAGCAAACAACAACAACAAGCATTTAAAGCATCAATAGCAACAGCAACAACAAATTACAAAAAACAATAACTGCAACAAAATATACATCATTAATCAAGCCAAGATGCAAAAATATCAACAAATACACAAAATCAAATCTACAAAAACAACAATGCAACCAGCAAAAAAGAAAAAAAAAAGAACACTCAAGTTTAACAGGAAAAAGGAAAAATTTCAGACAACAAATAATAAATAAACGAAATGTTTTAATAATAAATTTAAATTACGAATTCTTGTTATGCACACAAACAACATGTGAAAAATAGACAATACCACAAAGCAAAAACAAAGCAGATCAACTAATTAAGACATAAAAAGTTATGAACATTAAACGCAGCTTAAGAATTATCTAAACAACATAAGGTTTAATAATCGAATAGTCAAAAACTTAAATAAAACAAAAGAACATATACGCAAAATCAACATGTGAAAAAAACAATAATAAAGCAAAATCGAAAAGGAGAAAAAAATAAAGACATTTAAAGTTATAAACTTTAAACGCAGCATAAGGTATAGCTACACAGCAACACAAGGAAACCACGAAGTTAATGTATCGATAATATTCCCAATACTACTTATATAAAATTTTTTAATTACTCTTTGAAAATTATTTTAAATCTTTCTTTTCTAAATATGTGAATTATCTAAATTTTTTTCCTGCAGATAAGCCCTTAGGGCTTCGCGGGATTTATGAATTGTATAAACTTATATAATAATAAAAAAAAAAAAAAAAAAAAAAAACTACTACTACTACTACTACTACTACTACTACTACTACTACTACTACTATTACTACTACTACTACTACTACTACTACTACTACTACTACTACTACTACTACTACTACTACTACTACTACTACTACTACTACTACTACTACTACTACTACTACTACTACTACTACTACTACTACTACTACTACTACTACTACTACTACTACTACTACTACTACTACTACTACTACTACTACTACTACTACTACTACTACTACTACTACTACTACTACTACTACTACTACTACTACTACTACTACTACTACTACTACTACTACTACTACTACTACTACTACTACTACTACTACTACTACTACTACTACTACTACTACTACTACTACTACTACTACTACTACTACTACTACTACTACTACTACTACTACTACTACTACTACTACTACTACTACTACTACTACTACTACTACTACTACTACTACTACTACTACTACTACTACTACTACTACTACTACTACTACTACTACTACTGCTACTACTGCTACTACTGCTACTACTGCTACTACTGCTACTACTTTGTGTACCTGCTGAACGGTTTGTTACATTTTTTGTCAGCTATTGGCGTGGCAGAAATAAAATAAACCCTGCAAGGTAACCAACTAGTTTAAAACCAGTCTGCATACTAGTTGAAAACTGAGCAGTACTAGTTCAATATCGTCTTTTTTTCATATACCCAACTAGTATTTTTAACATGGCGATGTCATAGGAAATATCAAATATTTTATTCTGAACAGATGAAAACTAGTTTATAGTATATATAATTGTAATTAGTTACATTCTCGTTTGTTGTAAATAGTTGTCAACAAATAATATATTGCCAAATTTTAACTAGTTTCTAGTTTAACATTTCCTGAGTAGTTAGCAAATAGTCATGTTCTAATTAGTTTACAACTACTTATAACAAACCAATGATTCAACCAGTTTTTTATTCGCCAATTTATCTTCTGAATTTGGAGCTTCTACTGAAGCGACTATTAAAAGAAATGCAAGTAAAATTTACATAGTCTTTTATTATTTCATACAAAAGAAAATTTTTTAAAGTTCATAAAGCATAGTTGATTTTAACAATATGTAATATAGTTTGATTTTGGCTAGTTTTACAACTGGTTTATTGTGACATGACATAAACTAGTTGAATTTAAACTATTTTTGCAACTGGTAAATCGTGACAAAATATAAACTTCTTTGCTTTAACTAGTATAAAGACTAATCATTTTTACTGCTGATTAGCCATACACTGCAGGGAAATAACAAATAATCAAGAAAGCCTCGTTCAACAGTTGAGCAACTGTGTCATATTCTGAACGCATCTAATCTAAATAAGTTAAATCTAACAAGTTTCGCGGAGTATCGTGGGTTTAACGAAATTCAACTCAACTCGCGTTCCCATGGGAAGTTAATCCCGAGTCAAATCCGACTTGATTCGCCATGGAAATGTAGTATTTGATCGATAATTGTGATCTGCTGCATTATAGCTTCACGCATTCACAATAGCATATGTTGGATAGCTAATGCACAATACCTTTAATAAATTCCTGTCATCGACTGCAATAGAGCTTTAGTTAATATTTAATATTGAATGAATCATACCATGATACGAATTAATTTGGAGTAGTGGTTAGTGTGTAGAACTCTCGATCGAAAGGTTGCAAGTTCGATTCTCACTGATTGCAAAGAAATATTTTTAATATTATATCCTCTTGTTAAAATAGATGCAAGTAAAAACCAACAAAAATTCCAAGAAAAAGGTGTATGGAAAAAAGTGTGGTTTTTGAGATTTCACTCAAGCAAATCACAAAACGAGGCGTAAAAAGCTTCGCCTCAAAAACTCAAGACTGAACGAAGCCAGAGGTTGGTTCAGAGTTTTTTAAATAAAAAGTCATTTATGATTAATTAAAATTTAAAGTTTTTTCTAACTGACCTTGTTATTTATTATGTTGATTTTATATGATTTAAATACAAATTCTAAATGTTTGATTGTTTAAATCATACTTGATTTTAAATACAAATTCTAGTTGTTTGATAGTTTAAAATCATTTATTGAGCTTAAGGTCAAAGTTAGATTAATTTTTGTTAAACTAATTGTTCTTACTTTGACCTTAAGCTCAATAAACGATTTTAAACTATCATACCACTAGAATTTGTATTTAAAATAAAGTATGATTTAAACTATCAAACATTTAGAATTTCTATTTAAATCATATAAAATCAACATAAATTAAAATTATTACAAATATTGTTTACTTCTCCACTAAAAACAATCACTGAAAAAAATTTGAAAAAATAATTTTTTGTGTTGTATTTTCGTACAGAAACTATTATATTCATATCAGCACGATTGGCGTTCGTAATTTTGTCACGGACCAAGCCAACAACAATATAAACAGCTACTGAATTATTTAATGCTTGATTTTACTCATACAAAAATTTGATTTTTTTTTATATATTTTGCAATTTTTTACTTTCTTGAAGAAATGACAAAAATCCAAAGTTAGATATTCATATTATTCGCCCTATAACTTATATTTTGGCTTATATTTTATCTTTGTACGATGAATATTAAAGGGTATATGTATACCCCAAAGTGTCCACTAAAAGCGTTACATATGCCTGAAAAATTTGTTAAAATTACCCCATACAACGGCGCTGTAAGACATCTTTCTACGTTAAAAAAATAATGATTTAAACGTTTTCAGATTCTATATAAGTCTAACTAACCCAATTATAAACAAAATCCATTTTTTTCGATTTCCGCTTCACGCTAAAACCCTCATTATTTAATTCGAACGAAGAGTACAAAGTGCAATGTTCTAAAAAGTTGAACTTATTTTTATTTTGTTTTTTCTCATATGAAATACTTTTATATAATATATATGGGTTTTTTATTACTATGTATTAATAAATGCTTATAAAAATATGCATTTTTTATGTTTTTTCGAAAATATTTGAAATTGACGTATTTTGACGTATTCTGAATCGACCACTGACAGTTTTCACTCACAAAAATATGGCAGCACTGCCTGTGAGCCATTCTGTATGTTTTTTAAAGAGTCGGTTCTTCTTTTACAGTTTAGGTATGTTTTTGCCAAATATTTGCAAAAAAAGACGGGTCTTTTCTTGTAATTTTTTTATAATTACTTGAAACTTTTATTATATTGATTTTTGTTAACACAAAACTGTAAACAGCAGAATTTTTATTACCTTCACCGCTTTTTTTGTTCCAAACATCAGAAAGCTCAAAATTTTGTACGAAGAAGTTTCCTAAGAAAAAATTAATTTTCTCAAAAAGTGCAGAAAAGTGCATCGCAATATTAACAGAAAAGTTCAATAATTTTATAATTTTAATATTTAAGCTGTTAACCGAACCTAACCAAAATCTTGTTTGTTTAACAAAATTTTATAAAAAAAATTGTTCAAGGCTTCAACACAAAAACGCTATTTTCTAAAAACTGTTTAAATTTTTTGAACTCTTGATTTTACCAAAACTAGTACTAACCATTTAGACTATTATCCATAATATTTTGCTTATCAAATATTTTATTTAACTTTATGTATATATATATATGACACTTTAAACTTTAGCTAAAAAACATGTGTTTTAAATTGCGGCAGTTTGCTCGAGTAACGCTACTTTCAAAGCTCATTAGCCAACAGTAATAGGACTTTGACAGCGATAAAGTGAAAATTTTCGAATTTTGATGAATTTTTAAAAAAATTTAAACAGAGCATTCATACTTTTTGAATTTTGGCCAGAAAAACGGTAAAATTTGCTATAGTGCATTGTTTTGACAATTAAAATAAAAATCTTATATTTTGTAGAAATGCATGGCGCATTTATGTGTGCTGACAAAAATGTAATTTATTTGGGGACGGGCATAAAAAATCCGTTTATTTAATACTTTATTAAATATTTATGCATTTCTGGTCAAACAGATTGAACGATAATTTAATTACGAAGTTCAAATACTTTGACCGACAAATCATTTTAAATTTTAAAATATAATCTTTACTCGAATCACCCTGTCTTTGTCATATGGTAACGCAAACGTAAACTCTTAAAATAGATTGTTTTTAATTTTGAAATTATGTATTTAATGAAATAAGCTGTCAAAAAATATATGTATGTATACATTTGTATGTTTTTTTTTTTTGTATAGATATTTGATTGATGCGACAAATTTTCATAAGATTAAAATAAATTACTAACCATACAAAAACGCCAAATTAATAATATATTTAAAACAATTGATGCGCACTGTTCCAAACACTAGTACTTTTTGCACTATTATTTGTTATTACTTACTGAAATACAGAATCAGTAAGAAGAAGAAATCTAGAAGAAAACTGAACTCAGCTAACAACAACGAGAACAATGAAACATATGGAAATAATATTTTTAACTAACTTACTTACTTACTTACTTAGTTGGCGCTACAACCGTGTGTCGGTCTTGGCCTCATCTAAGAATTTGCGCCAGCCATTTCTGTCTTTCGCTTGCTGGCGCCAGTTGGAAATTCCAAGCTTCGTCAGGTTGTCCTCTACTTGGTCTTTCCAACGAAGATGCGGTCGTCCTCTTCTGCGTTGACCGCCGCTGGGTACCGAATCGAATGTTTTCTTCACTGGAGCATCGTCTTTCATGCGCTGAACATGACCAAGCCAGCGAAGCCGCTCGATTTTAATGCGCTTGACTATGTCGATGTCAGCGTACAGCTCATACAGTTCATCATTCCACCGTATTCGGTACTCGCCATTGACGCAGATTGGTCCGTAGATCTTACGAAGAATCTTTCTCTCGAATGCTCCTAAAGTCTTTTCATCTAAACTGCTCAGCGTCCAGGTTTGTGATGCGTAAAGTTGGACGGGCATGATGAGCGATTTATAGAGCGTGATTTTCGTTCGTCGAGAGAGGGCTCTGCTTCTCAATTGCCTACTGAGCCCAAAGTAACACCTGTTGGCAAGAGTTATTCTTCGTTTGATCTCAATGCTGATGTCGTTGGTTGAATTAATGCTGGATCCCAGATAAACGAAGTTCTTCACAACCTCGAAGGAGGTATTGTCAACGGTAACGTGGGTTCCAAGACGCTGGGACTGTTTGTTTGTTGACACCAAGTATTTCGTCTTATCTGCATTCACTGACAGACCCATTCGACTTGACTCTCTTTCTAATCTGGAAAATGCTGTACTGACTTCGCGCGTATTATGGCCAATGATATCTATGTCATAAGCATACGCAAGCAGCATAACACTCTTGTAGAATATTGTGCCACTACGTCTCAGATCAGCAGCTCGGATGATCTTTTCCATCATTAGGTTGAAAAAGTCGCACGATAAGGAATCACCTTGTCTGAAACCTCGTTTGGTAATAAATGGTGGGGAGAGGTCCTTCCCGATTTTAACTGCGCTGCTAGTGTTGCTCAGTGTCATCCTGCAAAGTCGTATTAGTTTTGCAGGAATACCAAATTCAGACATGGTGGAGTACAGGTGCTTCCTTATTGGGCTGTCGAAAGCGGCTTTGTAGTCGAGAAAAAGATGGTGGGTGTCGACTTGTTTTTCTTGAGTCTTCTCCAAGATTTGTCGTAGCGTGAAAATCTGGTCGATGGTGGACTTTCCAGGTCTGAAGCCACACTGATAAGGTCCGATCAGTTCGTTTACAATGGGCTTCAATCTTTCACATAAAACGCTCGACAGGACCTTATATGCGATATTAAGAAGGCTTATCCCACGGTAATTGGCACAGATAGTGGGATCGCCTTTCTTGTGGATTGGGCAGAGCACACTGAGATTCCAATCATTCGGAATGCATTCTTCCGACCATATTCTGCATAGAAGCTCGTGAATGCATTTAAGTAGAGCTTCGCCTCCATTCTTAAACAGCTCCATTCTTAACTAACTTAAGGTCCAAATTTAATTTCAAAATTCTTGATTTGTTAGGAAATAATTTTAGAAGCATTTCCTAAATATGCTTAGTCAAACCTTTTCCGAACAAGCTATACCATGGAGCCAAAAAAAGCGATAAATTTCAATTTTTTTTTTTTTCTTGTGTACGATTAGAGAAATTTTATCTTATTCTGAAAGAAAATTTTAAAGTTGCAGCCAAATATTATCTACACTCAAATTCTGATATATTTTGGCTAGATTTGAAGTAAAGCTTTTATATTTTGTCTTTGTAAAATAATATGTATTTTTTTATGTCATCATGCTAAAAATACGACATAAATTAAAGTTAATGATATAATTATATGCCACAATAATTTCGCAACCTTGACATGGATTTGGTAAAGCTCGTTATTTTATCATTAAGAAAGTCATTCAACCAAAAATACCTTCAAATTGAATGCCTTCTGAAAAATTGCGACAAATGCGTAAGATTTGCCAGAAGTCTCTAAGCGTGGAATATTAAATTTTTGATAAAAATTCTAAGTATGCTATGAAAAAAGAAGCTACAAGCTACGTAAGGAAAACATTTAAACACTCATGGGAGCTGCTTTAAGATGAAATTTTTAACTTACATTTTTAACATCCATCAACTTTTTCGCATATTATCTGAGAACAGGAGTTCTTAAAGAAATGAAGGGGGAATAAATGTTTTAAATGCTGCCTTAAATACGGGTTTTTTACAATAAATGTAGTAAAAACTATATATAAATATATTTGAGAGCAGCTAAGGCATAAATTCAAGATGCTTTAAGGTGACTTTAGTCAATAAGCTTGCATCATAAATCACGGAACCCTAAGTAAAACACATGTGGAGATGGTTCAACTGAATGTTTACTTTACTTAAATCATTTACATATATTCAATTTTTCTATGTAACACCTTATTTTAAATATTTATGTGGCCGAAAGCTTTATTTGCATGATTCAATTTGAGCTTCTAAGTCTAATGAATACCTATGATAACGCTTAAGGGAGAGTTTTGCCCAATAAGCAAGTGGTTAGTTCAATAGTTCATTAGGACTATAATTCAATGAGTCAGTTCAGCGGCAAAAACTATCGAACACATTTCGAAAAAAGAGTAAGCCCGATCTATAAAAAAGTACAATATACACATACACATCTGGACAAAAAAAAATAGGTACACCAGGGCTTTAGTGAGTTTTTGAAATAATTTATTATTCACATATTTTTTTGTAACAAAGTAATTATAATTTCAGAGTTCAATATATTAATAGTCCTATTCTGGCAAATTAACAAATTGTTAACCAGTATTTTCAATATTTTAATGTGTTTGTTGTAATTTTTTGATTTCAAAACAAAATTTGAAGCTCAAAAAAAATAAATTTTGATAAAAATTGTTAACTGATTTTCAGTTATTGACAATTTCATTGAAAAGTATTGCTTTTTGTGAAAATAAGAAAAACAATTTGAATTCCAAACAAAAATAAATAAAAATAAATAATTCATAACAATAGATAATGACAATGATTTTCATGTGGCCATAAAAATGCACTCTAAAAACTGATTGAAAAATCTCTACAATAAATGTTTTGAAACTTCACGACATTTATTGGCAATTTTGTAAAAAAACCACGCTATGCAGTGAGTTTTTTCAATTTTGCCTGAAAATCAGCGTCTTATTCCAAAATATGTATATTTACTCTACTATTCACGCTATTTGAGCGTGTTTTCGCTCAGAGAGTCTTAAAATATGTATATCTGTCTATTTTTCACGCTATTTTAGAGTGTTTTCGCTCAGAGAGCCCTCAAATATCTATACTCTTTATTTTTCACGCTATTATAGCATGTTTTCGCTCAGAGAATTCTAAAATATGTATATTTTCTACTTTTCACGCTATTTCAGCGTTTTTTCGCTGAGAGGGTCTTAAAATATGTATATTTTCCCTACTTTTTACATTATTTCAGCACCTCTGCTTAAAGGTCATATGATTTCAAAGAGTTTATTCGAACAAGTGTCCAATTATACACAACTTAAACAGTAGATTGGTTACAGCTTAATTACTCAAGCCTACTGAAGTAGGAAAGAGTAGCGCCTTCTGCTGAGTTATTGACTCTATACCATTGAGTTGTTGTTGCCATGTTCAAAACTTACTTCACGCGTTTCTAGGTTTTTTTTATAAGCGCAGACAAGATTGGAAGAAATAATTTTAGAAGAGAGTTTTTACAAGAGAGCGAAAGACATAATTGTAGGTGAGAGGATTCACGCATTTTTAACGATAAATATTTATAATTTTGCTCTATGGGATTTAACGACAGTAAATGTAGGCAATCAGTTGCCAGCAATTATTGTAGTTAGTTCTCGTGAATTTTTGTTAGAGTGTAGGTACACCGGCAGTTTCTAAAGAAAAAAATTAGATAATTGCATTTTATTTATTGTCTTGAGAATACCTCAGCTTAGTACAAACCAGTATCCTGAATATCCGCCATTACTGTTCAAAACAGCCTAAATCCTTCTAGTTATGAACGAAACTAAATTCTGGCACGTCTCCAGTGGTATATTGTACCATGCTTGCTGAACTTTTTCCCACAAATCAACCTTATTTTTAAAAGTTTGGTTAGATATTCTTTTCTTCAATTCACCCCAAAGATTCTCAATCGGGTTGAGGTCGGGTGATTGACTGGGCCAGAATATACAGTCGATTTTGTTGTCCTGAAAAAAATCCTTTACCATCTTCGATGAGTGTTTAGGGTCATCATCTTGTTGGAACCGCCAAACTAAGGGCATTTCTTCACTTGCGTAAGGCAACATTATTCTTTGTAATATTTCCACATATTCGAATCGGGTCATAATGTCCTGAGTACGAAATATTGGGCCTACGCCAAGTGGGAAAAGCCCCCAATCCATTATGTTTCCGCCACCATGTTTGACCGTTTTCCTAGTGTAGCGCGGATCGAAATCTTTACCTTTTGGGCGACGAGCATTTCTTGCGGCATCATTAAAAACAAATTTATTTTGGTCTCGTCGCTTCATAGGATGTTGCTCCACTTTTTGACTCCTTCATTTGGCAAATTCTTTCCTCCCGTGTAAGTTTTTCTTACGAAGTAGTGGAACCTTACGGGCTATTCTGCCATAGAGCTTTAAATCCACTAACCTTCGTCGAATAGTCCGTGAAGATACTTTGTTGCCTAATTCTGCTGCTATTGTTCTTGAAGCTATAAAAGGGTCATTTTTCGCCGGTATATTAATGCGATGGTCATCGTTTAGTGTGGTTTTCCGTGTTCATCCACGTTTTTCTCCAACTTTTTTTTCTTTAAAGCATTCACGACAAAATTTCGAGAACGTCCAAGAATTTTGGCAATCGTTCCATAGCAATCCGATTTTCTTTGGGTGTACAATGATCACTGCGACCCATCTAGATACCAAAACCTTTTATAAAGGCTTCAAAATTTAAAATTATTATTCAAACCTTTGAAGAAAAATTCCAAAACTACACTTTTTAATAAAAAAACACGAAGAAAAACTCTTTTAAATGCATTTAAAATATTTTTATCTGAAAGTGTACCTACTTTTTTGTCTACAACGCGTTGTTACTTTGTGATATATCTCTTGGTAACTAAATTTTACATTAGAAACTGCACTGCAAATAGAATGCCTGTCAATACGGGTAACTTGTATAACGGTTAATTTTTAACTTTCAATTAAAGTATGAAATATTGATCAAAAACCATTTTTTAAGGGGGGTGTACCTCTTTTTTGTCCAGATGTGTATACATTAAAAACGTTTGCTATATCGAAAACATTAGCGAATTTCACAATGAAGGGGAACTGGCCTGGCAGATGACCTGTGGCAACATGTTATAACATCGAAAGTTTCGAAGCTGTCGAAATTATCGAAAGTCGGTATGTTGTAACACTTTTGACAGGCGATATTTGCGATAAAATATCACTTTATTTTGGTGGCAGTGATCGAGAAGCGAAGTAAATATAAACGGAAATATTTATCCATTTAAGCCTGGTTTTATTTATTATACATTATTTATATAACATAGAAGAGTTAAATAATGATTTTAAGTTAGTGGAATAATACTAATATTGGCTTTAATAAAAGTATATATATGGTTACCTTAGAACTGTTTGTTCAAAATAAGTTACCCTTAGTTTTGCCAAACAATGTTATTTATAATTATAGTTATATTATAATTAATAAATAATTAATTTATAATTTTAGTTTAAATGACATTTTTTATTAATAAAACAATTTTTTAAAATATTGATTCACGTTATTTAGCATGCCAATTATCAGAAAAAAAGCTTGCGGGCAACTGTTAAATGTTCGAACATAACTTCGAAACAAACCAAATCGTCTGTCAAACGAAAATATTACAACATTCTGCCAGATCGAAAACTTCGCTTCGATGTTCGCTTCGACAGTGAAGTTACAACATGTCGCCACTGAATAGCAGAATATCAGAACAAATTGTGAACACACGTTTTATTAATTTGGCATCTATGCTTAAGAGCAACATAGACAGCAGATTTCTTGTTTGCTAAATCAATAATAATTGTTGAAAAACAAACTATTATTTCGTAAAAATACCACAAAAAAGTGAACAAAAATCATTCTTAAATTTTTAATTGAAGCAGTTGCCAAAAATCAAAGTGAAATGTAAGCAAACGTCAGCCACGGTGTTGCATTTTGATGTGAAAGATTAACCTACTCAAGGGTTTGGTGTAGCTAACTTGCATCAAAATGTTTTTTTTTGTTGTTGTTAGAGCTAACCTGCGTAATGCGAATTGGAAAAATCTTCGTTGAACGGCTTCGATACGCATTGAATGAGAGACATAGTGGGGCTACCAAACCTTGCAAATTAAACCTGGTAAAACAAGTATAGCTTTCACATAGAAAGCAATAAGGTAATAACACTCGTTCACCAATTTAATAAAAATGACACAACCGACTTCATTTCATTTCATTTCATTTATTCAGTCTTATACTCCATAACAAAATCCTTACAGACTGCAAAATAATAACATAAATAATTGTATAGTGGAATCATACATAAACATTTGTAGTTAAACTAAAAATATATTATTACCAGCATTTTCATGGATATTTTTTGATGTAGTGATATCTAAATCATTATTAGAAGATAATTTATTAAAAAGTAATAAGGCCCTGGTCAAAGGCTCATTCAATTTACTTTACAATGTTTTATAAAAAATGGTTTATAAAATTTGAGTTGTCTGGAATATTAAACAGAACTCGTTCTAAAAGCGATTGACAGTCAATATTTCCAGAAACTAATTCGTATAAAAATACCAATTTAGGCAATCTTACGCCTTGACTCAAGAGATTTGAGACCTAAAAGCATTAAACGTGAATTATAGGGTGGTAGTTGTTCATTAAAATTTAAGGAGAGCAAAGCAAACCTTGAAAATGTTTTTTGAATTCTTTCCAGTCTAACAGAGGCATTGTCAAAATAAGAATTCCAAATAAAGGAAGCATATTCCAACCTCGATCTAATAAAGGCATTAAATAGCATTTTAAAGGTATGGGGATCAGAAAACTCTAAGCTATTTCTTCGAATGAATGCAAGCAAAGAATAAGCCTTAGGAATAAAAAAGTTTAAATGTTCTACGAACGTTAACTTATAACCAAAAACAACACCAAGATCTTGATAACAACTAATTGAATAGAGTTGAATATTTGATAGATTAAATGAATTGTATAGGGTACGTAAAGTGTGTTTGGAGAAGGTCATATGAAAACACTTCCAAAAATTCAAGGCATAGGTTAGAGAAGTCGATCATACAAAATATTTTTTAAAACTTTTTAGATCATTTCTCATTCAGTATTTAATGCATTTTGAGATGTCATTTATAAAGAGGACAAAAAACAGTGGCAATAGAATTCTCCCTTGAGGAACACTCGAGGATGCAAAAAATTCATAGGAAATAACATTATTAATGCGCATTCAAATCCAAACTGCTGAGTGAAAACCCATTTTCGAAAGTTTCAAAGCAGCAACTTGCGCGAAACTCAGTCGAAAGCCTTCGAACAATCAGTGTATACCACATGAACTTGATAGCCTAGCTCAAACGATGAAATACAGTACTCTGAAAAAACGGCAAGGTTCATTACCGTGAGCGACCCGCTACGAAACCATGCTGCTCAGGGCAGATATGGTGTTAAAAAATATATTTTAGCTTTTATTTTACTTTCAAAAAATTTAGAGAAGTTGGATAATTTAGAGATTGGTCGGTAATTGCCAATACAATTTTTCTCCCTGCTTTAAAAATAGGCACGATGGAAGAAATTTTCCAACACTTAAGTTAAACCTTCAGATAGGGATTTATTAAGGATTTCACATTAAGGAGCAGCTAAAGAGTAAGCACATTTTAGAAGGAAAATGGAAGCAAAACCTTTCCTTGACTGAAATTTTCATATTAATTAAGTGCTCAATGACATCACTAATAGATATAGCTAACGACCTCAAATCAGTAAATGTATCAACGGACTTCGTTGATACAGTTTATTCAAGTAAAATCTTATTGCTACACATAAATTAAAATTGGTTAAGAAGAACTTATTGAAAATGAGTCTGAATAGAAAAATGATAACCAAACGTTATACTACATTCATAGTACGGCATAAATTACTTAATTTGCCATAAATAAAAAAAAAAAAAAAGTAAACTGGCCATTTCAGCCCTTGGAAGGACTTTGACCTAGCTTCTATTGATCAATTCTGTTGTGCGTGTTATTAAATGTTTATCACAAATGACCGAGAACCATAAATTACTTCACTTAAATCAACTGCGTTCAAACTAGCTGTTCGTAATTTGTTTTGACAGTTCGTTGGCAACTCATATATTTGCTTATTTGTGGCAAAAGTAAGTAAAGCAAAGAAAGTAAATAAACCATCGCAAGGCATTAACGTGATTTAAACAGTTTTTGTTTTATTTAGCATGTCCGACTAGGAAAAAGTGATAAGTTTCCACTAATATTTTTAAATATATGTCCCACTATGTACTTAAAATTTAAAAAAATAAATAAAACGTTCCATAGTTGCTTTTTAATTTTAAAAATTCTATACTGTAACATGTTGGTTTTTTTATTGTCTTTTCAACGAGATAAATACATAGAAATAAAATATAAGGAAATGGTGTTACCCTCACATACAGTGTATGTGTACTGCGGTATGTTTCGCGAATTGAGTGAGTGAGACGGAGAATATTTTTTTGACATTTCGATCGTTCTGTCGGCCGAAGTGTGAGATAAAAAATTACTAATATTAAATATTTAATTAAAAGCTATTTTTATTGATAATTTCAGTGAGATAAGTAAGATTTGCGATATAAACAACTAAACGAATATGCGTTGTGTGGTAAAAAACTGTTCAAGTAGTCAGAACTTGAAGAATAATGTGGTTTCCTTCCATAAGTAAGTATATAAACACCAGTTGGATTTTTTAAACGAAACAACGTTATTTGTAATGAATTGTTTTTAAAAAAGTTATTTAAAGTGAAAATTTGTGCATTTCCAATTGGAAATAAGTGAAAAAAAGCAAATTGGAGTACGTTGTTTCCGCGCCAATTTTAAGGGATTGAAATGTCAAAGTATTTCAGGGGCGTATTCAATTTACATATTTCCACACATTTAGGGCGCTCGTGTTTTCAGTGAACAAATTTTCACTGTCATAAGTGCAGTTTATGGCCCACGCGTAAATAATTTTTTTTCTTATGTTTATTAAACGTACTGAGGCCTCCTTAGTCCAAAAGTGCACTAATACAATGTCGGTCTCAAATGGCTTAGGAGGTAAAATTCGTGAAAGTTTCCAAATTCAGTGCATAATATGAAGTGTGTGGAATAAAGGCCAAAATAAAGAATAAAATAACGCAAAAAATTTTAAAATAAAAAAATATTTTATTTATTTATTTAAAATAAAAGGGAATAAATATTTTATTTATTTGAGATAAAAGGAAATAAATATTTTATTTATTTGAAATAAATTTTTTATTTATTTTCAGATTTCCACATATTCTTGATTTAAAGCAACATTGGATTGAATCACTAGCCTTAGATCCTAAATAGTAGGAATATGTACAAATTCGGCTTTCAAAAAGCCCTTTGCAATGCAAATATAGGTAGTTTAATTTTCTTTGAACAAGAATTTGTGTCATATATAAGTCAGCTTCGCGTTCTAAATGGCCAGTTAGTAGTAAACAGCCGTATTAGCAATACGTTTGTAGTAAACAGCCGTATAAACAGCATGTATTAGAAACATAAAAGTTATTTGTGATAGGTTTATAGCTAGTCAAATTTTATCTTTTATACCATTTTACAAGCTTAACCAAGACCATTTAGAACTCTTTTTCAGTTCTGTTCAATCCCACTTAGGACATAATGATAATCCTTCTGTTAAGCAGTTTAAAGCTGCTTATAAGAAGTTGATTATCAGATGCAAAATTAGGGAAGGGGGTATAGGAAATTGCATTCCTTTAGAAAATATAGAAATTTTAAATTTAAGTAGTTCAAACCCCGTTAAACCAAACAATTTTGAAGCAGTCGCGACACAGCAGGAAATTGTTTTAAGGATCGATGACGACATGGACTGTTCTTTTATTAACGACCATAATTATTTCACAGATGCTAGTATTTTAACTGAATATACAGGTCATGTAGTTAAGTAAATAGCAGGGTTTGTTGTGTTTAAATTGCAATCAATTCTGAAATGCAATGAATGTAAAATAGATTTGGAGGGGGAAAGTAGTCAGCAATCGTTAATAAGTTTTAAATCAAAGGGGTATTTGAAAAATCCTTCAAAATCAGTTGAAGACGTTTGCATTATTGTTGAAAAAGAACTAAGCGTACAAACAAAATTATTAGATAAAAACAAATCTATTTTGCATAAAATGTATTACAATAGAATTTTGTTGAACACACAACGATCTCTGCTTGGAAAAAAGTATATTTGAGGGTCATATTAAGTCATTTTAATATTATTGTAAAATCTTTAATTGAAATATTTTTAAAAACTACATATTTTATATATCTAAAATAAATAA
The DNA here is from genome assembly GCA_963920525.1 of Dichetophora obliterata. Lineage (NCBI taxonomy): Eukaryota > Metazoa > Arthropoda > Insecta > Diptera > Sciomyzidae > Dichetophora > Dichetophora obliterata. The sequence continues at coordinate 63,444,072 of OY986436.1, forward strand.
TGAAAAGCCAACTATTAGGCAAAAGTTGCATAAAACTATTCATTTTAAGGGTGTTTAGAAAAAATTAATTTGTATTAATAATTTTATTTAGTTTATTAATTCAAATTATTTTATTAATTTATTGAAATCCATTTTTATATATAATTTTTTAATTTATAATTTTAATAATATATAAAATTTAATGCATGAATATAAATGAATACAAACCCAGTAGATAGCTTTTACCATAACTTTTTACTATACTAATATTCTTTTTGCTCTCGGGTGAAATAGGCCTACTGGGGAACCGAACACCCACAAAAAAAATCGGTAACGCACCAAATTGTATACCTCAAGGGTGGTGTGGAAATACAATCTGTAATAGTTATTGGATAAGAAGAAACAAGATAGCGAAAACTTTAAGCCATAATCTGTAAATATGTGATTATCTTCAGAAACAGGTTGGGCCTTTTTTTGTGATGCAACCGAATGCGGCCGTGTTTGAATGTTTATGTGTTTGTGCGAACCAACACCAATATGCAAAATGCCGCACTTTTCTGCTACTACACCACTTCCTTATATTTTACTTCTTTGGATAAATATGATTAATGTTTTAAGAAGAGAATCAAATTGGATTGTAGAGTTGCAATAAACTAATTAATTCAGCAGAAAGATGAAGGGATTTTAAAACATATGGATCGCAAATTCCTTAGACCAATGCTTCACATAACCAAGTTGGCTCAACTAGTTGGCAGAGTTGGCTTAACTGGTGATGTTATCGATATGGAACCGAAAATTAAGTTCCTTATCGCAAATTATACTCAAATTCCGAAAAGAACTGACTGAGGGAACTGGCTCGCCAAATATGTGATAAGTTATAGGGAGAATTTGGAGTTTCTTTCACGAAAACGTCAGTGTTTGACATTTACTGACGTTAAGTTCTAGAAAGTTTTTATGGCACCAAGTGGAAAGATTAATAAAGTCATCTTAAAGATGGCAGGAGTCGACTTTAGTATGTTTTCGTCGATAGATTTTCATATCATCAGCTTTTACACATAGTTTTGAGTGTTTGATAATATTATCATTAGTTCTTGTTAGGACGAATAACAGAGGACGAAGATGGCTACCTTGAGAGACACCAGAAGTAGCTGTTGGATTTTGAAAATCTTAAAATTACATTGTATTGAAGTTCCTCATAGTAAGATTTAATCCGTGCAATAAACAGGGGTTCACCGTAGGTTGACCGTACGAATTATTTGTAGAATGTACGAATTATTAGTTGAGTTTTAAAATTTTAGAACCGAAATCATTTAGCCTGGTTTGTAGAACAATTACATAATATAAGAAACTGTGTGATTAAAGAAAGCTAAAGACCAGAGGTTCAAACCCCAGCTCAGACAGAATGTGTGTTTTTTTTGACTGGTTTGTAGAACAAGTACATAATATAAGGAACTGTATGATTGTAAAATGGCTGTAGCCTACTAGAAGAGTGCGTGGCCCGTAAGCTGAAGAGCCGAGGTTCGAACTTCAGCTCAGACAGAATTTTTTTCTTTTTCGTTATTAGATAATATAATCATTCGTAAACGTAACAAATGTATTAGTTTAATAAACATTTGATTTTGTACAAATACGAATCAAATATTTGTAATAATCATATACGTCGATTCTACGAATCCTATGCGTAGCTGAAAACTACGAATAAAATTTGTAGAATAGAAACAGTTATCAGTAATATTTAAAAACAAATATTTTTGAGTGTAGAACTTACAAGGAATCTTTCTCTCGAAGGTTCCTTTCATCTTCTGCTTTTTTATCTGAACTATTCAGCGTCCAGGTTTTTGATGTATAAAAGTAGGACGGACATTATGAGCGATTTATAGAGTTTGATTTTCGTTCTTCGAGAGAGGGCTATGCTTCTCAATTGCCAACTGAGACCAAAGTAACACCTGTTGTCAAGAGCTGTCCTTCGTTTGATCTCAGTGCTGATACTATTGGTTGATTTAATGCTGATCCCAGATAAGCGAAGACAACCTCGAAGAAGATATTGTCAGCAGTAACGTGGGTTCCAAGACGCTGGGACTGTTTGTTAGTTGACACCAAGTATTTAACCTTATCTGCATTCACTGCTAGACCCATTCGGTTTAACTATTTTTCTAATCTGGAAAATCCCAGCTAAAAAAGTGCTTCCAAAAGAAGGTAAAGTGGAAGGTAAAGTCGTGAATTCCATCCCATCCACATTCATACCCAGAAAGCATTATTTTAACGTATTTCGACGGTTGCGCACGTAACGTTCGTACGCCTTTTCAAAAAATTGAAAATTAAAAAAAGCAATGAAAAATTTGAGCTTTTTGTTCTGTTTTAATTTTTGGATAGCACTCTAGTATAGGATATTTAGTGTAAGTGGTGAAAGTGATCAAAAGTATTTTCCAAAGATGAAAGCAAACAAAACAGGACGCATTACGCAACAAAAAAAAAAGTCGTTTTGTCTGCGTCAATATAAATGAAAATATCTTCGAAGTGTGCACCAGTTTTTCTATCAAACTTATTTTTATATTATCTGGAATAATGTTGCTATATTTTCACAATTGTTTCGTTGAAAAGTCTTTGTAATGATTTTTATACAAGTATTATTTGATATGTATTTATTTGATTTGTATTTATTAAGATACGTCGCGATACACGTTACGATACAGATTTTTCCTTCAAAGAAGCACAAATTTTTTATAGTTTTATTTATTTAATTGAACTAAAGAAACATATAAAATGTAATTCAGAACCGTAAAATCAAAAACTGCAAAAAATTTTATTAAACTTTGTATTATACGAGTATTTGTTTATTTATTTATAAAATGCAAACTTTTGTTAAAATTTTCCAACTTTTGCTACTGTTTTTCAACTTTTGTTGCCGTTCATTTTGTTTGTTTACATAGCAGTAGTCCCATAATAAAATTTGTGGCCTTATTTTGTAACACAGTCGCAATAACTTCACACAAAATATATTTCCAGATAAAAAAATCCAACACAAGTGACTGCGTTCGTGGTTCCCGATTTTCACGGAATTATGGCCAGCATAATACTCGTGTAGAATATTGTGCCATTACGTCTCAGATCAGCAGCTAGGATAATGATCTCCATCATTAGGTTGAAAGAGTGGCACAATAAGGAATCACCTTGTATAAAACCTCGTTTGGTAACAAGTGGTGAGGAGAGGTCCTTCCCGATTTTAACTGCGTTGTTGGTATTGCTCTGTGTGATCCTGCAAAGTCGGATTACTTTTGCAAGATTACCAAATTCTGACAAGGTGGAGTTACATGTTTATCGCCTATTAGAAATACAAAAAAATGGCAGTCGAAACTAGCTACAACAAGCAGGCAGGTAGATTGTTTTTGGTTTAAAATGCAAATAAGATTAAATATTTAATAAATATAATATATATTTTTCCCTAAAATGGGAAAAAGGAATAAAATTTAAATGATAAGAAATAATTAAATCCAAACTAATTCTGAGCAGTTTTCCAAAAAACATATGTTTGTTTTCGGAGTTGTAAATATTTATAAGGTATTGTTTTAATTATACAGTAATAAATGCAATACCTTATTAAAAGAAAATCAAAAATTGTATGCCGATAAAATAAGTAATGAAATAGAAAATTTAATAAAATAAGAATGATATTTGAATATCTCTGTAGAAACAAACTCACCAATTCTAATGTGAGTGAGAGTCAACTGCTTACAAAGTGAAATACCAAGATGGGACAGAACGTCGATTAAACTTTTCACATACTTTAAGCGTACCAGCTTAAAGATAGAATTGCTCATCGGAAGAAACCTAAGATTACAAATAAAATCAACTCAGCCAAACATGACAAAAAACAACTCATTACAAATATGAATTGACAAATGTTAACTATGCACTTGTTAGTTATGTCAGTTATTTAGTTATAATGTTTATTCTGTCAATATAAAAATAAAGACAAAATTAATGCAGCATCTCATTACAAATTGCTAGTTGTCATATTGAGAAATGATAAATATTAAAAAACTAGCTGAAACCCGGCGCGTTGCTGCCACTCTCCCTATTCAAACGCCCATAAAATGTTATCAGTTAAACAGCATGTCTAAATTGAGGTCAAATACTGAATTCTGAGACTGTGCGACCTACATCCACAAAGCTATTCGATATAACAAATTTGGGTTGTATAGGAAGTGCCACTCTCTCTTGCCACTCCGCTAATAGAATGTAATCAATTAAATTGGATGTCTACATGGAGGTCGAATACCGAATTCCAAAACTGTGCGACATATAACTCCAAAACTATTCGATAGCACAAATTTTGATTGTATGGGAGGTGCCACTCTCCTTTTCCCTACGCCCATAAAATTTTAGCAATGAAACTGCATGAGTACATTGAGGTCGAATACTGAATTTTGAGGCTGAGTTACCTATAACTCCAAATCTATTCGATATCGCAAATTTGGGTTAAATTGGAGGTGTCACGCCCCCCCGACAAACTCTAAAAAATTTTATCAGTAAATCTGCAAGCGTAAAATTTGGTCGAATACTGAGTTCCGACGCTGTGCGACCTTGAACTACAAAGCTATTCGATATCACAAATTTTCGTTGTATGGGAGGTGCCACTCCCCCTTGATCAACGCTCATAAAATGTAATCAATGAAACTGCATGTGTACATTGAGGTCCAATACTGAATTCCAAAGCAGTGAGACCTATAACCCCAATGCTATTTGATATCTCTAATTTGGGTTAAATAGGAGGTTTCACGCCCCCTTGTCGTACGCCCATAAAATGTAATTAATGAAACTGCATGTATAAATTGGGGCCGAATACTGAATTCTGACGCTGATATTCAATATCGCAAATTTACGTTAAATGGGAGGTGCCACGCCCCTCTTACCAATGAACATAGATTGAATCAATGAAACTGCATGTGTATATTGAGGTCGAATACTGAATTTCGGCGTTGTACGACTTATAACTCTAAAACTATTTGATAGCACAAAGTTGGGTTGTATGGGAAGTGCCACTCCCCTTTGCCCTACGACGACAAAATGTAAGTATTGAAAATGCATGTATAAATTTAGGTCGAATACCGAATTCTTACGCTGTCAACCTATAACTTCAAAGCAATACGATATCGCAAATTTGGGTTGTAAGGGAGATGTCACGCCTCCCTGTCCAACGCCCATAAAATAAAACCATTGAAACTGCATGTGTAAATTGAGGTCAAAAACTGAATTCCAAAGATGAATTCCTATAACTTCAAAGCTATTCGATATCACAAATTTGGGTTGTATCGGAGGTGCCCCTCCCCCTTGTCCACTCCCATAAAATTTCATCACAGAAACGGTACGTCTAAATTGTGGTCGAATACCGAATTTCTAAGCTGTGCGACCCATAACTCTAACTAAAGCTATTCGATAACAACAATTTTTTATTTATATGTGGGAGGTAAAAGGGGGTGTGGCATTTCCCCTTAAACCATCTCGTACTCAAAGCAAAGCGTACTTACAAAATTTGAGCTCAATCGGACCAATGGTTTCGAAGTATTTTGATATTTTCTTTAAAGTAGGCGTAGATGAATTGTGACCACGCCCATTTTTTCAAAGCTAATTATAGTTATCATACGAATTTATTTACCAAATTTTAATTTCATACGACCAAAACCGTCTTAAATACAGCATTTTTATTGATTTGTGGGCGACAAAAGGGGGTGTGGTACAAAACCTGCAAAGATACACACATGCAATTTCTTATGTGCACCCTCCACACAGACCCCAATCACCCCTGAAAATTTCATTGAAATCGGGCAAGCCGTCTAGGAGGAGTATGCGAACAGGAAGTTTTGCCACTTAATTTTATATATATAGATATCAAAACAGTGGGCGCAAAAATTCCAAACAATGGCAGGTGCCTTGCGAGTATGAGAATCGCATAGAAGGCCCTTTGCTGTCCTTTGTAAATTCCAAACAATGGCAGGTGCCTTGCGAGTATGAGAATCGCATAGAAGGCCCTTGATAAAAATAAAACATTTTGAAATTTTGATTTTTTTACACTTTTTTCGATTTTTTTTTTTTTTTTTTTTTTAAACCCGAACTGAAAAAATACCTTTCCAACAAAGTATAAATCATCAAAATCGGTCGATCTCGAGTTATGGGATTACATCGCATTCGGACACTTTCTTTTATATATATAGATAAAAGGCAGTTAAATCTAAACACAAAAAGCATGCATACAGACTATGTTTAAAATATGTAGATTATAAATAAATGCAAATACTACACACATCTTCTCACACAAAAAAAAAAAAAAAATCCGATCATGTATCCGCTTCTAAGTCAGCAATTCACGGTTGTCTTTTGCTCAAAAATTTCACAAATCTTTGGTTAAACTCGTAAAAAGTTATCTCTGTCTAAGAGAAATGCTGTTTACGGTATGTTTCTTGACATTCAGCCAACAAAATTTGAAGAGGTGGCGCCAACTTCATACCTACTTTGAGAACTAAATTTTACAGCTTGGCAAGCGGATTTCGCAATTTATTTAAGGTACTTTTTCGTCTCGGAATGAACGGTTTTGGCTGGCATCCAAAGATACTTCGGTCTATTCGCACTAGTGGCGACAAGATGCACATAAATTCTAATTTGATTAAAACATAACTGAAATTCATATTTAGATAAATGGTTGTTTTTATTTAAACTAAAAGTTCGGGTTGAACGCTTTACCTAAATATTTTACTTAGCTTAATTGTGCTTTTATAAAGAATTTGTTTGTTTTTTGCGAGCTATTTCGTAGTTTAACAATTAATCATTGTCAAAGCGAGTACTCATTTTTTTTATTTTGTGTTGTTATTTTAACTTTAGTTTTAATGGGCGAAATGCACCCCTTTAATTATTTTTGTATTTCTTCGCTGTTCTGTTGAAAACCACAAAACAGACTAAAATCTGTCAAAGATACGTATATTCATGGCAAAAAATAAGATTGATTGAGACTCTTTGCTGTGGTTTAAAATGTGTGGGAGACGAAATCTAAAACTCCATATGTTACCATAATTAGTTAGGGCATTTTTTTTTGCCAGACATACTACTTAAGGTTTTTATTGCATTGACTGACCTCCACCCTTTCATCTACGATTTTACGTGATATGCTAAAGTGAAACCTCATTAATAACAAAGTGTTGTCGTTGTTAGCTCTTCTAATGAATTCCATTTTAGTCAACAGTCTAACCAAATGCATAAAGAATTTTACAGTTGATTTAAGGTAATATGAATATGTGTAGAGCTTGAATTTTGTTTTAATTTAATTTGGGAAAGAATCTCTATGGAATAGTTAAGAAAATACTTTGTGACAAAGTATATTGGTCAGAATATATTAGAAAAGCTGAACATCGAGTCTTATTCAGACAGTTGCTGAGCTAGTTTTTGTAAGATATGAAAAAAATCCTGTAAGATTGCGGACAGAGTGAACGCCGATTTAGACAGGATTTCAGACAGGAAGTAACCTGCAAAGAAACGAGATCGAAATAAGGACAAGCTAGCTTTTATATCGCTTGTTCACATAGTTTGCCTGCGCCTGTCTGCCTGCATGTCCGCGTCAGCGTTCACTCTGTTTACAACCTTTGGTTTTTATTTAATAAAACAAAAATACGGAAACTACACTTACGGATGGTAATGGAACACAAAACTTGTGTAGGAATAAGCTAAACTGCTTTAAATCTTTATTGCAACGTAAAAGTATCATATTTTGTAGTTACTTGCTAATGTTTTGAAACACGAACTATACACACTCGCTCTCGAGAACCATTGAACGCATCCACTTCAACTTGATGGCTTTTTGTCAAGTGACATTTATGTGATGTAAGTGCGCTGAAAGTTTTCGTGTTAAAAGTGTTATAAGTGTTTTATAATCATGAAATCGGGCTCGCAAGAAAATCGTGTTGTCGCAATTAGCTTGCAAAAATGCAACTACGACAAATAGAAAAATCTTTAGGATGCTGCAGACGCTGGGTGTCAAGCAAGCTTTGAGAACGCCACAGAGCCCAAACAGAATCAAAGAGATTGACGGTTGGCGGTCTTCTTTCGGCGAAATACGCTGAGAACCCGTCCAGAATTGGAGCGGTGGCGGTTGCCGGATCACGGTTGCATTTCATTTCGGGAATGATACAAATTATTTTATATTTTGTTTTGAATTCATATGAATGCAACACAAACACAATAACAGAATGTCAGATCATAGTTAGAGCCTGAACAAAATCAAAATTCGTTACGACCGGCGATCCTCTGCGGTCGCCAGACACACAGAACCCGAATGAAAGCGGTTGCGACTGACGATGCAGGGTTGCTTTTATATAGCATAGTTTTGATAGCAGCCATGTTTTTGTTGTTGTGTAAGTGAAACAGAAACAAAAAAGAATCGTGAGAACATAGCAAAAAGTATGAAATTTTATTTGAACATACCCAATTGTTTGCAAAATATGGCACCACAAATTGTACTCAGAGAGGAAATCGCCGGTCGTTAGAGAAAAAATAGAAAAGATTCTATTCAATTTTACTCTAGCGATAAGTCGCTACGACTCTTGCTCAGCGATTTCCTTTTGGACGGCTTCGTTAACTTGCATGTGTTCTGTTGTGTGTTCGACATCAATAGTCGTTACGACTTTTCGTTCTGTTCGGGCTCTAAAAGCTAAGAAAATAACACTGAACGTACTCAATCTTTAGCAAAAATATGGCAACATTTAAATCATCAGCGGATCTCTCGCCAGCCGTCAGAGAAAAATTAGAACAGATTCTATTCTGGCGTTTTCCCATCGCGCATTTCTACGGCAGTTTTATTTTTGGTGACCATTGGCGTCGGAAGCGGGGGCAAAAGGGGGGCAGTTGCCCCCCACTTTTTTAGCTAGATAAGCAATTTAAAAGGAAAACTTCAAAAGTTATGCAAAATATCAGTTTTTTACAACGATAATATTTTTGTATTATATATTTTCCTCTTCTTTCTCTCTTCTTCATAAGCATGCTTGCGGATAACCATTTTCTTTCTCTGTGTTTGCAAAAAGATAGAACCAAATGTAAAGTTTCTCCTGCAAACCCACCAATTCAGTTTAAAAGCACCCTTAAGTATGTAGCTTAATGCTTGTTAATTTTGCAACTCTGGTAAGAAAAAATTTGACATGTTCTTAGGGGCTTTCGATATTGGACGACATGTTGTACGATAAGTTAGATGGAAAACTAATGGGACTATTTGATTGAGCGTTCGAACGATCCAACTTGTAAAGCAACATCATTAATTGCAAGCTCTCAAGCAGAATACATCCGGCTAATAGCTAAGCAACTTTTAGATGCCCTAACAATTGAGCAGTAATTTTACATAGTTGTACAATATTGTACAATCGGCAGAAAAAAACCAAAAATTTCGACTATCGTTTTAGCTTACGCATGGTACTACATGTTATACAATCTGCCATGTTGGTCCAATGTTTTGGACCATCCGAAAGCCCCTACTGTGAATTAGCTGATGAAAATCCACCTCGACGCTTTGAAGAAACATCAAATCCGGTTCCTTCAGTACAGTTGCCATTATATGATCGGCTACGAAAAGATTATTTCGAAATTTTAGATCTTCTCTCAAATGAGATAACGGCTAGATTCGATCAAACAGGTTGATATTTTACTTTTTTTTTTATTTTTGCAAATTTACATCAGCTTCACTCAACCGACTCACTTTGATTTAACATTCGGTTAGTCGGTTGAGTGAAACTAGTGTAAATTGGCACTTTGTAAATCTTATTGTACATTTAAACAGATCTTGACACTCTGAAATCGTTGGAAAATATTGTAATCGAAGCCTTCAACGGAAAAGTGCCTTCTGAACAAAATCTAAAAACAAAACTAGATCTTTATGCAGATGACTTTTTTGCAGATGAAATTGCTGAAGCAATTGTCTGGCCAAACACCTTCAAATTGTAGTGGCATTGTATCCCAATTTGCGAAAAATTCGGATACTGTAAAAAAACTATTAAATGAAGTTGAAAAACTTATTGCTTTGCTTTTGACTGCGCCTGCATCAGCAGCTTCATCTGAGCGTTCTTTTAGTGCACTAAGACGACTTAAAACGTATCTTCGAGCAACTATGACACAGAAACGACTCACTCATGCGGCACTTATACACATTCATAAAGATAAAACCGAATAATTGAATTCGATGGAGGTGGTGAAAGAGTTTGTTTCTCGCAAGGACAGAAAGAAATATTTTGGAATAATTTAAATTGATATAACTTTTTGTACCTTATTGCATTTAAACCATGTAAAGATATACCTAGTCTTGCTTTATAAAAGCAACCATTATTTCTTATATTTTCATATTACCAAATGAAAGATCCTTTAAAGAATGATCTCTAATATTGAAATTGGAAGAACTTTTAAAAATAATGAAATTTTAATATTTTTTATATATTTTTATATATTTTTATTTTAAACTAAAATAAAAAATTTGTTTATTCACATTCATGTTTCTTTGAAGAAATTTTGGTGAACTTTTTTTTGCACCACCATTTGTACTGCCCCCCAATTTGTACTGCCCCCCCAGATGAAATTAGCTTCCGACGCGCTTGTTGGTGACATCCGCTTCGGTTCTGTGCGGGCTCACAAGCCATCAAAGCCGTGCAGAACCGAATTCGCCGTAATCCGCTGCACAAACAGAAAATCTTGTTGCGGGAGATGAAAATCAGCGCGGACAGAATGTCACGTATCATTTTTATAGCATTCATTAGCGAAAGCTGTTTCAACTTTAGACAAATACTTGTAAGAAATTATCTTCGAGTGGACCTAAGTTAAAATTACTCCACAGCCAAAAGGCCGTATTCGAAGATCTCAATATTGTATTATTTGATGACGTCATTTTTATACGGCGTGGTTTTTAAAAAAAAATTTACAATTTGAATCTCAGAGTACATATTAATTACACGGTGTAACAGAGAAGAAAAAGTTGGCATATGATATAGAGGAGGTTGTAGAACTGGTGGAATATAAGATAGCTGCATACTTGGTTTTTGAGTCCTCCCTCAAATTTGGACATATATCCAAAAAAAACCGATTTTTGTGAAGTACGCATTAATTGATCTACATAACTCTGCTGTTTTAGAATAAATTTTAAAAATTGCAAATTTTTTAAGAGACGAAGAGCAGACCTTCTCTACGGTATATAAAACTTTCTTATGTCTAAAGAATCTAAAAAGTAAGAGATTTAAACGATAAGAACTTTCACATTATTCTTTCATTTTTTCAACTTTGTGCTTGATTTGCTGAATACTTTTTTTTAAACCACCTTTATACACTCATAAATTCAAAAAGGTTTTTTAATTTCGCTAAGTTTCGTTAGGTTTTTTCAGTATACTGAAAAATATTTGCATTATTTAATTTAAAGTATTCAAACTCAAGTGAAAAATAAATTTATTCAAACAAAATAAATATATCGTAGCATACTTGTAGAAAGGCCCTAAATCAAATTATTTGATTTTGCACTGAAGAAACATAGCTGTACAAATATTTTTTACATCTAGGCCTCTATTTTTCAGATTTTTAAGATAAATGATATCTTGTTGGTTACAAAATATAATAAGAATTATAATTATTAAATTTTTGAAATTTATGAAATTTTTGCTATTATGATGCGACTTTTTATTATAGGTGGGCGGAGTTTTCAGTGTTTTAAAAATTCCAAACATCGAGTTCATAATTAAGGTTAAAACTTATTTGCGAAATTTGAAGTCATTGTAATTATTTTAGTGGAATCTTAGGAGATTTTACCGAAAGTCACTTTATTTGGAATGTTAGCGTTGTTTCATTAATTTAATACAAACTTCATACTCAAATGTAATATTTACAGAGAAAGCTTGTGCGCAAAATTTTAAGTCATTAGATTGATTTTTATGGATTTAAAAGAGATTTTACCATTTTGGTAAAGCATCTTTTTATGGAAGGCAGGCGTAGTTGTCATCCAATTTGGATAATGTTCAAACCGGATCTCTAATTTTGAATAAAAAGCTAATATATTGAAATTCGTTACGATTGCTCTAATGTTTGTGCTGTGTTTCAAAATATTTAAAATCCTAGCTAAATATTTTAAATAATAGTTTTGGCTTTAAGCATGCCACGCTGTATGTGAAGGCCACAAGGCCAATTCATATAAATAAAAAAAGGAAGGCAATGCTGCCAGTATGTCATTCATAAAATAACTGTGTGTTTTATTATAAATTAAATATTCTTTTATAATAATTGGTTACAGTATTTTCTTAACCTAGGACACACCCATTTTCCAGCCACATTTCCAATAAATTTCATTTATCCAATCATTTAATATTGTTTTAAATCAAATGTGCAGACTTGCATTTGTGACTTCCGCAGAAATGCAATACCAAACATTTGTCTGACCCACATGTTCTAATTACAATATCATCAGCTCTTTGTCAACACCGCTAGTGGCTACTTGCGCTTGGCTAAAATACGTGATTCATTCATAATTACTATTTATTTTACGTTCAAGCCGTTTTATTGTTTTAACTTATGCTGGACTACTCAGCTTGATCATATTGCACTCACATGTGCTCAGTGTTTCAAGGATTGTTTACGTTGATGATCTTGCTTGTGACTAAGTGTTCTGTTTGTTTTTATTTGCTTTTGGGTTGTACACACAACACTAATGTTATGTCTGTTATGGCGATCCCAGACAGGCAGACGGACATGGAGAAATATTTCGTTAGAATAAGTGTATCGAGCTGAAAGGGGACTAGCTATGTGGAAGAATAAACAAGAAATTTAGAAAAAATCGTGTGTTTTCTTTGTTAGGCCGGCAGCAACTTGAACGCCTAGTAATTGTTTAAAACAAAAATATTTAAATACTTAAAACCTTCATAAGCCTTACATATTTAAGTACACCACCCCATTGCAGCGAATTGCTCACAAACTCTGAAAATTTAATTCAATTATTCAGCTAAATAAACATGTCTGTAAAATTTGTTTCTACAATGTTTCTTTTCGTTGAAATTCCGTTCTCCCGCTACATAGTTTTATTCATAAGCAGAGTTTTTAGTTTTTTTATTTTTTTAATTGTTTTAGCTATTCTATCATAAAAGTTATGAATTCTATCTAGAACTTTAACGAACTACGTAATGAGCAAACAAAAGTGAACACAGGATGATATTGTCCAGTTTGTTGTCAAATACTATAGAACAAATATTAAGGGTATTCACGATTTAGTGCACTTGCCTGTGCAGTTGAGGACTTGAGAATTTGTGCAGTTAGATTTTCGTGAACACTCCGCTATCACTTTTTCAAAGCTGTCAAAATTTGTCAGTGTACACAAGTGCACAACTGCTTAAGTCCTCAAGTCTTAGGCTACAGTAGAAAAGCACTTGTAAAGTGCACAAGTCCTCAACTGTACTGGCAAGAGCACTGAATCGTAAATACCCCTATTATATAAATATGGTCCAGCTGTTTTTGCTTACCCTGTAGGGCTTTTATTCATATATATTTCTATAAGACCCTTGTTATGTTGGCGGTCATGGGCTCGACTCGGCCATGCATCGAGAGCGGGAGAGTAAATTTTGACCACCACGGTCACAAAATGATTCGACAAAAATATCAATCATTTGATCAAAACATCATTTGATCAAAACACTGCACAGTGGCTTAATCCCATAAGAAGTTTACAAAAAAATAGAAGCAGTCGTCGTAAATCAATAAGATTATGAGTAAATAAGTTGAACTTATCTCTATTAAAAGATATTAAAACAATTTTTGAAATCCGCCCACAATCACGCCTTCCTCCTATATAACACAGAAATTTAAAACGTTATATAATTTTTCGTATTGAAAGTATAACAAAAAGACTCTTAAGAATCTTAAATCTATATGTAGATTAAAAAAACAAATTTGACACGCCCACCTTTCATACCTTTTATACAATATTTACATAGCATTAAGGAGTAGTCGAATACCAATATAATTTGGTTTATAAGTTGAAATGGAGTATACAAAATTACTCACGAAAAATTTTGCAAATCCACCTACAACCACACCTACTTCCCATATAGCACAAAAATTTAAAACGCAATAACTTTTTTTCGTATAGAAGTTTTATTCAAACAACTCACTCAAGAATCTGAAATATATTTGTGCATATAAAAAAGTGCCACGCCAACTATCTCCTGAAGTTATCAAAATTTCAATCTTACTTTATCAGAGTTAATGCAGACATGCTTAAAAGCGTATTATTATTTAATTTAAAGATTCAACTAAAAAAGCGTGTATTTAAAAGTAAAAACTTCGTATCATCATCGTGAACATCTAGATGTTTTCTTTTTTGGAAGGTCGCGCAGTTTTTTGCGCTTCTTAGTTCTTTTTATTTCTTTTCAGTTTATTTCTTGATGCGTTTAGCCATTTAGTTTTAGACTTTTCAACAGAACTTCTCTGAACAGTCCTGGCAAATAATGTGGGCATGGTGGGTAGTTATACCCATATGGAATTTTGTGGGAGGGTAATAACCCATACTGCAAATTATTTCAATATAAAATTTATCATATTTGTTGCAAAAATAAGGATCTCTTTAACCAATCGTAAATTACTTCAGTGCATCTCAACGAATGATTGATCTTCATTTAATTTACCCATTTATAGTGTCGGTTTAAAGTCGCTTTGAAAACGACTCGGCGATTTTTTTTAAACTATTAAAGCGATTTTCTGTAGAAGATTTCGTCGATGTTGGCAGTGTAATAAACCTTTATAACGACTTAGAAGAAGAAAGACTAATAAGCGATAAGCAAATGTTCATGGAATTATTGAAATGACAGAACGAAGAAGTAAATTGTTGAAAGAGGTTATTGACTTCCTAAAAAATATGCATCGTATACTCATACCATATGCCTATGCATACCAGGGTCGTCATTTTCAAATGAAAGAAGATTTCTCGTACTTTTGCTTCTAAAGATGTTGCTGAAGACAACAATTTTACAAAATCATTTAAATCACATAAATATTTTATATGTTTATTAAGATAACATTTTAAATGTTTATTAAGATAACATTTTATATGTTTATTAAGATAAATGTGAAAAATGGATTTAAATGTTTTACTAAAACAATTTAAAACAAAATATTCCAAAGGGAGTATGAACGCAAAAAAAAAATAAAAAGTCTAAGGGGCCAAACAAAATAGACGAGACATAACGAGTAAGTTTAAGCATATGTGAACCAATGTTAATATCCAAAATGGTCTTACGTATTTGATAGAAACTGAACGATAAATTTAGACATGACGTTTTGTTCCATAAGAATCGAACTTCAAACATCTGCTTCTAACAACAACAGCTGCTCGGTTGACAACTTTGTTATTTTCTTAAAATACAAATAATTAAATGACTGAATTTTGTTTCGATTTAATCGCCGCTGTGAGGGATGAGCTAAAGAACACTTCATTGCCAATTAATCAGCTGATTCAGACGAGTTGAGCAACTCTTTTCATTTCTGGTTAAATATCAAAACATCCGTAACGAGTACAGACGTTCGTCAAATTGCTATCGTCTCGTCTCGTCTCTTTTGGTTGGCCCTTAAGTTTTAAACTTTATTGTGAAAAGACTATAAAACTTAGAGACTTTAAAAGTTTTTTACGTAAATAAAAATTAAAAAACAATGTTACAAATTTTATTTTCTAGATTTTAATGCGTCTTCTTCCCGCTAGGTGGTGTAAAAAAGTGGTTGTTTTCAGATGGGGTCTCAAATATTTTGGTCCCAATTTATCGGAAACAAAAAAAAAATCAAAGTGCTTATTAATAAAGGTACTTCTATTTACAACTTATACTAGAATTCTTAAGTTTGGTTACAATTTGTAGCTTCTACGGCGATCTAAAGGGTTGAAAAGTACAGTTTTCTTAAAAAGACGCGCTTTATTTTTACATGCCAATCTTAGTAATTCTAGTAAAGGTTGTATCGACAAGTTTTGTATGCAATTTAATTTTTTTTTCCAATAAATTGGGACCAGAATATCTTGACCCCGGCTGAAAACAAATCGTTTTTGGCACCACCTAGCAAGAAGAAGATGCATTGAAAATATATTGTCTTTTCACAATAAATGTTTTAAATTGAGTCCATCATTGTTTTCAAACGTGTAATGTCACTTTAAACAAATTAGAACACAAGAAGAAATAACATATATAAATTCAAAAGCTTACACTGAAATAACGAACTTTGTGAAAAATAAAATGCATATATTTTCTTATTTTAGCGAAAACAGATATAAAATAGATTACGAATTTTTTTTTAATATGTTTTTAAACACGTTATTAAACTTAATTAATAAAATCGTAAAATTTTATGCATTCTTACTACGTATCTACTAAAAAAAATATTATACAATTTTCGTGAATTTATAGATTCTACTTATCTAGATATCTGACTATAATACAGTTTGCTTATACTAAGTTTCCCTTAATATTATAATATATCCAAACAGGATATTTGGAAAATATGATTTATTGCCCCAAAAAAAAAAACACTGTGCAGTGGTGCGTTGTGGAACTATTCACAACAGTTATGTTTAGGCATGAAAATGGTTCACTTTTAGTACGAAATGTATGAAAGCAGTAAGGGAACCTGCTTAGTAGCAACACTCATCAGTTGAAAAAGTACTAAAAATAGAAAATAGCGTACTGGTGTTCAGGGATCATATGACCACCCGTATAACATACTATCGTTACTGAGCTCATCAAACGAAAAAAGAGTGTAAAAAGTTACGTGACCAGAGATCATATGAAGACCAGCATAACAAGGGCCAACAGAAATAGCTGACTGAACGACTTCCCATTAGGAAAAAAACCTCAGTTCCCAACGTTACGTATGCCTTTAAACAAGCTCAATAAAATTAAGGAACATTCAATTTTTCTTTTTTCAACGAGCAGAATTGATATATTTCAAGTAATTTCTTATATTTCTTCTACATTGTCGAATATTTATTATAAATCATCAACCAGTAACTAAATTGTAAATATATTAAATATTAAGTATATTTGTAATTTGTTTAAATATAAATTCTAAAATTATTAAAAGGGTTTGCAATTGTAACAATTAAAAAATAACTCAAAAACGAAAAAAGTACAAAACAGTGATGGAACGATTGTTGCGCTAATACTATGTAGACTGTAAAACCACCAGTATCAATGTAAAAAATTAAATTAACTTTCATTGCATGAATTAAATTAAATGTAGAAATAGTGATTTTTACAAATTACAAAAAAAAAAAATTTATTTTTGGTTCTGGCAACAGGTTGCAACAACAACAAGTTCTTTATAGAACCAACCTCCAAGCAGACTATTGCACCGAGAAATAAAGTATGTACAACAAAAAAAACGCACTTTGCCGCAAAAAATTTCTTGGTTAAATCGTGCTCAAAGGCAAAACTTCTTTGTGACAAAATCGAAATTGTATTGAAATTACAAAGGCGCATTCTTTTTAAGAAAGACGATATTCTTTTCTTAGTAAAAGAAGATTTATTTTTTGCTAAAAACTAAAAAAAAACGTTATTTGCACTTAATTTGTAGAAAATTATACACAAAAACATGAAAAAATTCAAGCAACAAAAAACTAAGTTCAATCAAATTATGTCGGTGGAGACAAAATCTTTAATAAAGCAAAAAAAGTATTTGAATTTACATAGACTTTTAGTCGCTCTCTAACAAATCCTTCTAGCAAAGATTTTTTTCATTGCAGTTACTTACTTATTCCATGATTTATCGACAAAGACACTTTGGCTTTTGTTTTGAAGACGCAGCACTTGCTTATTTGAAGATAAATTCCTTATTGCAAATATTTTTTCTTTGTTGTAAAGATATTTCGTGTACAGTTTTTTTAAAGACACATTTTCTTTGACTTTATGGATTTCGTTTCTCTCGGTGTATCTGCAAAGTTTGGTTCGTTGACTCTGGTTATGAAATCAAATGAAAACCACGCTTACCTCCCATATAAAATGTCTTTGTAAAAATGTTAAGATCTTTTTACATTCCACAAAAATGAGTACAATATCTTTAAATTTTGCAAATAAGTTTCAATCTTTATTAAGCACTCGAGGTTTTGAATTTGGTAAAAAAACTGAAAACTCCGCCCAGTTCCCATAAACAATTACTTCATCATAGTAGTAAAACATTCATATATTAAAAAAACTCTGTAACTTGATATCTTACACATATGCTTTGACAATTTTGAGTTTCAAATTTAAAATATTGGGATAAATTGTCATGAAAATAATACGACATTCTAAACTTTGAATATGCTAAACCACTATTTTATTTTAACTTCGCTCCAATCGAAGATAAGTCCTTACTACTTTCTACTAAATTGTCTATGCAATGACTCTTCAGTTTTGTATTGCAATAAAATATTAATTTTGGCATGCCAAAAATATTATATATGAGAAAAATTTATTTTAAATCTCCGTAATTTTTTCAAATTAAGTTTTTTTTTGGTCATTGTATAAAAAATATCTGCTAGTTTAACATATTTTTTTTATTTCGAGCACTCTGAAGGCCACAATCTCTGCGGTGCCCCTCAATACCCAAAGGAATTCTCACTCAATTCACTATGTTTTCTATTATATTAAATAAAAATTTAATCTTAAAGAACTAATTTGTAGCAGTTTTTTTTATTTGGGTGCTTTTGCTTAAATTTTCTTGTTTATTAAAAATAGCAGATTTAAAAAAATTTGGCACTTTTACCACTTTTGTAAAAACTTCTGATAGAGAGTAAAAGTTTTTTATCTATCGTTCTTACTTTACTACCTTTAACAATTTTTTTACCATTTCTTCGAGTATTTACGAGAATGCTTTTTGGACTAAAACTTGCATAATGAACTAAATATTGTATTACAAGTTGTTATGCTTCTAATTTACAAGTATGGAAACAGACCAATTGTTTCATATCCTGTCATAATATTTGTAGTTTTGCATGAAAATTATTATATGTGCTTTATTATTATGTGTATACCTCACAATATTCTCTAGCCACTGTTATTTGTTTTCCTTTTGGGTGATTGTGGAACTTATTGTGTGTATCTTTAGCATTACGTTCCAACAACGCCTCATCGTTCACTGCTTATGTCATCGAAGCAGCTTCAACGACAAGTCAGCACGAAGTTCTCGATTAGTTGGCTGAAAATTTTAAAGCAAAACATTCGTAGTGCGGTTGTGTGTTATTTTCAGTGGGTAAAAAAAGATATTTAGTGTACATAGGTTATAATCTAAACAGGTATCGTGGAGGTTATATTTGTAATCTTGAACTCGTTTGCATGTGTAACAAAAAACCCACAAATTATTTAATTACAGTCTACAAATGCTACTTGCTACAGCCATTAACAAGCATGGTGTATTTAACAACGAGGTTACGCATTTTGTATGTTCACAAAAACTAACACTAGACCTGTCAAGATTTGGTAATAGCATGTTTTATGCATTGAACACATTAACGACGACAGCAACAGTGCGTCAAATGTTAAATTTTTTTCTTATGGAGGTGAATGTGGTGAAAATATTGCAACGACAATGAGTGATTGCAACAAAGTTGCTGTCGTCGGTTTAGAATTTTTTCCTAATTTTACGTGCGCCAACAGAGCAATATAAGTGTTTGTGTACACGTGAATGAAACAATCTAATGTTACTTCCAGATTGTTGTTTCTTTCTTCATGTTGTTTCGCACTGTTGCAGTCGTCGTCAATGGCCGCATTCAGCGCAGACAACTGTTGTGAACTGTAATGGTAGCGCTACCTTAGTTCACGATGTTTTTCTCTGAATGTGTTGCTGCTCTACACGTCAGAAGTTAGATTGAATTTAATTTTTATGTAAATTTAATTCAATTGCAAAGATTTCTCACTTAAATTTGCTGCGTTCTTTCTGCATTTATTAATTTAACAGCGTCAGTAACAGCATCTGACAGTTAATCAAACAGTTGTGTTCATGTAGCATAGAATTTGTTCGCTCGATTAAAAGGCGTTCGCTACTTTATCAGTTTTAGTTAGCGCTACCAAATTTGTACCATTCAGCGAATTTTTACACAACAGTTGCCAACTGTTGTCTGCGCTGAATGCGGCCAATGTGTTCAGTACATAAAGCAACAATAACTTTGTGTTGCATGTGTTTGTTGTGAAATTTGTGTTTTTCGATTATAGAAGTGTTGAAACAATGGAAAACAATAAAAAATTGCTGAGACGCTGTGTGTTATGCCAAAATAGACACAATTATAAAACTTATAAATTTTTTAAAACGCCACTGTGTGACTTAAAGCGCCAACGATGGATTGATGCTTGTGGAGTTAGTCTTAAAAAGAGTGACCTTATATGCCAAAGTCACTTTACACGGCAAGACTTTGTGAATGACCCAGGTTGTACGTCAGGAAAGATCCGACTGCAGCCAGGTGCAGTACCCATGCTCCTGCATGCGACATCGATGAGTGAGACTTCATCTAGTGCAGGTACTAAATCAGTGTATTCAATTTGCACTGTATTATTGTCAAACTATGTGAATCCCAGCTAGCATTTAGAAGATCTTTTTTTTTAATAACCTAAATGAGTTATTTTTGACTGCTTTTCGTGACCACAAAAAAGCGGAGTAAATAAAGTCATATTCGGAGTCAATTAAACTCTTTTCGTGCATGGTATTTTGCCAAAGCTGTAAAAACTATATTTAACTCCGTTTGTGTGTTCAATTTACTTCAAAAATTGGTTTTGCTTGAAAAAACAAACTGACTCCGTTTTGCGTTGTTTTAAGGTTGAGGAATTGAGAATTTTTAAATTTTGTGTTCACTCAAAAAAAAAACTAGAATCAACTCATTTAAATGTAGCATGCAGCTTTAAAAATAAACAAACTCACCCACAAAAGAGTCAAATAAAGAACCCGTAATTTTATTTATTTCTTATTTGAATTGAATACAAAGGAAATTAAAGACATGGTTAACGCCGAAAACAAAATCTCTTCTCCATACTCACAGAGCAGCTAATCCACGATTTGGCAATTTTGAATCTCTGTAATTTCTTATAAAACAAAACTTGTTTTACTTTTGCGCTTAAATTGCGCTTCAACTCTCAAAGTTTTTTTCAAAGGTGTTTCATTTTTTTGATTTAAGGGGAATTTTTCAAAAAGGGGTTTTTGTATTTAATATATTTGAAATAAAGGGATAAATATTTGCATTGATTTTACAATTGATTGCTGTAGTTTTGTTTGTTGAATAAGGGAAAAGTTATTTTTTTAAGCAATTAGCAAAATGTAGTAAGGAATAAACAATAGGTTGATCGCTAGGTTTATGAAAGTTTTTTAAAAGATGAGTTAGTTGTGTTCCTATACTAATGCAAAAATGGATGTGGCATTTAATTTAATATGCTTAATTTCGTTATATTTTGATGCTAGAATAATTCAATTTGGTACAAAAATAGGTAAAATATTCTCAAGGCGATTTGTGCTAAGTGAGCAGGGTTGCCTAAATGTCGTCATACGTACATTAAAAATTTGTTTATTAGTGTTTAATGTAGTTTCGTTAATAAAATATGGTAATATGTGACTTTAGCTTGTTCCAAAAACTCATAAATTCTTTTAAAAAAAGGTATGTATCTTGACTTTTATTAAAACAACTATTGTATACCAAATTAAATAAAATTGTTTAGTTTCCCAAAATTTTCTATAAAAAATACATCGCAGGTTTAATAAAAATTACAGTATAGTTTGTATACAGTACAGAAGGGAAACTTCTTAATATAAAGAATAAGATAGATTTTTGTAAAAAAAATAGAGAGAAAGAAAGAGATGGTATCTCAAATGAAATACAATACAAAATTTTCATAAAAAGTACTCTGTTTATTTAATATTTTCATGTCATTGGTTGGTGCTTCATTTAGTAATACTGGTCTTAATAGTTTGCGATGTATGCAGAATATGTTCGTGATTAGATATTTACGAAGTAACGCGAAAAAAATTCACCTATGGGGATCTATTGTGGGAGTCCCCATACAAAAGACAAAAAATTAAAAAAATGGCTTTTATAATTCATATCAAAACATCCATAACCCCTAGAGGGATCAATATATGAGCTGGTCCTATTAATTTTTCCCCTTAACACTTCTTTCGAACTCATCTTTTCTCTACCTGCCACCCTTCTGAGGATCCCGATACAAAAAACACAAAATGAAACAATGTTTATTATAATTAATACAAAAAAAAATGTATGACCGCTGGTCTAATGTCTGTAATTAAATGGGTATAATGTCTGGTCCTACTGATTTTTTCATTGAACATTTCTTCTAAGCACACCAGCACTCTATCTATCACTCTTCTGGGAGTCCCCATCCAAAAAAATATCATTGCTTTGTGTACACAATTTTTCGTGACGAGACTCGAAAAATTTTACCCTCTATATCAAATAACTGCATAAGTAGCTTCACTTCGATAAAGATATACGAAAACATATAACTCGCAATAGTAAAAACGGCCTTTATTATCATTATGCAACACTTCATTCTTACAACAAACTTGATTTGCTTGTTAAAATATTTGAGTACTTTCTCTTCATTCAAAGTAAAACGAACGAACGGAAATATTTGCTCGAGCAGACTCTGTTTCATGCTAAACATAACTCCGTTTCAGCTTTAAAATACAAAGACGTTCTTCATGGATGGTTGCAATAAGTTTTAATGGAGTTAAAAGGTCAAATGTTCGGAGAAGATGCAGAGTTAATTTGAAACTGCTTTTAATTTACTCCAAGCTTTGAAAATGAGTTGTATCAAGCAAAAAAATTTTATATTAACAAAAAAAATATTGATGTAATTCATTTTGCGTTTTACGGCGACAAAACGTTTTTAACTTCTCAAAAACTCTTTTGACTCATGAAAAAACTTGGGTTAACTCCGCACATTTTTTTCGGTGTAACAACTGAAAAATAGTTAATTCAAAAATGCCCAAAATCACATTTCGCTATTCCCAATGATTCAAAACTGCAAAGCTATTACAAGAGAAGAAAACAAAAATAATCACTATTTGATCTTGTAATGACTGTAAGCTTTTAAATATAAATGTATTTGAAAAATTCTAAATTTATATAAGTCCTTGGAACTTACCAATATACGTACGCTTATATTATGATGACAAGTAACCAAGAGAGGGGTTCTTCTGCACCTAGAATATACCTACTATATACATATATGACAAATGTCACTTAAATTAATTTTTTCTTTTTAGTTCACGGCTTTTTTAAATTAAAGCTTATATATATTAAAAAAACTTTTTTATTTTTTATCCTTCTACCCGTTTTTGAGAAATATAAGGTTCAAGGTCAAGTACATGTTGATGCAGTTTTTGTTAGAAAAACTTTTTTCTTAATAACTTTATCGACTTCATGTCAACGAGTGAAATATTAAGAATTACCTGGAGAATAATTTCTTAGAAACATTTAACACTCGAAACCCAACTCTTATGGTCCAAATTGACATCATAAATTAAAAACCCGTTTTTTCGTCAAAAAGCTTTGTTCAAACAAAAACAAGAAAGCTTTTTGATGGAAAAATATTCCCCTGATATAGTGGCGCTAAGTGAAATGTAAAATTAATCCAAATTAACTAGCCTCCTGTGTCCCTAAAATGACACCAAAGGTATTAAAACTAAGTTTTTCGTATATATATAAGACAATAGCGAGTTTCAAAAGTGGATAGCATCGATTTGGCACAGGGCACACTTGACAGGTATTGTAAGAAAAATTTAAACTACAAAATTTCATTTCGATCTGAGTGCATCTTCCTGATTCTGTTTGTTCTTAAAATCAGGACATTTTTTAAAAACTAATGGTATGAAAAGTCTTAAGAAGCGGTTCGGTAAGTACAAACATGAAATGGAGGTACACAAAATTTTGTCCAATTCTGATAACATTCCCTCTCTAAGATATCCTTAAAAATGGCATAAATTAAAAAAAAAATTATATTGCAAAGATTTTTAAATTTAGTTATAGGTATTTACCCAAATATTGATTTTATGAAATTTTTTTCTGATACAACGTCATCTTATTCCAGAATGTCCTTGAAAATGGCATATTTTTAAAATCATAAAAATCGTTAAAAATTAGGGACAAATCAACTGAAAATAGGGTAAACGAAGCACAAATTCAAAAATTTTATAATGATCTGAAACCAAATGCGTATAACAAAAATTTACTTGAAGAACTTCGTCGGAGAAAATAAAAATTATTTTTTAACTCTAGGAGGATTATATACCCAAAATGTACGTAAATATAGGTTGAAATAGGTTGAATAGGCTGTTTTTGTTTGAACAAAACATGTATACAAAAAACGCGATTTTTTATTTATGAGGTTTGATTTGGACCATATAGCTTGGATTTCTAGGGTTAAATTGTTCCAAGAATTTATTCTCCAGGTAGTTCTCAATGTTTCACTTATGGACACGAAGTCGATAAAGTTAATGTGAAAAAAGTTTTTCTAACAAAAATTGCATCAACATGTACTTGACCTTTAGCCTTCAATTTCTCGAAAACGGTTAAAATACGGTAAAGCCAATTAATTCAACGTCTTCGAATTATGCTGAAATGATATTGATTGATTGATTGATTTTTAGTACAATGCATTTCACACAATAATATACAAACAAGGTTAACATAAATATAAAGAAATGCAAGTAATAGTACTGAATTCAGTAGCCAAGATGGCTAGTGTTGAACCAGAACTAAACTTATATGTACTCAAAACTTATCCATAACAGTAAAGTAACAGTAAAAAGATAATACATCAGAAATAATAATTTTTTTTTTGTTTTTTTTTTTTTTTTTTTTTTTTATTTTTTTTTTTATTTTTTTTTTTTTGTACAAGACATAGACATAGTATATATTTGTAACTAGAACAATAAAAACAATCTTAAGATCCAGGCAATTTTAACATAAGTTCAACTTGAGCACAATCCAGTTGAAAAAGCCAAACTTTTACTCTCTTGAGGAAAAGATTTTTTGATCTTATTTCACGTATGTTTTCTGGAAGTTTATTAAATAGTCTAGGCGCTACTGAAGAAAACGAAAATAAGTATTAATGCAGTGAATGTGGCGGAACAATTAACATATTTCTTGCATTTACTCGCAAATTGTAGATAGGGGAAAATCTATTGTTTAAGTACCCTGATCTTATAAAAAATAGTTTTAAGATTTTAAAGATATACAAATACCTCAGTGGCAAAATTAAATTTTTACGAAATAGCGGTAGACTATTTTGATACCTGTTTACCTTACAAATAATTCGAATGACCTTTTTCTGAAGTATACGTAAAGGCTGCAATATATTGTTATGTGTACCACCCCAGCAACACAGTCCGTACTCTAATTTCGAATGAAATAAACCATAATAAATACCCTTAAGCAAATCCAAGTTACACAAAAAACTTAGCAAATAAAGACATCTATTTACATTAAGTAAATAGTTCTTTAATTTCGAAGCATGTTCATGCCAATTCATCTTGCTGTCGATTATTACACCTAGATATTTATACGATTTTACATAATCAATCTCGAAGCACTCATTTGCGCAGTCAACATCATTAGCACAATTGAAGACTCCATCATAATTAATAGGATATCTCAAACAACAATTCGAATGCAAAACAAATCTATCAGAATTAATTGTGTTTCCTACTAGGTTGAAAAACAGAAGTTTCGATTTATCACTAATAACCATATTATGCCTTAAGAACCAGCATCTAATCAAATGTAAGTCACGATTTATAGAAGCTGACAACAAATCTATTGAGTCACAGCTAAAAACGAAGGCCATATCATCTGCGAAACCCGTTATTGTACTGTAAAAATTTTGTGAAAACAGCGAATTAATGTAGATCAAGAAGAGTATGAGGCCCAAAACTGACCCTTGTGGAACACCCAGGGAAATATTGCTTACTGAGCTAACAGAGTTTTTATATTTGACCCTTTGCTGTCTGTTTGCCAAATACGATTTTAACCAATCCAGGCAAAACCCTCTAAAGCCATAATGTACTAGTTTTTGTAAAAGAATATCGTGGTTTACAGTATCGAAAGCTTTAGTTATGTCGAGAAATAGAGTAGCCGTGATATGTCCCCAGCTTGTTTGATATTTGGACAAGCACAGTGTAATTAATTAATTATGGAATTGATATTATAAAATAGATGCTCTCTTCTTATATTTTAATAGAATTTTTGAAACTTGAAGCTTTTTCGAACAAAAAGCGCAATCCAAGCTAAAAAATAAAGGCATTTTTAAACATTTATGACTTAGAAGAGAAAACATATATTTAAATTTGGTTTATTAGTGTCTTTTATTGACTTAAATAACCTTTGAATTTATAACAAACTAAAAAAAATATTAAAAAAACAAATATTAAAAAAAACGTGGAATATATCACGTGAAAATTTTTTAAGCAGTTTTTATTTTACTAAAATTTAGTGGAATCTAAACGGAATCTAAACAGTTCAACCTCCTTTTGCGTTGATAAAATTTTTCTTGTTTATGTTTGGTTTTTTCAAGTAGAGTGCAGTGTAAATTTACAACTATTTCACATCTGAAACTCGCAGAAATTTTTATGAAATATGTTTTTTTGTAAAACAAAAAGTTCTAAAATGTTCCACTTTGAATTTTAAAAATATATACTAAAGAAACACAAAAGCATATTTAGGGAAATTATTTGTTGATAATTATCAAACTGTCGGTGGCGACCGTAGCCTAGTGGGTAGAGCACGTGACCCCTAAGCTAAAGAACAGCGGTAGCACAGGTTCAATTGTTTCCAGCTAAGACAGAAAGTTTTTTCAATTGAATTAATTTTTCTGTTCGGTCGTCACCTCTCTGCAGACAATGGCAAACCTCAGAGAGTAAAAATTGCCATGTAAAGCTTCTTGAGAATATAAGTCGTTCGGAGTCGGCATAAAATACGTAGGTCCAGTTCTCGGTCATTTGTGATCAAACATTTAATAATACACACAACACAATTGATCAAAAGAAGCTAGGTCAAAGTCCTTCCTAGGGCTGAAATGGCCTGTTTATTTTTTTTTGCTTATCAAACTTCAATTCAATAAACTTAAATTAATATTAATAAGATGCAAATACAAAAAATTGTATATCAGTTTATTTCTACTTTAGAAAATTATTTTTAGTAATTATATTCTGCAAATAATAGTTACTTTTTAATTTTATTGGTATTTGTTATTTGGTAGTTATTTGGTAGGTATTTGGTAGTTATTCCAACACTTTTTGAAACATGTAGCCAAGTTTTAACATTTATCAAATTACTTAAAAGTTTATGTTTAATTTGTTAAGTATTTTTGTCTTAAAATTTGCATACAGCTTAAAATTCGCTCAACCTCAGCGTTGCTTAACGGCTCATTCCTTTAAATCTGTCTTGTGTTTGTGCTGTAGAGTACAGTACTTGTGCTTTGCTCTATTTTCCAATCAACAAGTTTTAGGTTTTGGAATGGTTAAATCACCTTTGTCAACTTTTTTGGTACATAGAAGATAACAATTTGTTTTCCTTCTTTAGAAACTATATTCTTTTAAAAATTTCATACCAAAAAAAATCGATATTTTTTAACAATTTGATATTTCGCGATATTTCAAACTGAAGAAACAAGTATAAAACAAAAATTTTTCACAAATTTAGGTTTTTATACAAAAAGGTTTTAAGTACATAAATTCGAAATTTTAATTTTAATTAAAAATATTAAAATATGATGCATCAGAAAGAAATATCAAACTATGGAAAAATTGAAAAACCTTAGTCCCTTAGAATTTAAGAAACATCCACATTATTGCTTTTAAAGATTAAATTTACTTTATTAACTCCCATTATTACATATTTAACAAAAACAATAAACATAAAGTTGTTTTTCCATTGCTTGGAAATTGTAAGAACACTTTTATTTTTTTACCACAAAAATTTTTAATATCGAAACATAAAAAATACTCATAGTCATTTTTAAAGGAAATTTTTGTTAATTTAGACAAAATATAGGAATACAAAAAATATTTCACTTTTTATGTTGCATATTTTTTATGATCTCCGATATAAAAATATTATATTCCACTCTAATATCCACTCCAATATTATATTTCCAATCGGATCCAAATTTCGAGATTTTTGCGATTGAAATTTAAACACTTCTACATCAACTTTTAACTATATTTTCCTTATTATTGGAAACCAAAAATTTTGACTCCTCTGATTTTGCTTAAACTTACAGAATTGAATCTACTTAAATAATAAAAATACTATTTTAAGTAAAAAAGTTTCAAGATTTTTTTTAAAGTTTGTACATTCAAATTTGATCAAAATGGAAGAAAAAGTGAAATTGCTTAACTTTTGAAAAATCATAGATTCAACAAAGTTAACTCGATTTAACGTTGGAGGTATTTTTAAAAAGGCAATAAAAAGTAATTGTTAAAAAATTATACAATTTTTTAAGTGAGGGTCCAATATAAGTAAAATATCAAAAATTTTAATGTCTCGAGATTTTGATCTGATTTGGAAAAACTACGTATGCCACTATATCCTACGAGCGAAAAATTAAGTAAACGTGTCTCGGCGTTTTTTTATATCTTTTCCAAAGTTTACAATTTAACTACGGTGTTATGATGACTTCACTTTGTTTGGGTGAACGAAATTTTTCGTTTAAAGTTTAAGGCTATTGGCCCATTATCATAGTCAAAATAAAAGTCTTTTATTTTTTTAGTCAAAAACACAGATCAAGTTGAAAAATGAGCCAAATCGGATGAAAACCACGCTTCCCAGACAACATGACTTCATCAAAACGGTAAATTTGATCCTTAAATTCATCAATATTAAATACAATGGCCGATTATCAAGTCAAAATAAAAGTTGACTCTAAATTTAGTATAAGCATTTTTGACAGTTTTATGATATAATATGTTGTCAAAAAGCTTTCACTAAATTTAGAGTCAACTTTTATTTTGACTTGATAATGAGCCATTTACAATACTTTGCTCAGTATTGATCTTATCGCAATATTTTGTATTTTTTATTTTGAATTTGCTGTTGTTCTTTGCACATAATTTTTTTAATCATGTATTTTTTACCATAATGATTTTAATGTTTTTCTAAAGAACAATATATTGAGAGCATACTGTAAGAACTTTAGACCAAAATGAAAAATATCGAGAAAATCCTATTGATCCGATTGAACTGAAATTTTAATAAGTTGTTATACACTAAAATGGCTCACGCAGGCAGTAGAATTGTTTATTTATAATAAATTTTTCCTTCTTTTTACTCCGATTTTAAACGAAAAAAACAGTTTTAAAATTTATTTTTTTTGCCAATTTATTATTTTTTTATAAAAATGTTTAAATTTACTACCTGCCAGAATTACAAGCCCAAAGAACAAGAATCTATTTAAATTTTTTGTTTTAAATGACTTAAGGTGCCGTAAGGCAACAACAAGACTGCAAAGCACAGCATTTTAATTTTTAAGTTGTGGCAGCAGCAATAACAATCGGTGAAGTTGTTACTGTTTCGATTTGGGTTTACGACCAAGAGGAAAAATCACAACAAAGCAAATAATGTCATGAGCTCGTTTAACACAACGCTAACATTATATTTCGAACTCTCTCTTCGGCCTGCTAAGGATAGTGCTTGTGTTTGAATCGATGAGCCACATACGGAATATAAGGGAATAGAGTTTCCTGAGTTTGTGCTTTTGTATCGTTACTTATAAGGTACGGATTTTTCCCTTCCCTGATTATATTTTCGTGATTATTTCTTCGTAATTGAAAGAGAGAAAATACCAGCTTCTCGAAATAACAAAAATGTATTTAACTACATTGCTGACAGCATCAATCTTTGATCATCTTAAGTAGCGTAAAGTAAAAACCCTTTTTTAGAAATTTTCACTTAAAAAATTCTCATGTAATGAAATACTTTGGCTATCTTATCACCTTATCTATTGTTGGATTCAATATGCTTTCACATTAGTTTTTTTGAATTTTGTCTTTTAAAATTTTTACTGCAGTTTTTCTTACAAAAAATAAATTTTAAACTTAACACTTCCAATAACATCGTAGGAAAAATAGTACAAAAATTTTAACTAGTTTGCAACTAAATAAAATCTAAGATTGCTTCCTTCTCATTATTCGCTTCTTTATTTCTCTAACAATTGATTAAGCCTTCATTGTTTGTACTTTTCATCTGTCTTTTCGTTAATTCTCTTCTTTAATTTGATCCCTTAATTTGAACCCCTGATCCCGACGGTTTATTCCTGCCGGTTTTGATACGTATTCATAACAAAGAATACACTTAATTTCAGTCATCACTATTTGCAAAAAAAATTATAATTCAAAATACTGAATTTCTATTAACATTGAAGGTTTTCTTTAAAATATTTACCTTATAATGGCTATATTCCTTACATATTCCAAGCTTAAATAACGTTAAATATAACTTTATTTCAAAATTTTTTATTTATGAATTATTATAGAGTTTTTCTTATATTGGTTTTATTTATAGACTCAAATGAAGAGACAACCGATATCAGAATACAAATGAACGATGAAATCGAAATAAATCCAACTACGAAACAAGGTAAGCCAAGGTTGTAATTGCTATTAAAAACAACCAAAAACAAACCAGTTCTTCATTCAGAAATAACTGATGTCAACGATACCATTGAAATATTAGCAAAAAATCAGGATATGATACTTTTCCGCTTGGAAGATATAGCCAAGCGCCAAGATGAAATGTTTAAAATGATCAACGAAAATAATAATCTTCTAATGCAGGTTGTTGAATGTCGAAATCAGAAAGTTACGACAAGATTTCCTCTAAAGACAGAGCAGGACCTAGAAGAAATAAACAAAGTATTACAAAGTGATATGAGAATTGAAATGGTAAAAAATAATTTCATTATAATGATACATTAGTTTATTTACTTTAAAAAAGAAATTTTCTTTAGGTGACTATGTTGAAAAATATTTTGTCAATCGGCGGTATACAAGGCAATATCAATAAAATACTTTCAACCGATCTTATTCTAGAGTATAACGTTGATGGTTCCAAAGGAAAGAGTTCCTTAAAAACATACCAAGCTTTTATGGATGCATTGTTTGGCAAGTCAAACAAATTATTCTTAAGTAAATAGAGTCTATAGCAATTCACTTCCGTTTTAATTCTTGCAGAAGCAACAATTGCAGAGGGCAGAACTCAGAAGGAATTTTACAATGATATAAGGTCAGCCTTAAAAACATCTAAGAATCGATTTCACAAACAAAAGTGGCGTCTCAAGCAAATGGAAGATCCTCTGGCAGCCAATGATGAACAAATTTTAAGTTAAGCTTTACTTAGGGTTGTGAAAAATCAATCAATCAAAAATTTTAATTTTATGATCATTTTTATGTTTGTAAGGCTGATAAATATATAAACTAAAAAAAGGATTTGTTAAAAAATAAGAAAAAAAAGTATCATCCACAATACATACTAAATCACAGTTCTAATAGCTTATTTTTCAAACAGACCACTAAATCATAGAATTTGAATGAGTTCTCACTATCTTTTAGAAGCTGAAAGACAAAGTACATATTTAAGAACGACATTTAACAGAATACTTTTTTATTTATTATGTATGCCATGTTTGGTAGACATATTTATATCTATTTATACTATTATATAGAATTGAAATGGAATCTTTTACCAGTAAACTCAAAAAGTACTCGTTCGATTTTTATACAAAAATTCTAAAATATCATATATGTATGTTTTACAGCATTTTATAGTGGTATTTGCCTTAAAAAATTTTAATACTTAGTTGGTATATATAAATGCTAAATCGTTTTCTTTTCACGTGTTTGTGCTGCGAGAGTTGCATGAGATTCATATATATGCAATTCTTCGCTCAAAAAAAAAAAAGAGAAATGTTCTTTTATTTCGTTTAACATATATTGTCCTAACCCATTAATGCTCACTACCCGAATCCGTTGAGTTTAGCTTTTGAAATTTTCAGCACATATATGTATTAATATTAAACAGAAAAATCTGAAGTTTAAAAAAAATTCAAAGGAGTATGTATGGGTAAAGAAATAAAAAATAAAAAATTAAAAAAATTAGAAAAATTACATATTGGAAAATTTGCATTATATAGTGTAGGCGTTGAACTTTAACCAAATGCACTTTTTAATTAGACTTTCTTTTCTCTTGATGAACAAAATAACTCACCTGACTGGCATTTTTCCCTTTTTTTAAATACTGCACGAACTGGCTGGAGAAAGTAAAGACAAAGGCTTTAAATGCCAATTTTATAACTTTTTTTTTTGAAAAAGCATATTTTTTGCTTTTTCAAACTCTTAGAAACAAAAGCTTTACAGTGCCCGCAGATTTTTGAGGAATTTTTAAAAAATGCTTTTATTGCGTATGATATATCATACATTATCAATGGGTTAAGCAGATTGATACGGAACAAACTTCCGCGTGGCCAAGCCGCAGACAACTGTAGCCTGCTAGTATAATATAAAAATCCTTAATTTTTTAATCGAATAAGCGTGGTCAATACATTTTTTGATCATCATCAAAAACCTTGAAAACAAAATCTAAGGCCAATAATGTAAATATCCTTGTACAACTCAAATTGACTTTTATTACTGTTAGGGTGGCAAACGATAGAGTTGTACAAGGCAATACAAAAGAGAGTGCTAAAGTTTGGATGGGTTACTAAATGTGTTTTGATGTGACAACGTTACGTCTTAACACGTAGTTTCTTAAAAATTTAAAGTAAAAATCATTCGTTTTTTCATTGTAAATTTTTTCACACCTCACCAGTGGCAAACCCAGAAATGCTCAGTAAGGTTTGCCATATCACCATGAATAGACCAACAAACGAACAGAGCTTACAAATTATTGAACATTACTATCAAAATTCGTGCTCCATTTTATGGTCATCATAATCGACCCACCGAACAGGTTATTCAAGCTATTGTGACCACATTTTGCACCAGTTTCACTTTATTGGATATTAATCTACCAACACGTATGAGGAGAGTGCGTACACACAGAAAAAAAAAATATATATATCACAAACATAATATCGAATACAAATGTAGGCTCAAACTTTTTAAAACAAACGTACGCAGAGCAAACAGACACTCGTGGAAGAACTTCTGCTCAAACATAGAAAAAACTGCGGACACAGCAAGGCTCAGGAAGCTACTCTCAAAGCAGCCCTCCATTCAGAGCCAGCTACGCAAAGACAATGGCCAGTGGACGGAGAGCAGTCAGGAATCCCTCGAGGTGCTTTTAAAGGCGCATTTTCCTGGCTGTACCGAAGCTCCTAGCAATGCTACAATACGAGGGCACAGGACAACCCAGCTACAGGTTCCACACGACTTAATAACGTCGGACGGAATCGTATGGGCTATAAACTCGTTCTCGGGATACAAATCTCCGTGACCAGACGGTATAATTCCTGCCATGTTGCAAACGGCTGAATCGCGAGTCGTCCCATGGCTGAAGAATATATTTAACGGATGCATCAGGCTAAACTAGGTACCTGTGGCTTGGAGGACAGCGAGGGTTGTATTCCTACCGAAGGCAGGTAAGAGCAGCCATCCATGTCCGAAAGACTACAGGCCAATAAGTCTGACCTCCTTTGTACTCAAAACGCTCGAGAAACTGATTGACTTGCACCTAAGAAACAATTCAATCCAGTTATCAACCAACCAGCACGCATACACGAAAGGGAAATCGGTTGAAACGGCACTACATTCCCTAGTAGTACCCATAGAAAAAGCCCTCCACCACAAGGAATACGCACTCGGGGCATTTCTAGATATCTCAGGTGCATTCAACAATGTATCAACCACCGCAATCCTTAGTGGGTTACGTGCAATAGAGGCACCACTGGCAATAAACCTTTGGTTAGACAAGTTGCTAAGCTGCAGAAAGGTGCGGCACTAAATCCATGGTAAGGGAAGCTCACAGTGGGACACCCCAGGGAGGGGTCCTCTCGCCTTTACTATGGAATCTTGTAGTTAATGAACTACTCGAAAAGTTCGCAGGTAGAGCCCCGAGGATAACTGCCTATGCAGACGACATAAGCATTATTATAGTAGGGAAATGTCTATCAACAGTAAGCTCCATAATGGAGAGCACACTCAAAGATGTACTTAGATGGTCAAATTCAGTCGGTCTTAGTATTAACGCAGAGAAAACGGATCTGGTTCTGTTCACGAAAAGGTACAAGATACCACATTGGATACCACCGAAATTGAAAGATATACGTTTCTTACCGAAAACTCACACAAAATATCTAGGAGTCGTCCTGGACAGCAAGCTGTCATGGAAAACCAACGTGGAAGAAAGGGTGAAGAAATCCACCATTGCACTATACACATCCAAAAAGATGCTAGGCAGTACGTGGGGTCTCTCACCCTTTCTGATGCACTGGATCTATGTAACGGTAGTGCGTCCTATTCTACTCTATGGGATTATTGTGTGGTGGCCGACTGTGAACAAATCAACATTCCTCAGGCACTTGGAGAAAACTCAGCGGCAGGCAGCGCTATGCAACATGAGGGCACTGAAGTCAACTCCAACTAAAGCGCTTGAAACGATTCTAAATATGGACCCCCTGGACATACACGCAAAACTAATAGCCGGAAAAACGGCACAACGCCTTACGGCAGCAGGAAACATGCACATTCAAAATTTTGGACATTGTACAATCGGAAAGGATCTAACTAGTAGCACGGACTACATGGTGCCTCGCACGATAGTCAATTCCAAAGCACGAACTCTCCTGGACCAAATGACTGGTGCAAAGGTATAGAACAAGCACAGCTGGCGGTCAACATATTTACCGACGGCTCCAAAATGCCTACAGGGGTAGGTTCGGCGGTGTATTGCGCAGAGCCTAATATAAGGCAGCCATATAAACTGCCAAACCACTGCAGTATCTTCCAGGCGGAAATATTTGCCATAAGGAAGGCTGCTGAGATAGCCCTCAGCATGGACACACAACACTCTAACATCAACATTTTCGTTGACAGTCAAGCGGCGATCAAATCCATGCGCTCCGCTAGCATCAAGTCCAAAAGTGTCTTGGCTGGCAGAGATGCACTAGATGCACTATGCGCTTTGAAAAGAGTGCGCATCTACTGGATCCCTAGCCACCAGGGCATTGAGGGAAACGAGATGGCAGATGGTTTAGCAAAGGAAGGCGCCGGGCTGGAATCAGAACTCGCAGAACATGTACTTACTCCGCTACAAGAGCTGTACAGGAACCTCGAAAGAAGAGCCACACCTGCAGTGAATCGTAGATGGAGAGATACGACAACGTGCAAAATCTCGAAAATCATGTGCAATGCACAATGCGAAAAACGAACTCTGTTCATCTTGGCACGCCCGCGCAAAGATTGCAGGACACTAGTGGGCATGCTCACTGGTCACTGCATAACGGCAGCCCACGCGAGGAAGCTTGGCATCACCACGGATGACAACTGCAGGAAGTGCAAGGAACCGGGCACAGTGGAGACCCTGGAGCACCTACTATGCACATGCCCCACCCTACTTAGATCCAGACTAAAATACCTAGGCTCATCGACATTCCCGTCGCTTAAAGATGTAGCCAGGGTGTCTCTAGAATCCCTCCTAAGGTTTGCGAACTCAACGCAAATCTTTAAAGACTTTTAAAACAAACACAAAGGTTCCTTTTGTTCGCTACCGGTACCACTAAGGACCTGAATTGGTCTATGTGAGCCCTCACGAGGGCATCCGGTGAAACCTAACCTAACCTAATATCGAAGGATGCTATTATGTTTAAAAACATGTTTATAGCAAACAAGTTCCTTTTTATAAAAAATGTGTTTTTATTTTATGGTAAACATAAAATGTTTTCCGGAAGCAAATAATGTTCACTTTAATGTTCACTGAAAATAAGCTTATTTGTTGCAATAAATATATTATGTTTACAGAAACATAAAATTATTTTTGGGGCAAGTAAGTAGCTTATATGTTGATTTACTGTATTTTAATTATTTATTATTACTTAATTTATTTTTTTTTTGCACTTTGAGGTTTGCCATTGCTTGCGACTGAACAAAAATATTAATTCAATTGAAAAAAATTCTTGAAAAACTTTCTGTCCGGACTGGGACTGAACCGCTGCTCTTTCGCTTACGAGCCAAGCACACTAGCAGTAGGCTACAGTCACCACCAATCGTCGCCTAACTTAAGCCACTGATAAGCATTGTATTACTTTCAGAAGCATAAAATATGAACATTGTGGACTTATTTTTCCGCAAAAATTTTTTTTGATCACATCAATCAAAATATGCTTACCTGGAATTGTAAAACAAACATTGAAATGCATGTCACAAAAAAGCAATTTGTATGATAAACAAAATATGGTTATAAAAGCGAGATATATACAAAAGAAGTTCTAAAGTTTAAGAACATTATGAAAGAAACACACAAATGCATTTGTTTTAAAAATGACATAAAAATGTTGCGCTCAGTCATTGCCCTTCATGTGTACAAAGCAACAAAAGTGTGCAATTCGCAAAAAGGTAAAATTTTTGAAATATATTTCGGACAAATATGACATGTTCATGGTAAAAAATTTATTATGTTACCGCAAACATATTTTGGAATTGTTTTCACAAAAAAATTTTTTGTCTCGTCAAAAAAAATATGTTTATCTGCACTTGTAAGCAAACATTGAAATGCTTGTCACAAAAATAGCAATATGTATGATAAACAAAGTATGGTTAGAAAAGCGAGATATATTTACGGTAAATAGAAATATGCTTGCTACAATCAAAATCGAAAATGTAATTTTTCTGCGTGCACCTAGGAAAATATTGCTGCTTATCGGCCAGTGTGAATAAAGATCGCGGATATGTCAATTCGTTAACAATTGGGCTTGTGTTATTCGATCACCTGGAAGACTTTACGTAAGGACCTCGGTATGAAACTATACCAAATACAGCTGGTGCAAGAACTGAAGCCGGGTAACCTACCACAACGTCGTTTTTTTAGAAAAGTTGGATGAAGATCCACTTTTTAACCGAAAAATTGTCTTCAGTTGCAAAGCTTGTTTTTAGCTCAATGGAAAAGTCATAAAACGGAATTGCCGAGTTTGTTCTGAAGAGCAGCTAGAGGTAGTTCAAGAGCTGCCAATGCACTGTTTGGAGCGGTTTGAGGGCATCAATGGACCGTACTTTTTCAAAAATAATGAAAATCGCAACGTTACAGTCAATGGAGCAAGGTACCGTGCGATGATTTTCGACTTTTTTGCCCAAAATAGAAGAACTGGTTTTGATTGACATGTGGTTTCAACAAGACGGTGTCACATGCCACACGGCACGCAAAACCCTGAAAATATTGAAAGGCGAGTTGGTGAGCAATGAATAGACCACCTCAGGCGTAGCCGCGGGCAACATTCACGTGAAATAATCTTAAAAAAGTAAATGGCAGGCATTAATGTATTGCTCCAAATAAATATTTCATTCACTGTTGCAAAATTTTTTTTTTTCAATTTTCAGAAACCATATCTCTTGTTCCATTTTACAGGTGCTTTTTTTATAGAATAAAGTGAAACGCTC
This sequence comes from Dichetophora obliterata, assembly GCA_963920525.1. Taxonomy (NCBI): domain Eukaryota; kingdom Metazoa; phylum Arthropoda; class Insecta; order Diptera; family Sciomyzidae; genus Dichetophora; species Dichetophora obliterata. The sequence continues at coordinate 63,481,695 of OY986436.1, forward strand.
TGTTTTCAGCTTCTTAAGTTTGAGATAGAAAAACTTTTAGAATGTTACTATTTATATTATACAAATCAATATATTTTTTTCATTTTCCTTGAAATAAGTTAAAAGAAAGCATAACATTTTTACTACCCCAAATATAACGTAGTAAACTACCTTCCTTAGGTAATTTGTAACAACCTTTTTTAGGAATTTTTGAGTTTTTTTACCTGTTAAAGAAAGCATACTATTCTTATTGCCTCGAGTACGAACTACGTACGCACTAGGGAAGTCAATCCCGGGATCCCGGATTTTGGGTTCAAGGGATCCCATACAATTTAAGCCCTTTTAAATTCTGGGATTTATTTCCTGGATCTCGGAATTTTAAATAGAAAATTTATTTTACAAATATTCATGTAAAGGCAAACATTTCATTTTAAGTTGATATGAATATGGAATTAGAAAAACCTTTTATTGAGGCTGAAAAAGATTGTTAGGACGATTAGTGTAAATGACTGGAGCGAAGACTATGCAAAGTTTTAGAAGAATTTGCAACATCGGGAAATCAGCTATGTATTTAAAAATTGTCAGATATTCTGACTTAGGAAATAATTTTGTTTTATGGTGAAGGCAATCGTGATTGAAACTTACAAATTGCTTACGACTATTGTACAACTATTTCTCCAACTAGCATAGAATCAGAACTGTGCTTCTCATCAGCGGGTTGTATTTGTAATAATATTCGAACAAATTTTCCAATGAAAAAAAGAACGAGTTAATCTGCTTAATGTACTACTTTAAAAATATTTAAAACAAAAAATTTAATTTGAAAAGTCTTTTCCAACCTTAATTTGCCTTAAACACAAAAAAACATGTACAAAAAAAGTGTAATATTTTTATAGTAATAACTTAAACTATTCTATCTTTTTTATATTTTTTTGTTCTTTAACCCATTCAATGTCTAGGAAAAACTAAGAATAATTTTTTTTTAGGTAATATCCCTATCAATTAGGACCTTAAAAGAGGAAAAACCCTTCCTTTCATTTTATCATGCGATACTTTCGTTATACAAGCTTTTACAAAAAAAAAAAATCGTTTTGCTCCTGATCGGCACAAAGTTTTTTTTTTATCTTTTAAAAGTTTCTCAACCCTTTAGATCTTTGTGTTTAAACCCTCTTAATATTCTTATCATAAAAGCCAAAAAAAGATAGAAAAACATAAATTTGATCTTTGTCCGGTTGGTTTTTTCTTATAAAATTGGCCAAATTTTTTCTTATATATCTCAAATATATCTCTTAATTTATTTTTATCATGTTGGTTCATCTTTTTTTCATAGAAACATATGATCTGATTTTAAAAAAAAGCTTTGCAAAATAAATACATATGAAAATTACTTTCTGACGTGTCCAATATATTTGGGAAATCCACAGAAAGGGTAAATTAATACAATTTGCTAGTGATTAATACTATTTATGTTTTTTTTGTGTTTATTAACAATAAGGGTATTCAGAATTGTGCGGTATAGTAGTATGGTTTTTTTTTTGCCATAGTTGAAAATCACAATATGAGCACCCTTTAAAATAGAATTTGTAGTTGGGAACTTTTCACTATAGCTTTTTGTTACTATGCAAATAAGTTAACTATCCAATTTGATATATTTTATTAATATTTTTCATAAAAAGTTTAACTTGCATTTTGAGCTTCTTTAGTTTTTGCAATTAGAAAATAACTTTCAACCGATCAGTTGTTTATGGAACTTTAAAACCACGTTCCTTAAACATATCATTGGGCTACTTAAAATTACCATATTTTTGGTTCTTCGAGATTTTATGTAAATCAAGAAAAAATATAAAAACCGCTCGGTAAAGTGTGGTACAACACCACGGGTTTTTTAACTACACTGAAAACCACGCAATTGTGAATATCCTTAATATGTTTTGTTTTTGTTACTTTAAAAATTATTTAATTTACATTTTTTCAAGTAATGATTTCATTTTAAGTAATAAATAACAAAAAATTGTATTAAAAACATTTTGAATTATTAACTTCTTAAAATTTTCAATCCCGAACTAATTCCGGGATTGAGATTTTTAATCCCGATAATCCCGGGATCGAAAAAAGCTTCTGGAATTGGACTCCCTAGGTGTCGAGTTTTTAAATTTTTTTACCAGTGGAATTATAGCCTGTAAAAAAAAGCATACAAAAAATACTTTATTCTTTTCCTGCTGTGTAAATCATTATAAGAATATTTTTACTTATTGCCTAATAAAAAATTAGAACTTCAGGAATATAGTCGTAGCACCCTATAAATTGACATTGGTATAACAAGAAAAAAGTTTTCAATGTTGATTTCAATATTATTTGTGTTTTTACAATAAAAATAATAATCCAAATATTTCAATCCGTTCAGTTATTATGAACTATATAATCAAAAATTCCAGAACACGCGCAATGCAAGTTCAACTGCAGGAGCATGAAAAAAGTCACAGGCTTCCTGATAAAAATCGTAATTACTCATTTTCCCGACATTTTCCGACAATAAAATTTTTTGCATTGTGTTTAGAATTGTTCAAAAAATGTATAATTTTTGTTTTTATTGTGTACACACCTAATTGTTAAAATAAGACAAAGCAGTGTATTGCTGTGAACCGTAATAGGACTAGTAGTTTTTGTAGTCGTAACTTAAACTTTTGCGAACTTTTTTGTTAAAGTCCATTCGAAGTTGAAAAAAATTGTTAAAAAGAGTGTTTCGAAAAATCACAGTCACCTCCTACATTAAAAAAATCACTTAATTTGAGTTTTAGTTGATAGTACAAAGATCGCTTATATCATATATGCAAAAAAATAACTCTTCTTTCATAACTTGCAGAAAAATTTTAACCTCATCTTGAACTACAAAAATAAATAAAATTAAAAATTTCCAAAAACCCATCAACTTTCACCAGCACTTCATTTCTTCAAATAAATTAAATTACATTCACGAGTTTAGAGTAATTGTTTATCAAACTGCATCATTAGATTTGCGATCCACCACATCAAAATTTATATTTGCAACCACTTTTTAGAAATGTCGCCCCTGTGCGGCAGTAGCCTCCTAATGCAACAAAAATGTCGCAAGAAATTTTATCTTTAGGCAATATGGAAAATTTTCTGACGATAATAAAAGGTGAGTTCTTAAGCCTTATGACAAAAAAAGGCCATTTTCGCCATCATTTTGTTTCACAACCCTGGTTTGAAGGAGAAAATCAAATATTTGCCAAGTGGCCAGCAGGTTCGACAAATTATCGAATTCGGTTCTGAACTAGCGAACTAGTTCGAACATGGCTGCCGTTTGATGAACATGATCGCTAATGTGTAAGGCCGGGGCCAAATTACGCGGTCTTACCGCGATCGCGGCACCGTTATCACGCTCTTTTTTCGAATTTTGCATGTGTTTAAATTATTAAATATATTAAATAAATAATTTAATGCACTAAAATACATGCAAAAGTCAGTATTTTTCACCGTGAGAGCGGTGCCGCGATCGCTGTAAAACCTAGTAATTTGGCCCTATTACACACATTTGCTGCAGGTGAAATTTCTTAAAACATAATTGCAATAAAGATTCTCTTGTATGATTTAAAAAAAAAAACACAAATAAAAATAACATGCATTTTAACGAAAATTCTACGTGTCAGAAACAGAGATGCACAGCGAGAGAGAGATAAGAGAGAGTTGCGCACTCGCCTACTAGTTTGTAAGCCTGCTCGAATCTTAATATGCGCACGCACACACACAGCGCACTTGCCTGCTAGTTTTTAGTTCGCTTGATACTTGCACGCATAAGCACACAGCAATCTAACTGTTACGTGACGATTTATACCAAATCATATCATCCACAAGCCACGCAAAGGAACTACATTCCAAAAAGAATAAAATTTTCGGAATCACCGACCTATTTTACATTAGAAATGAAAAGTGGCATTCATTTTACATTCTGGCTGTAAAGCAGTGTTATTAATGCCTGCTTATTCTTGCATTAAAATTTTTTTAGGGGGTAAGTGTTGCTCCCTTACAACTCCTGTGAAATATTTATTTGAAAAACATGTTCCACTGCGGACAGTACGTCAAAAGAATGCATCTTGTCGCATTCGCAATAAAAACAACGCAATAAAAAAACGAAATAGATTACACAAACTTTGGAGAAGAGATCCTTCATCTGCAAATTGGGAAAGCTATAGGTTAGCCAGAAATGAATCTGTGCACTAAATAAGACAATCCAAAACTCGGTATTTCTCTGCCAAGCTTAAATTGTCCCTTCCCACCAAAACTTTATGGAAGAATATAAGTAGTATTAGTGTGCGAAAAAATAACTCCATTGTAATTAATATTGACCCAGACATACTAAATGACTTATTTGTTGGAAATATTACACCTTTTAGTAATACTGTAACTTCTAAACGAGATTTATATGTTCCGCATTTATTTGAATTCACACGCGTAAGTGAAATTGATGTTGGAAATTGTGTGATGCATATTAAGTCAAATGCAGTGCATGAAGATGGTATTGCCATCAAATTTATAAAACTTTTACTACCTCATATCATAAGTCCATTGACACACATTATAAATCATTGTTTTATATCCTCCTCATTTCCAGGTATTTGGAAAACTGCTACTGTCCTGCCGGTGGCAAAAAAAAAAACAAACCCATCTGGACCAAATGACTTTAGACCTTTCCCCGTTATCTAAAGTATGTAAAAAAGTCATGAGCCATCAAATCAATAAGTTCTTACAGGTAAACAATCTTCTTTCTCCATATCAGTCTGGTTTTCGGGCTGGGCATGGTTGTGTTTCAGCAGTTGTTAAAGTACTCGATGACATCCGACCTGAATATGATGCTGGATCTTTGTCTCTACTTTGCCTGCTGGACTTCTCCAAGGCATTTGACAAAGTTAGTCTTCTTAAAGTTAGTATATCTCTGTCTTAAGCTTCGGAGTCTCTTTGGGTTTTCCAACTGTGCAGTGAGTCTTATTTCCTGCTACTTGTCGAATCATAAAGAGTCAAAGTAGGTCAAATGTTCTCTCACCGTAAGCCAGTCCTGAGTGGAGTTAAGCAAGGCTCGATTCTTGGACCGCTTTTATTCTCCATTTTCATTAATGACGTCTTTACTGTCTGCAGACATTTATCTATGCATGCTTATGCTGACGGTATTCAACTTTATCTTTCGAGTAGTGTTGAACTCATAGATGACCCCTCTGGTAGACTGAATGAAGATCTAAGTACAATAACATATTTAACTGGGCTTGTAGTAATGGTCTTCAACTCAATGCAGCCAAATCTTTAAGAATAAAATCTGTAAGAATAAAAATATCTTTGATGTTATCGCTGAGTTATACATTGATACTACCAAACTCCATGGTTGTGTCGAAAATTGTAAATCTTGGTTTTTGTATGAATACGTCCTTGTCTTGTATCGATCATGTTAATATTGTAGTCCAAAAAGTTTATTGGTCTTGTGTATTGGTTAAATAAATTTGACCATCTGTCAAGTTTCAGAAATGCGATACTCGGTTGTAGCTTGTCTGGATACTTAAACGCTAGGAACTGTATTCATCTACACAAAATTATACACACTAAGACTCCTCACTATCTTTATGTAAAATTACAGAAGAAGATGTAATCTTTTAATTATACCTGGGCATAGTTCTCTTGCTAGTTCTAATCTGTTTTTCATTAATGCCGTAAGACTTTGGAATGCTTTGCCTCGTAGATTGAGTGAGATTTCTCGGGCTGAAACTTTTAGGCAATCTATTTTCACCCACTTTTCTTTTCCTTAATTCTTAAATTCTGTTTTCTATTTTCCTTTTGTATTTCTTTTTTTACCTTTTCTATATAAGTGGCGGCCGTAGCCTAGTGGGTAGAGTGCGTGGCTCCTAAGCTAAAGAACCGCGGTAGCTCGGGTTCAATTCCAGCTCAGACAGAAAGTTTTTTCAATTGAATTAATTTTTCTCTTTGGTCGTCACCTCTCTGCAGACAATGGCAAACCTCAGAGAGTAAAAATTACCATGTAAAGCTTCTTGAAAACATAAGCCCTTCGGAGTCGGCATAAAACACGTAGGTCCAGTTCTCGGCCATTTGTGATCAAACATATAATAACACGCACAACACAGTTGATCAATAGAAGCTAGGTCAAAATCCTTCCAAGGGCTGAAATGACCAGTTTATTTATTTATATTCTATATAAGTTTTAAGCTTATTTAATATTTTTGCAAGAGATTTTTTGTTTAATGTTATCTTAAGGTTCAAATTATTTTTATTATTAGATTTTAAATTATTTTCTGTTATAATCTAGGATTATTTTTAAACTTTATGATTTCTATTTGTTGTTATTCCATATTTGATTGGTTGTATATAATGTTATCTTATTTGTACTAATTTTTTATATCTAATAAATAAATAAGCATATACTGTAAGTAAACTGCACTAAGAACCGAATTGAAAAGAGTTCTTATTAGATCTTTTTGAAATATTAGAGCTTTTTGGTTTGAAAATCGATATGAGTCGAACTAATCAAAAGCGGTAGATATGCCAGTTAAGAGATAATTTATTATCTCAAATGTTTAAGTTCTTAAGTCAATGGCGTTATATAGGCATACAACCAGGAAAAAATATTTTTTCTCAATTTTATCAGCATCTCAATATTAAAAAGCTCATAATCACCACTTAACCTAATGCATCGAACTTATACCAACTGTATTTTAAGTTTTATGTGTTCGTATCAATATGTTAGAATCCAAATTGGTTTCATTGGGATGCAGTATGTTGAATTTTATAATCGTAGATTAAACAGCACAATTCAATTTGTTGTATAATTTTGCTTAAATATGCGAAAACTTTTTGTGTTTCTACATTTCGAGGTCGTAAATAAACAAAAGTATCTGAGGGATTGGGAGGTTGAAAGAAAGTGTACAATGTTGCAACCTACATATTTGATTATGTGCCTCATAGAAAACTGAACTGAAGTTTCAAACCGAGTAAAATGTTTTAATCGGAAAATAAATTGGTTTTCGCAATATTGCTGTGAAACTCAATCATGCGTTGTTGCCTTTGATACAACGAACTCGATACAATTTCATGGCCCACAAGCACAAACACATACAGACTCCCTACACCAACAGAATGTAATAAGTATCTAATGTATTTTTGATTTGACAGAAATGTACAGAATGATTCTTTGCATTTTTTTTATATTTTTGCAAAATATCTCTGTGATATTAGATACCACATTAAAAATGAATAAGCGTATGTTTCCGCGTATGTACGCTCACTTTCATATGCCATACCTGTTTCATCGGGGCTAATTTTAAATAACATTATAGACGAAATTCAATAAAAATTAGAAAAACGAGAACATAGCTAATGGAAATACATCAAGTCTGGAGAGAATAAGTAACTAACTTGGTAAATACGCATGACTTTCGATCACAGTAATTATTTGAGAGGTTATAATGAACTCAAAGATATTTAGAAAGATACAAACTGAACCACGAGCGAAGGTTCAGCGAAAAGTGAAAAATTCTACGAACGCTTTTGAATTGATATTATTTCTTTAGTACAATATATTGAACTTGAAGAATCCTTGCGTTGCAATATGTAGTAGAAATTGCGTGGTTTATTTCATGGTACGATAGTCAAAGCTGGATTCTTAGGGCTTATGACACAAAAAAAAATTAAAAAAATACTACTTGGTGGTTTTTTCTGCAAAGAACTTGTTGTTGATGAAACCTGTTACCTCATGAACTTATTTAGCATGATATGTAAAAAGCTAAAGTATAAAGCTAGAATTATTGTATAAAATAATATAAAATCTATTATGTTTTGTGCCGATTGATGAATTTTTAGAACTGATTCAAGATCCCGATATTTGGAGAAGCGTTTTACAAGAGTTTTTATTGTTTATTTCGGAAAAACAAAAATCAAGTCTATAAATAAAAAATTAATGAAATGAGATCACATTCAGAAGGCTCATACAATTATAAAATCTATTCAATAGCTTAACCGTAGTCCTACGTTGGTGTCGAAAACTACATATTTTTTAATTTTTATATATAGTTCCAAAACCGTTTTGTTTTGTGATAAAAGCAAGCTTATATGATTTTTACTAATTTTTTTATTAATACATGATTAAAGTGTAGACCGAAATTATGTTCTTTGTAGTATCTCAATTATAAATTTTTTCAAAATATTTAAAAACTTTAATTCCTCATCTACACCTCAACGTGGAATTCGAAAGTTTTTTCAACGTAGGACTACGGTTAAAATAAAATCTAGGTATGTTTGATTTTAGTGTTTTAACGCCACACGGCTTTACTAGTTTAAATATATATTATCGTAGCCCAAGTATGTCAAATGTAAAACTGTTGAACTTAGGTTAGGTTAGGTTAGGTTAGGTTAGGTTAGGTTAGGTTAGGTTAGGTTAGGTTAGGTTAGGTTAGGTTAGGTTAGGTTAGGTTAGGTTAGGTTAGGTTAAAGTGGCGGCCGGTCAAATTTCTCGCTCAAAATTAATGAATAATCTATTGTTAATGTGTAAACAACTGTATCTGATTCATATCAGTTTCTAAGAAATCTGCCCAAGAAAAGTACCAAATTTTATGAGCTCACAAATAATTTCATATAACTTTTAAGCCCACCAACATTGATGCTATTTAGAAATACTCTCCTATCCTTCCACAGACATATGTTTTTATTTACTCGATACATTTCGTTTTATTCTTGATAATTATTTACCACAAACGAGAAGTTTGTGCAAGGCAGCAGCAACAACAACAATGAACGAAGAAAACTTTGTGTCAACACAAAATGCTTATGTGGCCAAGACAATATATGTAGCTCTATGTATAAATGGCATCAGACAACAGAAAAGTTTGTCTTTAATAAAAGCTTTTCGGAGATTGCTGACATTTTGATAAAAGTTCGGCCATGTTTCATGATTTTGTGGTGCCTACAACAATCAAAATAAAAATAGTGGAAAATATTTTGGGTTGGTTGGTTTCAGTGACCGAATGAACATTATATTGGAGTGTTGGAGTGTCAATTTTTGTGTTTGTGTTTTTTTTATTTTTTTTCACATATTCGACATATTTTGTTTCACAAAAGACACCAAAATCCAAACCTTAAACAAACTTATTGTCTGTCATTGCAAAGTATTTCTTTAACTAAAGTATTTACGAAGAGTTCTGTTGTTTTTCTGAAGAATTAATTAAACTAATAAAGGAACCAAAAAAATATTGTATCATTTTTAATGAAAATATATTTAAGAGTATGTGAGAGATCACTTTCTTCGATAAATGTACATTTTCCAGCTAATAAAAATTCATTTTAGTATGTGCAATAAGAGAAAATGTATCAAAAGAAATAAGCATCGAGAAGAAAACAACATCAACATGTTCCTAATTACATTGATTAACTATAATTATATAGTTAAAAGCATAAAATAAGTCTTGGTCACACATACATTAAGAGAATAAGTAGAAAAAGCTAATGGGTGGGTGACTTGCACTTAGAAATTTGATGATGTTTGAACGAAAACAAAGAGTAGGTTGTAGCTTTTTTTATACGGAGAGAAAAAAAAATTCAGCATTCTATACTTGAATCAAGAAAATAGACTATCAATTTACACTCAAGCGTAAAGTTCTCAATTCAAGTATTAGTTTGCTAGATTAAGGAATTAAATTAAGCAAATTTAAAACACATGATATTAAGAAAAAATTTTTTATTCAAGAAACATTTGCTTAAAACTTCAAGATATTTTTCTAGATTCAAGTCTGATAATTGCTTGAAGTGAAAAAAATTTGCTTGATTTGAGAAATTTATTTTCCTTGATATGAGAAAAAGTTGCTTGATTCAAGTGAACAAATTTAATGAAAACTACAATAATTTGCTTGATTTGAGAAATGTCTTTCCCTTAATATATTGCTTTTGAGCTTAATGCTTAAATAAGTTTATGAAGCAACAGGTTGCAACAACAACAAGTTCTGTGCAGAACAAACGAACAAGCAGACTAGACAGACTGTTTTGTTGCTCTCTACATCAACTCTTCAGTAGTCTTCTGTGGTTTCTGTAGCCCATCTACTTTGATAAGCTTCTACGCATAACTTTTCATTAATAAAAGCAGAACTATTTTTTTGGTTTTGTGAATAAAGTTGGAACGAATTACTGGACCAATACAATTGATAATTATAGTTTGAATATTTTTACAAATTTTAGAGAAATAGCGTCCAAATTAAGCTAATTTTTATTGCCAGCAAGCGAAATCCAATCGGAGATCGGAAAACTCCCAGATGACGCAGTGGTATTACTTTTATTTATTTGTAATTAATTGTCATAACTTATTTTCTGAATCGGGGGGGGGGGGAATCTGGGGGCGAACCTTTACAATGTAACATGTCTGACTGTCTCAACCTGGCGAGGCCAGCATAATCTTTGTGAAACCGCCTCAAGTCGACTCAAACCTCCACGTGGTGTTTCCTGGGCAACGTCAAAACTGACAACCGTTAGTTTGGCGGCTAATCTGAGCGGTGGGCCTCCTTAGGCTTAAAATAGATTGTGCGTCGGGTTTGAAGCCCACCCGTAAAAACCCATTTCAATGAAAACAATTAAGGAAAGAAGAAAACTGATCCCCAAATCTGATGACGACTTCCGCAAACGAAAAACTGATAATGATTTACGGATATGCACCTAAAATGTCCGAACCCTTAATTGGGAAGGTGCCTCTATCCAACTGACTGATGTCTTGGAAAGATACAAAGCTGATATCACTGCTATCCAAGAAATGCGATGGAAGGGACATGGTTGCATTCGGCATGCACCCTGTGATATCTACTAGAGCGGCCATGCGGAGAAGCACGAGTTTGGATGCGGATTTGTAGTTGGCAAGAGACTACGGCCCCACGTCCTGCGATTCACACCTGTGAACGAACGACTTGCCATAATACACATCAAGGTTAAATTTTTCAATATAAGCCTTATATGTGCGCACGCTCCGACAGAAGACAAGGACAATGAGATTAAGAAAATTTTCTACGAGCTCCTTGAAAATGCTAACGAGCGCTGCCCCCATCACGACGTAAAAATCGTGCTTGGCAACTTCAACGCTAAGGTGGGCAAGGAAAATATTTTTGGTCCAACAGTCGGAAAGTTCAGCCTCCACGACAACACCTCCGATAACGGAATGAGGCTGATTGACTTCTCCGCAGCACGAAATATGGTCGTAAGTAGCACTAGATTCAAGCATCTCAATATTCATAAAGCCATCTGGATGTCCCCTAATCAAAAAACCAAGAATCAAATTGATCACGTTTTGATCGATGGATGGCACTCTTCCAGTGTATTGGATGTACGCACGATCCGTGGTGCAAACATTGACTCGGATCACTATCTTGTTGCAGGCAAAATCCGTACACGTCTGTGCGCAGCTAAGAATACACGCAACCCTGCATAGAGAAAGCTAGACGTCGACAAGCTGCAATCGAAACAGACAGCCGATGCTTTCGCCACTCGACTCTCACTCCTGCTCAAAGCACTCCTCCAATCGATGATATATGCGCGCAGTGGACACACATTTCCATCTCCATGCGTGCGACTGCTGAAGAGGTGATTGGCTACCACCGCCCTCGCTGAAACCAGTGGTACGACCAGGAGTGTTGCGACGCCACTGCAGAGAAAGACGCCGCCTACAAAGCCACCCTGCAGTCGGTTGTAACGCGCGCTGCTTAGGAGCGATACAAAGAAAAGAGGAGGTAAGAGAGACGTATTATCAGGCGGAAAAAAAGAGAGGCAGTAAAGCGCGAGCAGGAGAAGATCGTGATGTATGGTGACAGGAAAGAGGCCCGAAAATTTTTCGAAAAAATAAGACGCCTTGCCGATGGTTTTAAAACCGGGGCCTCTTCATGCAAGGATGAAAACGGAAATCTCCAGATGAATCTGACAGATGTCCAGAGTACACTGACGTTATGGAGGGAACACTTCTCTAAGCTTCTAAATGGCGACGCTGACAACAATCCCGCCAATAGAGATGATATTCCGGAAACCCCAATTTTGGATGACAGCGTTGAGGTTCCGCTGCCCGACTATAATGACGTTCTGACAGCTGTAGCTCGGCTTAAAAATAACAAAGCCGCTGGAGCTGATGGCTTACCTGCTGAGATGTTTAAGAACAGAGGTGAAGCTCTACTTAAATGCATTCACGAGCTTCTATGCAGAATATGGTCGGAAGAATTCATTCCGAACGATTGGAATCTCAGTGTGCTCTGCCCAATCCACAAAAAAGGCGATCCCACTATCTGTGCCAATTACCGTGGGATAAGCCTTCTTAATATCGCATATAAGATCCTGTCGAGCGTTTTATGTGAAAGATTGAAGCCCATTGTAAACGAACTGATCGGACCTTATCAGTGTGGCTTCAGACCTGGAAAGTCCACCATCAACCAGATTTTCATGCTGCGACAAATCTTGGAGAAGACTCAAGAAAAACAAGTTGACACCCACCATCTTTTTGTCGACTACAAAGCCGCCTTCGACAACCCAATAAGGATGCACCTGTACTCCACCATGTTTGAATTTGGTATTCCTGCAAAACTAATACGATTTTGTAGCATGACACTGAGCAACACCCGCAGCGCAGTTAAAATCGGGAAGGACCTCTCCCCATCATTTGTTACCAAATGAGGTTTTAAACAAGGTGATTCCTTATCGTGCGACTTTTTCAACCTAATGATGGAAAAGATCATCCGAGCTGCTGATCTGAGACGTAGTGACACAATATTCTACAAGAGTGTTATGCTGCTTGCGTATGCTTATGACATCGATATCATTAGCCATAATACGCGCGAAATCAGTGCAGCATTTTCCAGATTAAAAAAAGAGTCAAGTCGAATGGGTTTGGCAGTGAATGCAGATAAGACGAAATACTTGGTGTCAACAAACAAACAGTCCCAGCGTCTCGGAATCCACTTTACAGTTGACAATACATCCTTCGAGGTTGTGAAGAACTTCGTTTATCTGGGATCCAGCATAAACTCAACCAACGACATCAGCATTGAGATCAAAAGCAGATTAACTATTGCCAACAGGTGTTACTTTGGGCTCAGTAGGCAATTGAGAAGCAGAGCCCTCTCTCGACGAACGAAAATCACGCTCTATAAATCGCTCATCATGCCCGTCCTACTTTATGCATCACAAACCTGGACGCTGAGCAGTTCAGATGAAAAGACTTTAGGAGCATTCGAGAGAAAGATTCTTCGTAAGATCTACGGACCGATCTGCGTCAATGGCGAGTATCGAATACGGTGGAATGATGAACTGTACGAGCTATACGCTGACATCGACATAGTCAAGCGCATTCAAATCGAGCGGCTGCGCTGGCTTGGTCATGTTCAGCGCATGAAAGACGATGCTCCAGTGAAGAAAACATTCTATTCGGTACCCAGCGGCGGTCAACGCAGAAGAGGACTACCGCATCTTCGTTGGAAAGACCAAGTAGAGGACAACCTGACGAAGCTTGGAATTTCCAACTGGCGCCAGCAAGCGAAAGACAGAAATGGCTGGCGCAAATTCTTAGATGAGGCCAAGACCGACATACGGTTGTAGCGCGAACTAAGTAAGTAAGTAAGAAACTTATTTTCTAGCAAAGAGACAAACGTGCCTTCAAACCAATCCGCAACTCTCAAAAATTTTTTTGTGTCAATATTTCTTGAATGTACTTTGTGTACTTTTTTCTTGAATAAATAAATTACATAGATTTTTTTAAATTTTTTCTTCTATCGAAATTAAATTTTAATTAGTGTTTGACCGATTAATCGGCATCGGCATCGGCATCAGTATCATCGTAGTCGGCATCAGTATCAGAAAAGTCAATCATCGGTTCAAAATTAAAGAATCGGCATCGGTTTTGTATCGACATCGGTATCGGTTTTTAAAATGCAGTCAGCATCGGTATCGGCATACGCATCGGTGCAAAAATAGGGAATCTGTCGAGCACTAGCCTGATGCTCATCAATTTATGGAAAAAATCACCTGCCAAATGAATTAAAAAAGAAGAGTGTAGGCAAATATAAAAGAATGCTTGATTATGAAGGCAGCGATCAACCTCTACTTTATCCCAAGAACCAGTATGAAGCAAACTTTCTCAAACACCATGAGAAATAAGGTCAAGATTTAATTCTTTTTATCATCATTTTGAAAATTTTGCTATCTCTATGATCTTAATGATCTAAAAGATGTGAAATACCTGCTCCAATACATAGCAGAGAATATCTTGCAAGAAATTTACCCAAATATTTACATAATCATTCTAATTTTGCTAACAATACTGTTAAGTATCCGTTGAAAGGAGCTTTTTAAAATTAAAACTAATTAAAGTTTTTTTCTAAATGACCATGTTATTTATTATGTTGATTTTATATGATTTAAATACAAAATCTAAATGTTTGATAGTTTAAATCATACCTGATTTTAAATACAAATTCTAGTTGTTCGATAGAAATAAAAGAAAATAATTAAAGATACTGAAATTTCCTACTTTAAGCCTTACTGAATTCCTTAATAATAATATTGTTATTCAGTTTAGATGCTATATCTGCTTCAATAGATAAAAGTGCTAAAACTGAAAGCTTTCCTGACCCATTGTACAAAAAAAATTTTAATTAGTTTTAATTATGTTGATTTTATATGATTGAAACAAATTCTAAATGTTTGATAGTTAAATACATATTCTAGTTGTTTGATAGTTTAAAATCGTTTATTGAGCTTTAAGTCATAGTTAGAACAGTTAATTGTTCTAACGAATCTTTCCAAAGAAACAACAACAACTTTTTTTTCAATATGAAAAGAAAAAAATCACTAGCTGATTTTATTGCAATTTCGGCCCTGCTAAAGGCTTCATCAGAAATCATTGTGATACGCCGTGCAAGCGCGCACTAGCGCACTTCACCACAGAGGCGATGATATTTTAAATGTCAATTTCTTAGTTTTTCTCCCATTTCATATTTTCACATTTGTTGTTGTAGTTTTGCTTTCCTTGATTAATTGCTCTTACTTTGACCTAAAGCTCAATAAACGATTTTAAACTATCGAACAACTAGAATTTGTATTTAAAATCAGGTATGATTTAAACAATCAAACATTTAGATTTTGAATTTAGAATAAAACTAATTAAAAATTATTTTGTACAATGGGTCAGGAAAGCTTTCAGTTTTAGCACTTTTATCTATTGAAGCAGATATAGCATCTAAACTGAATAACGATATTATTATTAAGAAATTCAGTAAGGCTTAAAGTAGGAAATTTGAGTATATTTAATTATTTTCTTTTATTTTGCCAAAGAACATAGCTTCCAATTTTATGAATAAAAAGATGTAATTTTCAATAGTTCTTTATATTACAAAATCCATTTTGTTTATCCTCCGGAGGGCCTCGCACACTGTACCTCGCCCACATACAATTTAAGTCTTGCCACGCCACTGGGCGTAAGGCACACATTTTTTTTTAAAATAATGCTTTCAATATATGAGCGGATCCATCAATTATCGGATCTTTTTGAAACTTTCCTTATTTAAAGAAGAGAAGGTTTAAAAATATTTTAAAAAATTCTTTTTTTTACCGTTATTATTTCAGCTATGATCCTTCATAATATTTCTTTAATAAAGGGTTTCAATCATGATATGTTTTATTTTTCTTGTTTTGGTGTTGTCCTAGAAGAAAAAAAGTAATAATGTGTTGTTGTATAAAAAATTATGACCTTTAAAAAAAAAAAATAAAGTGCCTTACGTAAAATGTCTGAAAAAGGCTTTCAAAAGTTTGGTTAAAAACGAAAATCTCAGTTTTTGTGTCCTTGCCACCATTTGGACCATTCTAGAATTACGTAAGCACTACAGGGGGGCGGGGTCTTTGCTTTGCTTATTTTTGATGATATGAAGATGGTGATTACGTAGGCAGTATTTATTAGGGACCTAAAATAACGATTATTTTTTAAAATTTTAGATAAGAAATTGTTGTATAATTCTTTTAAATATAGCAATATGACGCTAGGGAGTTAGAGATTCCATTTTTACATGTTTTTTATTTTATGATTTTCAAAAACAAATCAGCTCAAACCAATTATTTGTTTGTTGATATTTCTTCGATCAGAGATAAAAGTTATTTCTTGGTCGTTTTTTTTTCAATCAAAAATAAAAGTTCGTTCTTGATCGTTATTTTTTCTATCAGAAATAAAAGTTATTTTTTACCCTTAATTTTTTCGATCAGAAATAATAGTTATTTCCTAGTCGTTATTTTTTCAATCAGAAATAAAAGTTATTTATTTATCGTTATTTTTTCGAACAGAATAAAAGTTATTTCCTGGTCGTTGTTTTTTCAACCAGAAATAAAAGTTATATCTTGATCGTAATTTTTTAGAATTACGAAAATTTGTTTTGAGTCCCGAAATTGGAAGCCTAGTCGCAACTAACGAAACCAAATCAGCTGTGCAAATTGAAATTTTTGATTGGATTTATTTGTGCATTTTTTAATCTATAATTGTTTTTTTAAATGGATATAAGAAAGTTTTTGCTGGTTAGTTTAGATTACGTTACTGCAAATTATAAGGGGTATGTTTATTTTCTAATCAATTTGCTTTACAGTCAAGAAAAGAAAATTGAGTGACAATGAGAACATAAAGGAAAAGGAAGATGAGTGATTTGCACCTGCTTTAATCTCAAAAAAATATGTCTGCTTCTGCGAGTACATGGAATAGTGAGCAATAAAAAGTTCTGTGCTACCTCGAGTACACCTTTAAGTTCGAATATCCTTCACACAGGACACTGTGGGTAAAAACCAAAAGTGGCATCATATTTGGTCAAATATTTTTAGTTAAAGTCTATATTTACTTTTGCTTTAAATTATATCATCGTCTCAATCAGAGGCGTAACTAGAGGGGGAATAAGGGGGTAGGCTACCCTCCCTACTTTTTTAGAGTCGGCCTAATTGTTATTTTTTACAAAAATTTTTTAAAATATTGATTTATATTGATTTATATTGATTTATAAACAATAATTATGAACGCATCAAAGCCATACGTAACTTTTATTGCCATTTTCATAACAAAAACCAACTTTAGTCGGCTATTTAATTTTAAATCATACCTAAAACTATCTTCAGTCGGCCAATTCACTTTCAGTCGTACCTTAAACGAACTTCAGTCGGCCAATTCACTTTAAGTCGTACCTTAAATTATCTTCAGTCAGCCAATTCACTTTCAGTCGTACCTTAAACAAACTTCAGTCGGCGAACTCACTTTCAGTCGTACCTTAAACTATCTTCAGTCGGCCAATTCACTTTCAGTCGTTCCTTAAACGAACTTCAGTCGGCCAATTCACTTTCAGTCGTTCCTTAAACGAACTTCAGTCGGCCAATTCACTTTCAGTCGAACAAATTTCAGTCGCCAACTCATTTTAAGTCGTATCAGCGTTGAATTGTTGTAAACGAATACAGTGTTCCTTTGTGACAAAATGCAGAAAAACTTCAGAAAAGTAGTATAAATTTTGTTAAAAAAGTATGGAAATAGAAAAGCATAGTAATGTAAAAGAGAGCAGCGGAACAACTAGAAAAATGAGCCATTTTTAGTCTAATTGTGCAACCGTGTCCTTAACCAAAAATAAAAACCGAAATGATATTTTTATTTGACCAAAAAAAATATTGATGATTTTGATTTAAGATTTAAAAGATAAAATCAGATAACTATTTTTATATCTGAGCAAAAACTTGAAAATCATAAAATAATGATTTATGCTTAAGTTTTTGGATATAACTAAATGATAACAGTCCCTGAAACAAATACCTTGTCAAAAAGTTTAAAAAATAAGTGGAATAAAACAAGACCAAACGAACAAAGGCTTACTCAGTCGCCACACATATTCCCCTTTTAAAAACCTTTTAACACATATTCCCCTTTAAAAAAATAAATTTTCTTAGCTCAAGAACTCTGATGTAAAATCCTTAATTTTATAGACTTAAAATTTTAATTCAAATACAATTAAAATAAATAAATAAATAATGAATTTAAAGGATTTAGTCAAACTACTGAAAAAGGTCCGTTTTAACTTTTAAAATCGAGATGATGGCAAACAGAACACCATTTTTAAATCTGCATTTAAAATTAATTTATTATAAAAGCATCGCTTTTTGTCATTCTTGTTGTTCTAAACGATTTTCCCAAAGCTCTAAGAAAATTCACAAGTGCTGCAAATTCGCTATCAAACCAACTTATTTCTGTGGACTTTATTATAAGTCTTGTTTTTATGAAAAATGTGCAAGTAAATAAGAGACTCCTGACTGAATCTCTTGAAGCCGTTAAACTGAATATTTTGGATGCTATCAAATTTATTTTTTGTACCCTTAAATCATTACAAAAAAAAAATAAATTCGGACTCTGAAGGTACGGATAACCTAATTAGTAGTGCTGTCGCATTGTTAAAATCTTTTAATGTTGATGCTGAAAAGGAATTCTCAATTTGCCATCGCCGTAGTCTTCTTGCGCCGAAACGTTTGGATGATAACAATGCCAACGCGGCTTACTTTTTGATGAACAGGTCAGAATTACAGCATCCATGATCGAAATTACGAAGGGCACGACGAGATAAGTGCCTATCAATCTTGTACAATTTTACTCAATCACGGGTGTTGTAATTCGGCCCCTGTTTTTATAGAAGAGAATTTAAACTTGTATTGGATAAGATAACCTCACTGATGCGAGACAAATTAAGCAGTTGCTTAGAAACAACAAAGCCTCTGTATGAACTCTTTAATCCAATTCTATCTTCTACTAACTTGACCCAAAAGCGAATTCTAGAATCAATAAAATTGTTACCAAAAAATTGTTACCAAAAAATTTTTTGTTGGATTCACTTCAATTGAAAGCGGAATTTGAAGTATTCTATGATCTATGCGAAGGCGTAAAAACTCTATCGTGTATAGCTTATGTTTCAGAATGCAATAAATATATCTTCCTACAATTAACAAAATGTCGCGTTTGCTGTGCACAGTGCCTGTTACTGTTTCAGGAAATGAGAGAATGTTCAGCAAATTAAATAAGTTAAAAATAATTTAAGAACGACGCAAAGTGACTCACGTCTTAATGACTTATTAATACTTTCATTGGCAAAGGACATAGTTGATATCATTAGCTTAGATAATATTGCGCAGCAATGGACTACCTTAAAAAAAAAAGGATTTTAATGTTATACTTAAAAATTAAGTTTTTATTTTTTATTTAAGACAGTAATTTTTGATTTAATTTTAAAAATTATAAGAAAAAAATGTTAAAGAAATTGCAAGCCCTGGTTATTTTTTAACACATATAAGCTATGAAAATTTAAAATAAAAACGAAAATAAATTTTTAAATGCTGATTCGATAATGTTGAAAAACTTTTAATTCATTTTCTTTGATAGAGGGAACGATATGAAAACTGCCTTTAAGGGATCTTCTTCACTTGAAAAAGATCGAAAGATTGAAAAGTTTTACTATGTGTCGGTTAAAATTTTTAGGATTCCTTAAAATTGTACCAAAGATTAACGAAAAAGTCCGTTTGAGCTGAAACTGTTTTGCATTATATTTATTATTGTTAAATCTCTAAGATTATTACTTACAGTCATCTATTCAAACCTAAAACTCGAATTTTCAGAGCGTAGAATAGGGAAATTTTTCAATTTTTGTTTTGAAAATGGCGCCAAAAACAATTATGAAGTTTAGCTGGCTGATTGTACTTATCTACTTATGTATATGTACTTATAGTTTCATGTATTATCGTTTAGATGAACTAAAAAACTTTTCAGTTACCTGTTGTAAAAGCTGAGAAATCGTTGCTACATTTTTGGATTCGAAAAATGATGTCCGAATTGCGAAAAGTTTAAGAGAGCAGATAAAAGGCCAAACCAAAAAAAAAAAATTCAAAACATACTTAATTATATATATTTTAATGTACACAAGCTTTTTTTCATCATTAAAACAAGTTTTTAGTAAAAATAATTACAAAGTGTATTTCTAAGCCGTTCAAATGAAAAAGACTAGATTTATTTATATTGATAGAACGGATGAGTAACTTTATTTATATAATTCAACTATGTTGTATTTAAAGAAAAAGTTGGGACTTAAGGGTATCCAGTCGGCCGAAATACATTGATGCCTCCCCCCAATCAAAATGGCCTCGGTACGCCCCTCAAAAAAGTCAAAATTATCTATTGTTCAGGAGGCAAGGAATACTGTTTATTATTTGTATGAAGTTTATTTTTTGTAGAAGTTCATACGATAATATTTTTTTTCAAACGTTCTACCTCCCTTTTTTTTCATACAAACTTTAAAAACTAAAAAGAGCATAAATGTAGTTTTGACCAATATACCTAAACCGCTAATAATCGTTACTTTGCCCAATTTTGACTTACATCTTATTAGAATTAAATCGACGATATGTAGTGTTTCTTACAAAAATGAAAGCATTTTTATATCGTTATTTTTAACTGTTTTTCTGAAAAAGCAAATTTGTCCTTGCGGGAGAGGAATACTTATTTTTTTAAAATTTTTTTGTGGGTGATCATGACAACCCCATGCAACTTTTGAGACCTCTTAGAATACGATCTAAATTTTCTGATACGTCCTAATGTGTATGTATAAATTAGACAACTCCTTCTACTTTTCCCTGTCTTATTATGGGTTCAACTAACTTTGCAACGTCCTAAAACTTTGATCAAATTAAACAACATGAAAGTAAACAATGGATGTGGATAAAGAAGGTTAGGTGCTAAAGCCCTGCGTAGGTGCATCTATTTGAACGTACACACACTGTGATTTATTGCATTGCTCACAGTTGACTGTCATCTAATAACACTTGAGAGTTTGATTTGCTCAACAGCAAACGAAAGCCTACAACGACAAGCAATACACACTTTCTCTCTCGGCAATCCAAGCATGGCGTATTTTTGTTCGTCAACACCACAAGCAATGAAATTTAATCGTTAAGGGTAGGATGAGCAATAAAATAAATAAAATAAAAAAATAAAAAGCAATATATGGCAATAAATCATTTGGATCATTTTGATAATTTTAATCAGCGGTCGTCAGCGCCTAACTAGACATTTTTTTACACCAACATCAAGATTTTCAAGATTGACTTGGTAAAAATGGGTCGCTGAATCCGAATTCGTTGTCAGAATTTCAAAACTATATAATTTTGATATAATAAGGTTGCTTTTACATTTTAAAACAAAAATGAATTCGTAAAAATAAAAAATATGATGGCAGCCCTATCCACCATTTTAAATTTTGAAATTCTGACTTCAGATTCGATATCAGCAACCCCCTAACACTGATAAATGATGTTTAAAACTCTTAAAAATACATATTATTAGGTGGCAACCCTATTATTTCAAAATTTTATAATATTCTGTCTGAAAAGTGAAAAGTGAAAAAGCAGTCTTCTCCCCTGTTCTGAAAATTAATGTTTTTTCAAAGCATTCATCTCCCTAGTTATGAAAATGCTCGGCCAGGATTCGAACCCGGGAACCCTGAGCGACAGTCAAGCGTGCTACCACTAGACTATCGAGGCCGCCCATTAAAACATATTTTCTTAAACAGTAACCATGAATTCTATGATAAGCGACTAGGAACCAATGATATAAATATTTTCTTTTGTCATTGCTTGACAATAAGAAGATTTTCCACATGTATTCTTAACGAAGTGGTTTGGAAACAACATAAATTCAAAACTATCAATATAATTCCAAAAGATATGATGGGGAATGTTTATTCATCACTTCCATATGCAAGTCTTTCAATTTTTACAAGAGATAAGCGGTGTGGAAAAAACATAAATACAAAACTACCCTTAAGCTTCCAAAAGATACGTTGAAGAATGTTTCTTTATCACTTTAAGATGGAAGCTTTCCGATTTTTCCTGGAGGGTTATAACTCCGAATTTAAAATATTCATATACTTGATACAACATAATTAATTATTGTGTTTACAAAACTTTAAGTTGTTGTTCATGCCTCATTTTCTCACTCCGTCTGTGTGTTTTTAAATATTTTAAATTACAAAAGTATTCATTAATAAAATAAAACAAAAACTCAAACAAAACAAACTTTAATGACCGTCACTTAACATATTGTGCTTCATATTTTTAACGAAGTGGGAAATTTTTGTGGAAAAGTTTTCAGAATTTCTCTCCTAGCCAACATTTATTTTATGTTGGTTTTTGCTGCTTGGCTTAAATGTTATGCTTAATACTAGCAAGTTTAATTAAGTGGATTTCACTGTTGTTCTAAGGCTTAGTTTAAGCAAACACTTCCGGTGGTCTATAATGATGCATTCGGTCCGAAGCTTGCTTCATTTCGAAATTCCAGCATATTTTTTATTTTATTGGTGCGCTTGAAATTTAATGCTAAAGTAAAAAAGCCAAAATAAAAGTTCAAATATGACGGTAATTTCAAGACAGAATCATTAAATTTGATGACCTTTTAATGTGATGACAGCGAATAAAAAGCTTTTATGACTGATTTTTAAGGTTGTTATAGTAAAATACTTAAAGTTTGAAATAAATACTGCGGCATCAAGCGGCTGGAAGAACGGTATTAAATGTTGGTGATATGAAATAGTTTAAAAATACCCGAAGTTAAAGATAAAGTTTATGCTGCGAAGAACTTTCTAACATGCTTTGTGAGAATACAAGAACTGATTTTTGGAGAAATTTAAGTGACTTCATTAATACAAGAAGAAAATTATTTTGCTTAAATCAAACTAAGTTTTAGCTTTAACACAAATCAGTAAATGATGGTTCAATCAACGTGTTGCTTAAGAAAACATTTGTTTTGAATTAAAATTACTGCTCATACATTTAGGAAAAAGCAAAGTCTTTATTTTTGCTGCTCATACTATTGCTCATACATTTTTGCAACCATCCAGCACGCATACACGAAAGGGAAATCGGTGGAAACGGCACTACATTCCCTAGTAGTAACCATAGAAAAAGCCCTCCACCACAAGGAATACGCACTCGGGGCGTTTCTAGATATCTCAGGTGCATTCAACAATGTATCAACCACCGCAATCCTTAGTGGATTACGTGCAATAGAGGCACCACCGGCAATAAACCTTTGGTTAGACAAGCTGCTTGGCTGCAGAAAGGTGCGGGCTGAGTGGGGCACTAAATCCATGGAAAGGGAAGCTCGCAGTGGGACACCCCAGGGAGGGGTCCTCTCGCCACTACTGTGGAATCTTGTAGTTAATGAACTACTCGAAAAGTTCGCAGGTAGAGCCCCGAGGATAACTGCCTATGCAGACGACATAAGCATTATTATAGTAGGGAAATGTCTATCAACAGTAAGCTCCATAATGGAGAGCACACTCAAAGATGTACTTAGATGGGCAAATTCAGTCGGTCTTAGTATTATCGCAGAGAAAACGGATCTGGTTCTGTTCACGAAAAGGTACAAGATACCACAGTGGATACCATCGAAATTGAACGATATACGTCTCATACCGAAAACTCACACAAAATATCTAGGAGTCGTCCTGGACAGCAAGCTGTCATGGAAAACCAACGTGGAAGAAAGGGTGAAGAAATCCACCATTGCACTATACACATCCAAAAAGATGCTAGGCAGTACTTGGGGTCTCTCACCCTTTCTGATGCACTGGATCTATGTAACGGTAGTGCGTCCTATTCTAATCTACGGGATTATTGTGTGGTGGCCGGCTGTAAACAAATCAACATTCCTCAGGCACTTGGAGAAAACTCAGCGACAGGCAGCGCTATGCATCACGGGGGCAGTGAAGTCAACTCCAACTAAAGCGCTTGAAACGATTCTAAATATGGACCCCCTGGACATACACGCAAAACTAATAGCCGGAAAAACGGCACAACGCCTTACGGCAGCAGGCAACATGCACATTCAAAATTTTGGACATTGTACAATCGGAAAGGATCTACTTAGTAGCACAGACTACATGGTACCTCGCACGATAGTCAATTCCAAAGTACGAACTCTTCTGGAATTAAACGAATGGTGCAAAGGTATAGAACAAGCACAGCAGGCGGTCAACATATTTACCGACGGCTCCAAAATGCCTACGGGGGTAGGTGCGGCGGTGTATTGCGCAGAGCCTAATATAAGGCAGCCATATAAACTGCCGAACCACTGCAGTATCTTCCAGGCGGAAATATTTGCCATAAGGAAGGCTGCTAAGATAGCCCTCAGCATGGACACACAACACTCTAACATCAACATTTTCGTTGACAGTCAAGCGGCGATCAATTCCATGCGCTCCGCTAGCATCAAGTCCAAAAGTGTCTTGGCTGGCAGAGATGCACTAGATGCACTATGCGCTTCGAGAAGAGTGCGCATCTACTGGGTCCCTAGCCACCAGGGCATTGAGGGAAACGAGATGGCAGATGGTTTAGCAAAGGAAGGCGCCGGGCTGGAATCAGGAAAGCAGAACATGTACTTACTCCGCTACAAGAGTTGTACAGGAACCTCGAAAGAAGAGCCACACTAGCAGTGAATCGTAGATGGAGAGATACGACAACGTGCAAAATCTCGAAAATCATGTGCAATGCACAATGCGAAAAACGAACTCTGTTCATCTTGGCACGCCCGCGCAAGGATTGCAGGACACTAGTGGGCATGCTCACTGGTCACTGCATGACGGCAACCCACGCGAGGAAGCTGGGCATCACCACGGATGACAACTGCAGGAAGTGCAAAGAACTGGGCACAGTGGAGACCCTGGAGCACCTACTATGCACATGCCCCACCCTACTTAGATCGAGACTAAAATACCTAGGCTCATCGACGTTCCCGTCACTTAAAGATGTAGCCAGGGTGTCTCTAGAATCCCTCCTAAGGTTTGCGAACTCAACGCAAATCTTTAAAGACTTTTAAAACAAACACAAAGGTTCTTTGCTCGCTACCGGTACCACTAAGGACCTGAATTGGTCTATGTGAGCCTCACGAAGGCATTCGGTCTAACCTAACCTAACCTAAAGTCTTTATTAATATTAGCAATATTTTACTTACTAATTAACCCTTTCAGTGGATTTGCCCAATATATTGGACACGTCAGAAAGTAATTTTTATTTTTATTTAGCAACGATTTTTTTTTAAACCAAATCGTTTTTTCTATGAAGAAAAGATTAGCCAACATAATAAAAATAAATTTAGAGAGATATTTGACATTAAAGTCAGTCCGATTTTCAATTTTGAGCTAAAGGGTTGAAAAACCTTTAAGGAATGACAAAAAAAAAAAATTTGTGCCGAACAGGAGCAAAACAATTTGTTCTTTGTAAAAGCTTGCAAAACGTAAGTGGCGCTGGTAAAAATCAAAGGTATGATTTCTTCATTTTTTATGACCTAAATAATAGAAACTTTTCTTCAAAAAATTATTTGTTCTTAGTTTAGCCATTGAAAGAGCAAAAACCTGCAAAATCAAAATTTTGACTTGATTCAAGCAAGTATTTGCTTGGTTTTTATAAACACAAGGGACATTTTTATTTATATTTTAAGAAGTTTTCTTTCAAAAAAATTTCTTTCTTCTATGGTTTTATACTAAAAACATTTTGCAATTTAGTAGAAAAACATAGCTTTGAAAGACAAAAATTACATATAAATCTGCTTTAATTAAACCGAAGTTGAGCCTATTAGCTTGTCAAAGTGAGTAGATTACAGAAGACAGAGAAAAAGCGATCAACGAAACAGCTGTCTTGTGTGCTTGGTCGATTGTTCTGCAAAGAACTTGTTGTTTTTGCAATCTTGTTGCTTCATTAACTTATTTCATATTATATATATTAAGTTCATATATTAAATTCAAATATAATTCTAAAAAATTATATATTTTATGTTATTGGTGCGTTTGAAATTTAATGCTAGAATTATACAACACAAGATTGTAGTTAAAAGTTACTCCGAAACAAAGTGGAGCATATTCATAGTCGTAATTAGTATTAGCCCAAACATGAACTAAGCTTTAGCTACAAACTAAGTCATTCATAGTCGATTAAGTATAGATTTATCTGCTAAGTGTTAATTAAAAATTCAGTAACAGTTGAAGTCGTTACTTAGTCAATATTAAAGTTTCATTTACTTCAAAGACATTCTTAAAAGACGCAACAAAATATAAGGCATGGAGCGAATTCAACGCGATTTTTTAATTTTGGACGATTTTGGGCGACCGTGACTTAGTGAGACGGACAAAAAATTATAATTATCGTAATGACCCATTCGAAATGGGCGATGGTTCACTGTAATGAAAAAGACAGAGCTCAATACATTGTTGACATGCTACAAATGAATAAAGCTGGGAACAGCAGGAGGGTTCCCGTTTCTTAGAACACGCAAGTGCTATGCACTTTATGTTTTTTGGGAAGAAATGTCCACCAAAGGACATAGGCAAATAGAAATGAACTCTACCTTTCGATTGGTATATTTTGTTTTGTCTGAACCAATTTTGGCGTCCCCCGAATTGCATTTTTGTGCATATTTGAGCAACTTTTGTACTTGAGACCCACTATAGGTTGATTTAAAAAAAATTTAGCCTATCAATCAATTCTATAGATATGAAAACAAAGAACTGAAAATTTTAATTAATACAATTTAATTTTTGGGTTTTTTCCAAAAAGAATCTACTTCTTATTTAATTTAATTAAATTTTTTTTTTAAAGTATTTTAACATTTTCGGAGGTTAGGGTTAGTGTAACATTTTTTAAATGACTAAAAATATACAGCCCAATTCTGAATAATTTTTCCAGGGAAATTGGAAAAGGAAGTTTTTATTTTTAGGATAAAGTTCAGGAACATTTTGGAAATTTTTAATGCAAATTTGTTCACCAACCGTCAATATTTATGAGTGAAAGCAAAAAATGTGATGTCTTTATCTGCTGTCTTAAAAATGAAAGATTCCCCCTTTTCCGACTCCCCGGGAAAAATTATTTACAATCGGGCTGTTTTTTTTATTTCATATTTTTTTTTTTTTTTTTTGAGTGGCTCTGCAACATAGAAAACATTATTCGTTTTCTTCCAGAAGCAGCAGCCACTGACGCCTCCGTGACGAGCAAAACATTCTTCTCAATGTCTTGAAAATGGCAAGGTACCTGTCGAATTTCGATATAATCCAGAAATTGTCACCTGAAATGTCCTTTACAGGAAATAAAAAAGATAATTGTTCCTATTTTGTTAAAACTAACTGTTCTAAAATTTTCTTAACTTTAGAGTATTAAACAAAAATAATCCCTAAAGTGCTAAAAAACTTTCATATAAAAAACAAAAATCTCGTTAGAGCATTTGTACGGGTGGTTACATTTTAAGGGCCGATGTGTAATGTGAACTACAACTAAACGTCAAGTTTTTTTCTGCATTTCATTTAACATTTCTCAATTTCAGACTAATTCAATTTGAACCGTCGAAAGGTACACAATCGAGCGACGCGTAAAAGTTATTCAGGCTTATTATGAAAATGGACGTTCAAATCAAAATGCATATCGTGCACTTCGTGATTTTTTCCGTCAATTTCATCGTCCAAATGTGCGTAAAATCGGAAAATAGTGCAAAAATTTTAGCAAACCGGGTCTGCAGGAGATGTGAAAATACCAGTGCATGCTCGTACAGCTCGTACTGCAGAAAAAATTGCTGCTGTTCGCGATAGTGTGGCTGAAGAGCCGTCCACCTCAACTCATCGTCGTGCCCAACAATTGCACCTCTCACGCTCGTCGTTGATGAACATTATGCATAAAGACTTGCATTTACACCTCACAAGGTGCAATTGACTCAAGAACTAAAGCCTCTTGACCATTTCAAGCGTCGTCAATGGTCAGAATGGTGGCAAGAAATGGCAACAGTGGATGATCAATTTTCGAAGAAAATCATTTTCAGTGATGAGGCACATTTTCACCTCAGTGGATTCGTCAATAAGCAGAATTTCCGTATTTGGGCAAATGATAATCCAAGAGTGATTGTCGAAAAACCAATGCACCCACAAAGAGTGACTGTTTGGTGCGGTTTATGGGCTGCCGGCATCATCGGGCCGTATTTTTGCCAAAATGAGGCCGTTCAGGCAGTAACTGTGAATGGTGTTCGCTATCATGAGATGATAACGAATTTTTTATGGCCCGAATTGGAAGATATATATAGGACGGTGCCACTTGCGACACAGCTAACGAAACAATGGCTGTTTTGCGCGACAAATTCAATGGCCGTGTTATCTCACGTGGTGGCGATGTCAATTGGCCGAAATGACAATAAAAAGAAATGACAATAATTTCCTAAATAATTTGTGTTTTATTCAAAATCAACATCGGCCCTTAAAATTTAACCATCCTTTATATGGGTTGAAAAATTTCAGTTCTATGCTTTTTTATCTATAGAATTGATTGATAAGCTTCATTTTTTAAATTAACCAATACTGGGTCTCCAGTACAAAGGTTCCTCAAATATGCACAAAAATGCACATAAATATAATTCGGAGGACGTCAAAATTGGCTCAGCCCAAAAAAAGTACTTCAATCGAATAGATTTTTTATATACTATTATGTTTTGTTACCATAATTAGGATTCAGATTTTTCCCATACAAATTTATGTACTCTAACAATTATACATTTTGTTTATTTGAATACAATAAAATGGTTTTTAACAAAAATTGTTTTTGCTTTTACATTTAAACATCTATAATAAACCCTGCAGTTAATGGCACTAGTACAAAACTAGTGATTTCACTAGCCCCTTGGTAGCCAGTACTAGTATGACTTCAATCTACCTTCCTTATATTCAACTGGCGAGTTTTACAAGAGCATGTCATAGGAAGGGGTCAATTGCTACCGTTTACACACCCATTCCCTAGTTATTTCACTAGTCATGAAGAGCTAGCTTTTCGCTAGTTGATATTGACACAACAAAAAAAAAAAAACAAGGTAGAGTGACTGATATTCTTTATTGAATATATTTATACCTTTTCATAACGCTATTTTACTTATGTTGCTCAACAAAACTAAAAAGCTTTATATGTCATGTTTTCTCGAATTAGTCACTTCGAAGTATGAGGTCGTCAGAATACACTTTATGAGTCAGTCAAGACGTTAAAAAAATAAACAAGAAACAATCGAGATGGAAGTTGATTGAACTGACCCTTTTATGCATTACTTTGGGTCAAAAAAGAAGCTAGTGCGTATAGAACTATTGAAGTAGCTAGCGTGAATAGGCCAATTGATACTTTCGATACTGGCGGGAATATATAAATTATGAATTTTCTATAAACATATATGCTTACAATTTTTGTTAAGTTATTTTCTATCCGATGGGAGGGCTAACTTATAGTCACCTTTAAAATTATTTTGAGATATATGGCTGGAAACTTGAAATTTGTTTAGAAAAACAAAAAAATATAATTTTTTTAACTGCATTTTATCATAACAACCATATCACATAAAGCGGATTTTTTTTTAATTTTGCCATTTAAATGAAAAATTGGGGCTAATCGAAGTAACCATTATAATATTCGGCTTCTGCGAAAAATTTTACTACGCAAAATGTTACCGCCATTCGTTTTGAAGAAAGTTTTCCCAAATTTGTGGAGTAGTGTAATTAAATATAATCTGAACTTCAAATTTTAAATATTTGGATAAAAACCACGCCCGGATAAAACTTCGAATATACTAAAATAAAGCTGTGGGTTATTTTAACTTCTGCCCAGTCGAAGATATTTAATTACTAGTTTTTATTTATTTAAAGTTGTTCATGTTAGACAAATTCTTTCTATCAAAGATAGATAAAATCATAGCTAAAGAGTTTTCTCCTTACTTTTTGTACATACGTTGCCCAAAATAAAATGACAAAAAGGTAATGATACCTTAAGGGGCACCACTAGTGTGACCGTTAAAAAAAAGTTAATTTCCAGGAATTTTTTAAAATAAATCTATTACAGCAATTACTTTAAAATTTTTAAGCTATAGTTATTAAAAAAAGACGTTAAGCTAGATGATAGTTCTTATATTTAGAATGTTAAAAGTCATTGGATAAAAAATCATGGATAAAATTTCATTGAAAAAATAATGTAGTTTTCAATAAAAAATTTTAAATTTTGGTTTTTAAATTAAGTTAAAAAAAAAATAGTAAATTAAATCCATCAGATGATTTACTATCGAGTAAGAACTGCAGCAAATTTGAAAAATTTAGTTCAGAGGAAGACTTGTTTAAGGAAAAAAGTAGTGATAGAACTTTTCTACTGCATCTGTTTTTCGGAAGGTAACACCTTCCACTTCTTCGAAATGTGTCTGCTGGACTGTTGAAGCTCTCCTTCGAGATGAACGACCTTCTTTCAATACAGCCAGGTGACGATGATCAGCTATGCGTAGCATCCTTTGTGCCTTTCAGAGGCATAGTCTCGAGCAGCAGGTCCAATTTTCGCTTTTATTACGTTTAACATTTTCAAAACTGATACAAAATCATATTTCAAAATGATGAAATTATTTGATAATTCAATGTTTTGAAGGGGGTGGGGTTAAAGTTTGTTGGGTCAAAAAAGGCTTATTTCAAGAATTTTTTTATAATATTTTGTTTTTATAGATATTTTTTAAAAATAAGATTATATGTTATATATTTTAAAAATACGTTAATTAGTTTTATGATCTATGAAATTATTACATGAATTAAATTGTGAGCTTTAGATCAAGTAAGTTTTAAAGACGGCAACAACAACAACAACAACTCTGTATAGAGTCAATCACTTAGCTGACTAGACAGACTGTTTCGGGTATTGCTACATATTCCTTTTCAGTAGTCTTTGAGTAATTAAGCTGTGATCAACTCACTGTTTAAACTAGTATATGAGTGGGCAGATTTTGGAATTCATTCTTTTGAATTGTATGGCTGCTAATCATATGACATTTCAAAGCAGTAGGCTATTTATAGATCACCGCCATCAGCTCTATCAAGGGTTGCCATCTGTTCTAGTTGCTTCTTTATTTATTTCAATGTTCATTATAATACATTATTTAGAGCATATTTATAAAAAATACAGAAAAAAAATGTTTGGAAATAACGGAGTTATAGGAGTTTTCCGCTGGTGCCTCGAAAAATTTTTTTTGTGCGGTGATCGCGATTCCTCAGCACTGAATTATCTGAAATAAAAAAAGCAAATTGTTTTGATAAGTCAATAAGTTTCTCTCTCAACTGACATCGAGTTTTTTATTTTATCAATTTTAAATTTTTTATAATTTTAAAGTTGAAATGTCGATTTTTTGACAAAAAAATTTACCCTTTTGTTATTGTAATACCTAATATTGATACTAATTGAAAAATTTATAAAAACTTAACGTCAGTTGATAGCTATTTGTATGTAGAACATGTGCATAAAATTTCAGCAGTTTTTTCGGAATCGTGGTCACCGACTTTAAAAATTACATGTTTGGGAATCTCGATTTAAAATTTTTTATACTCAAACATTCCAGTATGAGGGCCGGTCGCTTGAAACGCTGTATCTTCGTTAGTTTTTCTCTGATTTACTTGAAATTGACTCATTGACAAAATTCTCTCGGTATGTTGCGTATTTAGAAAAATAAGACCTCAAGACCTTACCCCTCCCCCCTTAAGGTCACTGCACAGCGTTAGAATTCAGGAATTTCCTGAAGCTTGGTATAAAGGTAGGTAGGATATTTTATAGGTTGGATGTAAAAAGTGGGCGGGATAAAAAAAGAGGCGTGACATCATTGATAAAATACTGCATATCTTTGATCAAGTTTGAAGGACAATAAAACTTTATTAAGTATTTTTAATTTTTTGAAATAAGAGACTTGAACCCAGTGTTTAAATTGCTGCTATTTAATAAATAGCAACAGCACCACAAATTGAGCTGTGGCTGGGCAGAAATAGTAAAAGCGATCAACAGCTACAGCAACAGCATATTCTCAGCAGTCGTAATCGATGTCTTACTGCTTCTATCTGCTCCGTAAATTCAATAGTCAAAGCAGTGGTTCACGAAGAGCTATCGTAGTCGATATTCGGCTGCTGCTGTCTGAAAAATAGCAGGGAGAACCAAAATACTGACTTAATGGCAATGCTAATGATATCATCAGACCCATTAATAACATCACTGTGACACAAAAATGTACAAAGAAAAAGATGTTGTGAAGATAATTTTGACGATATCAGAGATCCTTTAACAAAACAATAAAAAAAACTGGTAAACATTTCTTTAGATATGAGTATTAGGAAGCTTAAAATGTTTAAAATGTTATAATTTCAGTTTTTCATGTTTTCAGGCAATACTTGTATGTTTACTTAGCACAATTACTAATTTGTCTCTTGTTTTTTATAAAAAAAATACTTCTAAAATCATATAAAAAAAATAAAAAATTATTGGTAGTTAAACGAGCTATAGGTCAGATTTTTTTCTTAATTTATTTAATATAAATTTAAATTCCAATATTTAGACAAAGACAAAGAATCACAAGAAACGGCTAGAGTAAAACTGACTACACTGATGGAAAACCATGTAACACGCATACATTTGGACACAAGAGACAAGCTGATCTTAGATACAGTGGGCAAAACTAGACGATTCCTCAAAGAAAATAAAGACATTATAATTGTGAATGCAGACAAGGGAAACAAAACTGTAGCGATGAAAAAAGTGGATTACGACAAGAAAATTAGAATTTTATTAAGAGACATTGCAACATACAAGGAAGTTAAAAGGGACCCAACAACGGCTTTGCAACAGAAAAATAACAATTTAGTCGACATTCTATTCAAAAATAATTTGATCTCGGACTATGAAAAATTAAAGATGACAACAACTACTGCAACGGCACCAAGAATATATGGACTACCAAAGCTGCACAAACCGAACATGCCATTGAGACCAATTTGCTCGTCCATCAACTCTCCAACACATGAACTCAGCAAATATTTAGTGAAAATATTGAATAAGTTAACGGTAACATCTAAGTACAACATAAAAGACGCACTGGACCTAAAGAACAAACTTAATAACATATACATTTCAGACGATGAGAGACTAATATCATTCGACGTAGTACCACTTTTCCCTAGTATCCCAGTTGACTTCGCTATAAAAACAATAGAAAGAAAATGGACAATAATAGAAAAATACACAAATATGACCAAAAAACAATTTTCTGACATTTTATTACTTTGTATAAAAGACGCTAGATATTTAAAATATGACAACAAAATTTATTTACAACTACGAGGCACGGCCATGGGATCACCTGCATCACCACTAGTAGCGGACGTAGTAATGGAAGACCTTTTAGATAAATGTTTAGACGATCTCCCAGTGAAACCAAAATTAGTTACCAAATATGTAGACGACCTTTTTGCGATAGTTAGATATGACCAAATCCAAAACACTTTAAACGCACTAAATTCATACCATAGGAGAATAAAGTTCACTTTAGAAAAGGAAACTGACAATAAACTACCTTATCTTGACACATTACTTATGAGAAAAAACAATAAAATAGAAATAAATTGGTATCAAAAACCAACGGCAACAGGACGAATAATTAATTTTCACTCAAAACATCCAAAAAATATAATAATTAATACAGCTAAAAATTTTACAAACCGGGTTTTCGAAATAAGTGACAAAAAATTCCATAAGGACAATGCGATTAAAATTAAAGATATTATGTTGACTTTATATGATTTAAATACAAATTCTAAATGTTTTGATAGTTTAAATCATACTTGATTTTAAATACAAATTCTAGTTGTTTGACAGTTTAAAATCGTTTATCGAGCTTAAGGTCAAAGTTAGAAACAATTAATTGTTCTAACGAATTTTTCTAAAGAAACAACAACAACAACAAAGTTTTTTCAATATGAAAGGAAAAAAACCACTAGCAAATTGATTTTATTGTACAATTTCTGCGTGCTAAACGCGTCATCAGAAATCTTTGTGATTGCCCGTGCAAGCGCGTAGACGCACTGCACCATCGGGGCGATGAGATTTTGAAGCTTCAATTTCTCATTTTTTCCCTTAATTTCATAATGCCACATTTGTTGTTGTATTTCTGTTTTTACTTTAGTTTCTATGCCTATATTATATGTAGTCCAACAGCCTGCTGGAATTCTGCACTAACAAAGCATGTTTACTGAAGTTGTTTTTAGAATTTTTGCTGATTTTGTTTTTCAGCTGTTTCCGTTTGGTCGAGCTCTACCATTTGATTAAAGTTTTTTCCTAAATGACCTCTATGTTTATTATGTTGACTTTATATGATTTAAATACAAATTCTAAATGTTTTGATAGTTTAAATCATACTTGATTTTAAATACAAATTCTAGTTGTTTGACAGTTTAAAATCGTTTATCGAGCTTAAGGTCAAAGTTAGAAACAATTAATTGTTCTAACGAATTTTTCTAAAGAAACAACAACAACAACAAAGTTTTTTCAATATGAAAGGAAAAAAACCACTAGCAAATTGATTTTATTGTACAATTTCTGCGTGCTAAACGCGTCATCAGAAATCTTTGTGATTGCCCGTGCAAGCGCGTAGACGCACTGCACCATCGGGGCGATGAGATTTTGAAGCTTCAATTTCTCATTTTTTCCCTTAATTTCATAATGCCACATTTGTTGTTGTATTTCTGTTTTTACTTTAGTTTCTATGCCTATATTATATGTAGTCCAACAGCCTGCTGGAATTCTGCACTAACAAAGCATGTTTACTGAAGTTGTTTTTAGAATTTTTGCTGATTTTGTTTTTCAGCTGTTTCCGTTTGGTCGAGCTCTACCATTTGATTAAAGTTTTTTCCTAAATGACCTCTATGTTTATTATGTTGACTTTATATGATTTAAATACAAATTCTAAATGTTTTGATAGTTTAAATCATACTTGATTTTAAATACAAATTCTAGTTGTTTGACAGTTTAAAATCGTTTATCGAGCTTAAGGTCAAAGTTAGAAACAATTAATTGTTCTAACGAATTTTTCTAAAGAAACAACAACAACAACAAAGTTTTTTCAATATGAAAGGAAAAAAACCACTAGCAAATTGATTTTATTGTACAATTTCTGCGTGCTAAACGCGTCATCAGAAATCTTTGTGATTGCCCGTGCAAGCGCGTAGACGCACTGCACCATCGGGGCGATGAGATT
This sequence comes from Dichetophora obliterata, assembly GCA_963920525.1. Classification (NCBI taxonomy): domain Eukaryota; kingdom Metazoa; phylum Arthropoda; class Insecta; order Diptera; family Sciomyzidae; genus Dichetophora; species Dichetophora obliterata. Next base: position 63,516,844 of record OY986436.1, read on the forward strand.
TTGAAGCTTCAATTTCTCATTTTTTCCCTTAATTTCATAATGCCACATTTGTTGTTGTATTTCTGTTTTTACTTTAGTTTCTATGCCTATATTATATGTAGTCCAACAGCCTGCTGGAATTCTGCACTAACAAAGCATGTTTACTGAAGTTGTTTTTAGAATTTTTGCTGATTTTGTTTTTCAGCTGTTTCCGTTTGGTCGAGCTCTACCATTTGATTAAAGTTTTTTCCTAAATGACCTCTATGTTTATTATGTTGACTTTATATGATTTAAATACAAATTCTAAATGTTTTGATAGTTTAAATCATACTTGATTTTAAATACAAATTCTAGTTGTTTGACAGTTTAAAATCGTTTATCGAGCTTAAGGTCAAAGTTAGAAACAATTAATTGTTCTAACGAATTTTTCTAAAGAAACAACAACAACAACAAAGTTTTTTCAATATGAAAGGAAAAAAACCACTAGCAAATTGATTTTATTGTACAATTTCTGCGTGCTAAACGCGTCATCAGAAATCTTTGTGATTGCCCGTGCAAGCGCGTAGACGCACTGCACCATCGGGGCGATGAGATTTTGAAGCTTCAATTTCTCATTTTTTCCCTTAATTTCATAATGCCACATTTGTTGTTGTATTTCTGTTTTTACTTTAGTTTCTATGCCTATATTATATGTAGTCCAACAGCCTGCTGGAATTCTGCACTAACAAAGCATGTTTACTGAAGTTGTTTTTAGAATTTTTGCTGATTTTGTTTTTCAGCTGTTTCCGTTTGGTCGAGCTCTACCATTTGATTAAAGTTTTTTCCTAAATGACCTCTATGTTTATTATGTTGACTTTATATGATTTAAATACAAATTCTAAATGTTTTGATAGTTTAAATCATACTTGATTTTAAATACAAATTCTAGTTGTTTGACAGTTTAAAATCGTTTATCGAGCTTAAGGTCAAAGTTAGAAACAATTAATTGTTCTAACGAATTTTTCTAAAGAAACAACAACAACAACAAAGTTTTTTCAATATGAAAGGAAAAAAACCACTAGCAATATGAATTAGGAAAAAACTTTAATTAAAGATATTTTAAAGAAAAACTGCTTTCCGGAATATTTAATTAAAAAAATTGTTAAACATAAAGAAAGAACAGTAAACGAAAAAGTGACGACAAACGACCCCCCTAAAACTTATAAAAGCATGACATATATTCCCGGTTTTTCAGAGAAGTTTAAAATGTCCAACATTTTTAATAAGGACCAGTTTAGAATAGCTTTTAAAACATCAAACACTTTACAAACACTTTACACGAACACTAAATGTAAACTTGACAAGCAGGACAAATCGAATTTGATATATCAAATTCCGTGCAAAGGTGCCGGATCCAATTTATGCGAAAAGGTATATGTTGGAACAACAAAAACTAAATTACGGACGAGAATAGCAGGACATAAGTCAGACTTTAAAGCACTGGACAAACCTTTAGAACAAAAAACAGCATTAGCAGCCCATTGTACGAAGTCTGGACACGCTCCTGATTTTGACAAAACAAAAGTTCTGCAACAAGAGAAAAATTATAGGAGACGATACATGCTTGAAATGCTACACATTATTAACGTCCCTAAACAATTGAGATTGAATTTTAAGACTGACACGGACAATTGCGCTCACATATACAGACACCTAATAAATAAAGAGCAAACAAATAAACAAAATCATTACAAGACAAAACTAACAATAATTAGTCATCAAAGTCCGTCGTCAAGTGTTGTTTATTCATGCTAGATGTTTTTATGTTTTTTGTCATATCGTTTCTCAAATGTTTTTTTTAAAAAAATCAATGTAAATTCAGTATATTTATTTAATTTTTGTAAGTTCATGTATTTTAAATATTATGTTATGTAATTATATTGTAATTTGTAATTATTGTATATTTTTTAGTGTTTTCCCTGATGATGTTTTTCAACGAAAAACGAAATATTAGAATTTAAATTTATATTAAATAAATTAAGAAAAAAATCTGACCTATAGCTCGTTTAACTACCAATAATCTAATATAAAAAAGGTCAAAAATTTAATAAATTAAAAATAAAAAATATCATATTTCGAACTACCCTGCAATAAATTGAAAATTTTTTGTGATGGCTATATAGCGAAATTAATTTACTTTTATGTACAAAAAACCTGGTTGAAAAATCTCAAGTGGTTCAAAAGTTATAGATTTTATATCAACAAAAGTGCCAAAAAAGTGCACTGTGCAACGTCCAAAATGTTCAGTGCAAAAAGAATTTCAAAAAAATATTCAATAAAAAGATTTTTTTTAGTTTTATTATACACAGAGAAAACAACATTTTCAAAAGTAGCAGAAACGTGCCACTTTTAAAAACGTTTAAACCAGATTTTGCACTTCTAACGTTTTTTTTTTATTTTTAAGAACGAACATTTTAAAATGAAATAGTATAACGTTGATATTCATTTTAAAAACGAAAATTTTAAAACTACATTCTAAAATGTTGGTTTGATTTTTTACAATGGACATTTTTAAATCCAATAGTAAAACGTTTATTTTCATTCTAAAAACGAATATTTTAACAATAAACATTTTAAAATGCAATATTAAAACGATTCTTTCATTTTAAAAACGAAAACTTTCATTATTACCCATTAATTTAAAACATTTTCAAAAATTCCCATTTTTATTATATAAAAAGCACTTTATTGGTTTTCAAAATTATAGTTTTATTTCAATTATTTTATCATCAGCAATGTCCCATTTCGTTCAAATATGTTAGATGATGATACTGTATCCCAGCGTCTATAAAAAATAGCATTTCCAGATATTATTAATTTTATTATAAATAATTTAATACTTACTCAATACTTAATACTTAGTTTGAATGGTGAAATCGAGAATGAAAAATATTTTGACATGAATTTAATAATTATGAGCTTTTTAGATCAAGTAAATTTCAATATCTTGTTTTCTGAACAAATATCAAATACATAAATCAATGAAACATATGTAACAAACAATTTGTTCTTAACAAGTGTTTTTAAACAAAGTATGTGAAACAAACATTTATATAATCTTTTTACTATGTCATGTTAAAACGTTCGTAGTTGTTTTAAAAACGTTTCGATTTACTTTTCTATTTAAAAATGTGCGTTTTCAATTTTGAATGGCGTAAAATGTTTTTAAAAATATTCATTTTACCCTACTATATCATAGTAAAATATTTGTAGTTGTTTTGAAAACGTTTCGTTTTACTTTTCCATTTAAAAATGTGCGTTTTCAATTTTGTATGGCGTAAAATGTTTTTAAAAATATTCATTTTACCCTACTATATCATAGTAAAATATTCGTAGTTGTTTTGAAAATGTTTCATTTTACTTTTCCATTTAAAAATGTGTGTTTTCATTTTTGTAGTGCGTAAAATGTTTTTAAAAATATTCATTTTAATAAACGTTTTTAAAATGTGCGTTTTTGATTTTTTGTTTTCTCAGTGTATGTATAGATTAATCTTTTGAAGGTGTTAGAGCATGTCGCCATGCAAGAAACCCTTTTAGATAAGCCTTCCGGAATGAATTTCGGTTACTTAAGTTTTCATACTATTAGTGTTTCCACATAATTCTAATATTTACCTCACGACGAAACGACACGCACACATACAAACACTCATCTTGTAGCTCCACACCTGCTGTCGTCTCTAATCGCTTCAATTGCGTGTTTTTGTATTCCCCCTTTCGTGGAAACTTAAAAAAACTCACGCAAAACCACACATAAATTCGTTGAACTAAAAGGCAGGATATAAAAGAAAGGATATTCGGCATATGAAGTTCGTGACAGGCTACTTCAAAAAATATAAATTATAGCGTTAAGACTCGCAACTCATTGTTGGCAGTTGCTGATGATGGTGGTGGTATTGTTGTTGTTAACACATCACTCGTTAATAATGACGTCTACAAGTGCAACAAATAAAAGAATAATCGTAATAAAAAAACACTTTTGCCAAGTTGATGAGTTATTTTGTGAAATTAATCATTGTTGAAAAGCATGGAGTTTGTTTTTGTTCCCTTCGTGTTATTATTGTGCATGCAGCATGAAGAGTTATAACTTATTTTATTTTAACTGGCGTTTCAACAAACTACTTCCCTCTCTCGCTTTTAAACACAATTTTGCACTAAATTTTAATCCTCGGATACTAAGTGAAGTTTTATTAATAAAAGTTGGTTAAACTCTTGTCAGCATTTTTCGGCATTTTGTTATCTTTTTTTGTTTGTTTGTTCTTCTTACATTTTTATTCTGTGGAGAATAGCTACAACTTTATATTGGCTGTAGGTGGCACTTGAATTACGTCAGTCTTTCACAACAAAAGGATAGCAAACGATACCTTAACACCTACAGTGTAGGTCCTATACATTATTAAAGCTCGGGCAGAGTATTGGTTTAATTTTAAAATAATTTTAAAATTTAATGTCAAATTCAATGGTATACACAAGTTTTTAAAATCTATGTGTATAGTCTTATTTGTAATTTCACTTTAAATCAATTAATGTTTTTGGACATCGGCTGTTTATTAGCCATGTTCTTTATTTAATAAATCTTTTATAATATTTATTTTTATTAAGATTGCTTCTGCTTCTCTTGATTTTTTTTTTATAAATCCCCCTTTTAATTTTTCTAACATTGATATATTTTCAAAAACTCATATTTTATTTTTCCAATAATAGGATAACTCCAGAACAAAGTAAGGTTGCACAATATATATATATATATTAATAAATATATAATATTTTATATTGAAAAACTATAGTTTTCATGCTCATAAATTTAAAATCTTGTGTGTTTTAATATTTTTCCATTGAATTTGAATAAAATTTTATATATTTTTAGGTGTCATTTGTCATGATGTCATAGCAATTACATCAGAGTTAATAAGTACAGCAACAATTATATAATTGTCACTAAAAAACAACTTTTTCGTGGTCATCACCCTAAGGCAACAACAACAGCTTTAATTTACTATGTCAGCAACCAGGCCATTGTACGCTTTTTAATAAAAACAGCTTGACTCATATTAATAAATAAGAATATTTTACCCAATCAGCATTTGGCCAGAATTTGCATTCACTTTTCGCAATATCATTAATTTGTATTAATTTTAAATTCTTGTTAAATTCGCAATATTATGATGATTTTAGATTAATATATTTTGTTACTTAACCTTAATTACGTTTACAGTTAGTATGCTTATTATATATAAAAGCAATCAGTTTTAGCTCTCTTTAGACTCTCTTCTTTATTGAGAAGCTTTACCCAAGTAACCATTATAGTTTACTGTAAATCAAATCAACAGAAAAAACCTGTTCAAGTGCCAAGGCTTCAAACCTTCATACAGGAATTGGTTTATGTGCCAAATCCTAGTGCAGCACTTACCATTATTTTACGTGCACATCAACGATATTATTGAATAAAATAAAATATTAAATAAAAAATGAATTAAAAAACTTTTGCATGTAATTAACATTCATTAAAATTAACGAAACATGAAAATTAACAAACACACACAAAAGAATTTATAATAAAATCTTTTCATTAAATTTTTAAATCATCGTTTATTATAGAGTAGGCGATAATTTGAACAAAAATTGCTTTTGTTTTAAAACTTTTGCAAAAACCTTAAAAAATCATGCTTTTCGTAAATCTATTGGCTAAGTTTGATAGTTGTAACCAATAAACAGTCTGAAATTAAAGGCCAGAAATTTCCAATCAGCATCAAAAATTTTAAAATTTTTGTAATCGGCTTAATTTTGTGTTTCGTGCATTTTTTAACTTTTATTTAGTTATAAAAAATTTACCTGTGTTGGTTCGTCGAAAAATGAAGTCAAAATAAAAAAAAAACTAAATGGAAAAAACTTTCGAAGTATCATATTTCTATTTTATATGGCACACAGTGCGTTCCCATACAAAATCTGGACAATAATAGAAGAATTATGCTATTTTGTACCTATACTTAATTAGTTTAAGCGAATTAAGAAAAATTAAATTGGCTGACTTCGGTTAGATCCTAGGGGTACCTCCATTAATCGTTTTTTACTTGATTTTGTATAGGAGTTACGTACAAAAGTTGGCCAATTTTAACAAAATTTGTCAGAGGGGAAGCCAAAGAGAGTAATAGATGTTAACCTAAAATAGTCGAAATCGGTTAGACCCTAAAGGTACCTCCTTGGGACCTATATTAAATTTTTGCTTGATTTAGTATGGGAGGTAGTCAAATAGAGTAATAAATGTGTACTGAAAATATTTTTACTTGATTTCGTACGTAAATTTTTAATTTAAAAAAAATAGTTTTTTAGAAGTTTCATACACAACACAAAAAGGTACCCGGGTACTTCGTCACACCAATAAAGGTGTAAAAATATTATTGGCACCCACCACAATTTGTTGATTTTGCTGTTATTGTGAAAAAGGTTAAATTAATAGAAAACTAAGAGCTATCAGGCAGTTTCAGTACTTTATCTTGGTCATTTACCTTCACCTGGCATGCTCATCCTGAGTAACACACCTGGACTCGTGGGGTACATACGAACCCCAGTGATTAAAATCACTGTAAGAATTAGAATATTGATTATTTTGTTTCAAAAAAATTCAGAAATCATCTTTAGATACCACTTTACACTGTAGAATAGTCCAAGTTGAAAAAAATAAAGATCAGCGTTCATAAAAAATCCGGAAAACTAGAAAAAATTCCAAACAAATCAAAACGAGAAATAACGTGGGTTATGTACTAGGGAGTCCAATCCCGGAAGTTTTTCTCGATACCGGAATTGAAAATCTGAATCCCGGAATCCCGGGGCCCGACTATAACACACAATTGTGTAGAAGCACAAAAACCAGTAATCTTATATATAAAAATGGATGTATGTATGTGGGTATGTGGGTATGTGGGTATGTGGGTGGGTATGTGGGTGGGTATGTGGCTATATCACGTATAGACTCCAAAACCGCTGAACCGATCTTTATGAAATTTTCAGGGAAAATAAAGCCACATCTTGAGAGTGTTCCTGTGAGGTTTGGTAACGATTGGAGAAGGGGGCGTGGTACCTCCCATACAAGCCAAATTTGCTCCATCGATCACAAACCAAAAAAAGGATATATATCAGGCGGTTTCAATCGTAAAAAACTAAGATTTGGTAATTTTGTTCAGATGGTTACTGTCGGTAACTGTACAAAAAATGGGCGTGGTCGTAAAATAAATACGCCCACTTTTTCGAAATCATGGCAATTCCAGAGTTCTATACACTTTTACAGTGAAACTTACTGTATAGGTGCTCCAAGAGGCGGTCACTATATATAAATGTTTTCACGCCCACTTTTACCGCCCACAAATCAATGTCTATATATATAAAAAGCAAAACGATGTGTGTCTGGCTGTGTGATGTCTATACACTCCAAAACTACTAAACCGATTAACCTGAAATTTTGGCAGCCGATTTGTTTCAGGTACGAGATGGTTGAGGGGGAAAAATGTGCCACACCCCCTTTTACCGCCCCCAAATCAATAAAAATGTTATATTTCAGTCAGTTTGGATCGTATAAGGCTAAAATTTTGTAATTTAGTATGTACGGCTACTGTCGATAACTGTCCTTAAAATGGATTTCCACGCCCCCTTTTACCGCCCACAAAGAAATGAAAACGCTTTATTTCAGACGGTTTTGGTCGTATAAGACTTAAATTTGGTACTTTGGTTTGTGTAGTTACTGGCAGTAACTGTACGAAAAATTGGTTTCCACGCCCACTTTTTGCGCCCACATATCAGTGTAAATACTATATTTTAAGCAGTTTTGGCCGTATGAGAGTAACATGTGATACCTAAGTCTGTATGGTTACTTTCGGCAACTGTACTAAAAAGGGGCGTAATCGATATATAGCCACACCCAATTTTTGAGAAATCATTAAAATTTACTACTGGTCGATTGAGCTTAAATGTTGGCTTAGTTTGTACGGTTACTGTCAGCAACTGTACTAAAAATTGGTTTCCACGCCCCCTTTTACCGCCCACAAACCAATGAAAACGTTTTATTTCAACGGTTTGGGTCGTATTAGACAAAAATTTTGTAATTTAGCTCATATGGTTACTCTCGGCAAGAGCACTAAAAATAGGCCTGTCCCACTTTAGTTAAACTGACTTTTCGGGGGGTCAACGTAAAGTGAAGCAAAGTGCGCCAGGCTTTAGCTAAATTGAGCTAAAATTTTGGCAGTCGATTTGTTTCGTGTACGAGATGGTTTAAGGGAAATAATTTTGCCGCACCCCTTTTTACCGCTTACAAAACAACAAAAATTCTATATTTCAAACAGTTTTGATTGTATTTGACTAAAATTTGGCTATTTAATTCATATGGTTACTTTTGGCAGTTATACTGAAAATGGTGAATATTTTTGGCATTTCTTGACATTTTCGTATATGGCATTAAGGCGGTCTGGGGCCGAACAACGTCTGCCGAGGAATACAAGTCTTATGTAACCACCACTCTTGATGTAAACACTAACTGCAAAAGTGGGTCGACCGATTTAAACTAAAATTTTAGGGTACTATGCCTGGCATCATACAATGAAATCAATTAAAAATTGCACATCGGCGTTCCTTTCATATGACATAGCATTTATTTGCAAAAATTCTTCCAGCTAAGCGCAAAAATTATTTTACTGGTTTTGTCATCAAAACGACAAGGGTACCCTTTCTGATTTTTTTCGCGAAATTTATTTGTTCCAAAATGTTGTTTTTATATTTTTTACAAAAAGTCAAAAATAATTTATGTGAAAAATTACCCCAATATCTCTTTCCAATCAAATTTACAACATTTGCTGCCAAAGCCTATATCTCAAATAATCAAAATTTATGATTAAAAATCTATTTTTTCATACAATTGACAATCTATAGTAATAAAAATAATTTTCTGTTTGTTTGTTTGTTTGGCCTTTATACAAATCTAAACGGCCCAGCGGATTTTGCTCAAGCTAGGTGCACATATTATATTTATTCTAACTTAAAATGTTACATACTAATTTTTTGCCAAGCCCCCTCCGAACTTTTCCAACTAACGGCAATTTTGCTATTATAATAATTTTTTATCGAAGTTTTTTGTTTTTAATTTAAAAAATTTCTGTTATTTTGGCATCAAAAACACTCACATACACTCAAAATTGTAGAAATTTTCAGTACAACGACTTTTTCAAAAAACATCGTTACCAAAGAATGAGAAAAAAACGCCATGAAAATCAAAGTTTGGTCTTTGGATGCAAATATCTCTGCTGTCCATTAATATATTTGATTCAAATTTTTTTTGTTCAAAAGTTCAATAAATATACTTTACAAAAATGGGTTGAACTGTACCTTTTAGTCAGTGAAACTATGTTTTATAATTATGTCAAAAAAGGTTCAAAATATTGACTTTTTACTCAAAAAATGACTCAAAAATTGTTTTTGTTGTAAAAATGAAATCAATTAAAAATTGCACATCTGACTAACTTTCATATGACATAGCATTTATTTGCAAAAATTCTTCCAGATAAGCGCAAAAATTATTTTAATGTTTTTGTCATCAAAACAACAAGGTCAAAAACAACAAAACAACACCCTTTGATTTTTTTGGCGAAATTTATTTTTTCCAAAATGTTGTTTTTATATTTTTTACAAAAAATTCAAGTCTTAAAAATAATTTATGTGAAAAATTACCCCAATATCTCTTTCCAATCAAAAGTAATGGCTTTTATGATTAAGTTACTTTATGATTTATCGAATAGCTTTGGAATTATAGGTAGCACAGATTTAGTATTTAACCACAATTTAAACATGCTATGTTCAATGTTAACATTTGATGGGTTTTTGGAAACGGGACGAGGCAGCAACGCGCCGGGTTTCAGCTAGTGAATAATATGAATACCAGTAATAAATAATGTTAATGACTGGCACATTCTATTAATTTAACCCTTTCATTTGACTTGAACAATATATTGGACACGTCATTTTTACATGTATTTATTTTGCAAGGTTTTTTGTTTAAATGAAATTGTTTGGTTCTATGAAAAAATGATGAACCAATATAACAAAAATAAATTTAGAGAGGTGTTTGACATGAAAATCAGTTGGATTATCGATTTTGTGCCGAAAAAAAGCATAAAAAATTCTTTTGCCCTATTTTATAAGAAAAAAATCAACCGGACAAAAATCAAATGTATGTTTTTTATCTTTTTATGACTTAAGTGATACGAAAATTAAGAGGGTTTAAAAAACAAAGATCTAAAGGGTTGAAAAACCTTTAAGGGATTAAAAAAGTCTTCGTGCCGAACAGGAGCAAAAAAATTTTTTCTTTGTACATGCTTGTAAACCGTAAGTAGCGTAGGTTAAAATCAAAGGTATGTTTTTTTTTTCATCTTGTAAGGACCTAAATGATAGGAATATTACCCCAAAAAATAAATTATTTTCTTCTAGCCATTGAAAGGGTTATAGCACAAAAAATATAAAAAATAAAAGAAAGAACAGTTTTTGGTATTACTATATAAGTGTTACACTTTTTTTTTCTACACAGTCTTCATGTTGTTTTTGTGTTTGAGGCAAATTAAGGTTGGAAAAGACTTTTCAAAATTAAATTTTTTGTTTTAGTTATTTTTAAAGTAAAGCTGATCAACGCGTCTTATTTTTCATTGTTCGGATATTATTACAAATATAACGTGCTGTTGAGAAGCACCGTTCTGATTATATTTTAGTTGGAGAAATATTTAGTTGTACGATAATCATAAGCAATTTGTAAGTTTCGATCACGATTGCCTTCATCACAAAAAAAAAATACTTCCTAATTCAGAATATCTGAGAATTTTGAAATACATAGTTGAATTCCCGATGTTGCAAATTCTTCTAAAACTGTGTAAAATCTTTGCTCCAGTGATTCACACTCATCGTCTTAACAATCTTTTTTTCAGTCTCAATAAAAGCTTTTTCTAATTCTATATTCATATCAACTTAAAATGAAATTTTTGCATATACATGAATATTTGTAATGAAAAGTTTGTATTTAAAAATCCCAGTATTCAGTAAAGACAATCTTGGGATTTAAGGGCGCTTAAATCGTCTGGTATCCCTAGTATGCACGTACCCCACGAGGCCAGGTGAAATTTAATGAAAAAATTTCTTTATTTTAAAACGCAAAAGGTACCCGGTAGCCTCGTCACTCTCATAAGGGTTAAGCATTTAAAAAAAAAAATATATATTTGTATGACGAAGTAGGAAAAGTTATTTGCAGTTACTGGTTAAATAGAATCTATACCAGAAGATTTAAAAAAATGGCAGTTCATTTTATTAGATTTTTTTCGTTTTTCATCAAACTTTGCCAATTTCTTAAATCATTCATTTGATATAATGTCAAAATCTCAAAAAATTTATTGATATTATATTTTCTAAGATTTCTTTCTTCTATTTTTTTAACTCAAATATTTTTTATAATAAAAAAATTTACTTGGCTAAATTTAACCTTCATCGGTCCCTTATTTTAAGAAACGAATAGGTTCCTTTGTGTAAACTTTACACACTCTTGTCAGGAGCAATATATTTATCTTTAAATGAGTTTGAAAATTAATTCTTGTTAAAAGTAACTATATATTCATTATCGATTTTGAAATTGAATCGAATTATCGAAATTGAAACAACAATTTGAGAGTGTTCCCGCAGAAGTTTCGTGTCTATTGGACAAAAGGACCTCCCATAAAACCCAAATTTACGCTATTACCTACAAACTATAAAATGTCTTTTTATCAGACGGTTTTTATTTTAAAAACTAAAAGTATGTTTAGATGGTAACTGTCGGATACTGTACTAAAAATGGTCGCACTTTATCTACGCCTTCTTTTTCGAAACTATGCTAATTCCTGATATGTACAAGTTTTGATAGTGAACTATATTTATAACTGTTGCCACGGCCACTTTTACCACCCACAAATCAATGGAATTTCTATATATCGGACGGTTTTGATCAAATAAAACTAAAATTTGGTAGGTTAGTTCATATGTTTACTATGGTCGCAATGTATCTACGCCAAGCTCTATCCTGAAATCGAGCTTAATCCTGAGATGTTCAGGTTTTTTAGCGAAAATTGGTATGTAGGGGCAAGGGACCAAATGGCGGCCACAATATATATAAATGTTGCCACGTCTATCTTTATAAAAAAACTAATATATGTACGTGTGTATATCGCGTAGATTTCGAGACTGCTGAACCAATTTTTATGAAATTTTCAGAGAAATGATAACAAAGACTTGAGAATATTCCTGTGAAGTCTGGTGCTGATTGTAAAAATGGGCGTACCACCTTACATATACCCCAAAATTTTCGATACCGAAAAGCTTGGGAATAATAGGTCGCACAGTATCGGAATTCGGTTTCGTGAAACTTTAGGAAGTTATTAAACACATACCAAGGATGGTTTTAGCATTAGAAAAGGAGGCATGTCACATAGCTTTACAATTATATATCGCACAGCCTCGGAAATCGGTATTCAACCACAATTTATACTGAGATAATTTTATGGGCGTCGGACAAGGGGGCGTGCTAGTAACGCGCCGGGTTTCAGTTGTTTAAAAAAAAATGAAAAATTGGGAAAATATCGAAACAATAATAAACAAAAAAGCAGAAGAACAGTGACATACGCGCGCCAAGATTATGGAGTGTAAATTTTACACACAAGAACCTATTAGGGAAATTTTTTCTGTAGCTTAGCAGCGATACCTAGCTTGAAAAAAGACGTCGAAAACATAAATTTTGCATACGATTTTTACATTGAGCAAAAGTTGTTATCAAGGCTTCAAATCGTGGCTTTCAAATAAATACTTCCTTGTACTGAGAGAATCACATAAATTCTTGTGTGAGTTAGTTAGTTAGTTTATAGTGGGCCCATGTACACCGCGACCCATAGGATCTATTGTGCATGCCCTTAATTAACACTCCACATTTAGGCTTTTTATATATTTTAGCACTGTCTCTGGCTTGGTGTTCCAATTTTTTGACGGGGGCACCACTTCTCCTCCAAAATGGAGGCGTCTTAGGCTATGCATTGTCGGACATTTACATAGAATGTGTTCGGGGGTTTCTTCTTCCTCCTCACATAGTCTGCAGACGTCTGATTCAGAAAGACCCGTCTTTTTAAGATGGTATCTGAGTGAGCAGTGACCTGTGAAGAAACTGGTGAGAATTCTAAGGTCTGCTTTGGTAAGCTTGAGTAAATCTTTGAATTTTGCTTTACTTGGAGTTAAAAATTTCGAAGATTGCCTTTGTCCATTAGTGTTATTCCAGTGGCACTGAAATTTCTTATCTTCCCATACTCTAATTTTTTCTAGAATGTAGCCTTTGCTTAGCTACAGAATGGTCCAGGTCCTATAAGAGTTCGAGACGCTCCTCTTTTGGCAAGGCAGTCCGCCGTTTCGTTGCCCTCGAATCCTTCGTGACCTTTATCCCACTATAATTCTATTTTGTTGCTTTGTCCCAGCGTATTAAATAGCGCTACGCAGTTGAAGACTAGTCTTGATTCAAGTTCGCAGGCTTGAAGGGCTTTTAAAGCCGCTTGACTATCTGAAAGTATGTAGATGTGAGCCCCCTTTGATTTCCTGCTTGTGTTAGTAAGATCTACTATGCTCCAAGAAATCTGAAAATGACTGCATCATTTGTTCCCATCGAAACGAGACGAAAACTAGTCTTACAACTATTGATACCAACTATCACCTACTCGGAAGTTGCTTATAGCAATCTGGTTTCACGATCATCTCTCAAGTTGCTAGTTGCTTTTAATAATGCTACTCGTTACGTTTATGGTGTGAATAAGTTTGACCATGTATCATTCTTCCATACTAAATCACTTGGTCGCTGCATATTTCGCTACCTTGAGGCTAGAAATTGTATATTTCTGCATAAGATTACATACTCACGTCGTCCACATTACCTTTAAGAAAACTACAGTTCTGTATATCGAACCTATGAACCTATTAATTCCAAGTTACTGTTATAAAAATTCTAGTAGACTGTTTTTTTGTCAATGCAATCAAGTTGTGGAATTCTTTGCCAAATTACATTAAGGTTGTTTCTAACCAAAGATCCTTCAAGCGTTTTATTCTCAAATATTACTCCTAGCTTTAATCTATTCTTGCTTTCTATTACCTTTTGTATACTATTATTTCTCTTTTTGTCCGTCTTGCATTGCTAATTTTCATTAATTTATTTATTGCTTCCTTCATTTATAAAATTGTTATCATTTACTACATATATCGAAGGCAACGACGCAGCGGATGAACTGGCTAGGCGTGGAGTAACCGCAAGTACAAACATAGCTAATACAGATGTGTACATTCCAATAGGCGTCGTCAAAAGGAGTAAAGACCTTAAAGCCAGAGATAATGCTAACACTAACTGGGCCTTCAGAGGTGACTGCAACATGTCTCGAAGGCTCTGGCTGAAGCTAAATGAGAATAAATCCAGATTCTTGTGGGAGTTTTAATTGGTCATTGCCCCATTGGGGTAGTGGCCAATAAAATGAACATAACAGCCCCAGACTTTTGTCGGAGCTGCAAGGATCCGGAAGAAAGAGAAACAATAACTCACCTTCTATGCGAATGTCCAAGTCTACAGAATCGTCGACTCCAATATATGGGCAACAGATTTTTCAAAGACCTGGAAGATTTAGAGCTAGACATAAAAAGCACAGGCTGGTTTGAGGAATAATCAAAAAAGAGGTACAAGGAATTTATATATTTTTTTGAAATTTATACGAGTTATTGCACATAAAAACTACTTTAATAAACTTCTTTAAAAACTACTTTAATTTTTTTGAGCAATTTTTTTAATGAAATTGAAAAAAAAACATCCAAAACTGTTCGATGGCTATGTCGTTCCCCATGTATCTGACAAAAACAAATCAAATGTCATTTAAAAGTATAGGTCAATTATTAAGCATCCCATCAACGAACGACCCCCGGGGGTTTTTTGAAATTATGGTGAAAGTTTGAGAAAAAAATTTTAAAAAAATAGATTTTTTGCGCGCTTTTTTGTCAATTAAAAAAAAAATGAAAGGAAATAGGTACTTGACTTTAGGTGGGATGCTTAAAGGACAAAATATAAAACAAAATGCAATAAGATTCATTGAAATTGAAGAAATAAATTTTGAGTTTTCTATCGAACCATTTTGGATGTTTTTTTTTTTTCAATTTCATTTTTAGCGACCTCTATAGAAAGCCAGAAAATTGCTAAAAAAAAATTATTTTTATAAAGTATTTTTTTAACAAATCAAGATGAATTTGTATATATAAAGATGATTTCATAAAACCATTTTCTAACCTCGTACGATTTTTCTTACGCCAACTTTGATCAATTTCATAAAAAAACTGTTGAACCTTAGAGAAAAATTTAAATGCGAAATTATCGTTTTAAGTTTTTGTTCTAAGCCTGTTTCGTTTTTTGTCTTTTGTCTTCGGTTTATGTTCAGGGTTTGTTTTCGTTTTCTATCCTTAACTCTGTTGCAGCGTCAGGTTATTTCACATACCAAATTTTAGCAAAAGGACAAGACAAATATTTGATTTTATATATTAGAAGATAACCTGTATAAATTTCACAAGCTGTAACCTGTATAAAATATAACAACTCCTTGTACCTCAAAAAAATGTTTTAAAACAAGCTGCAGTTTTTCCATTTTTACACGTATATTATACCTTAATATGCTTTCAATCAAAAATTTCTTATGTTGCTCAAAATTCTTTATTTTTAATTCATAGCATTAATTACCTGTTTTTATTTAATTCAGTTTTTAAATTTTATGTTTTTAAATTCTTTTTACTTCTAATTCTTAATTTCTAAAAATTAATTTTATAAATTACTTGTTATTTTATTTGATTGTTTTTAACATTTACTGTGGCAGGCAAAAGCAAAAAATCGTATATGCTAACATATTCGCATAATAAATACAAAATACAAACGTAGGCGTGGCTTTCATCCGAATTGGCTCATTTTTTAACTTCGTCCTTGTTTTTTAAATAGAAACTTGTATATAGAATTTTGTTTGGATAGCTTTAAAATTAGGCCTAAAATTAGGGAGGTTATCGTGATCACTAAAGGATAGAACGACATATGGATAAACGTACATGCAATCACGTATAAGCACTATAACAGTGTGACATGGATCCATCGGATCTAAAATTTACTGCCTGCTGATTGCCTGACGAATTTAACAGCGTATTACGTATAAGTTTCGTTTAGATATACTTATTTTGGTGCATATAAATGCAATGCTTACAGTTTGGGAATTGTTAACTAACAGTGGATCATAACGATTATAATGCCCTGTTTAGGTAAAACGAAGCCTTGTGACGAACCTTTCCGGCCGAGGTATCACTCGCCGGTGTCCAGGGTTCGTGTCTCACAAAACAAAGCCCCGCTGTAGAAATCAAACAAAAGAAAAAAAAACTCACGCTTAAGTTTTAGTCAAACATACAAATTGTTGTTAATTGTTCTTAGCGAAATTTTGTTCTATCTTAAAATTACGGTGTCTTAAAATTACTTTATGGTATATTGTAGATATCAGAATAATCAAAAGAAACTTAAAAGGAAATCATTGATGTTTAACAAAACCAAATTGATCTTAAAACTATGGCTGCGAGAGTTAAAAAAATTCACCTAAAGACATCTCACAGCACGGGGCTAACTAAAGCTTTCGGGAATTGAATATAAAAGCCGAGATATAAAAAAAATAACCTAGAGACATCTCGGAAACGCATTCAACAGTGGGTGGATAACTATGTGGCGAGAACGCGTCGACGGGTTTGTTTGATGTAGCAAGTTACCGAGCGCGGCGCAGCCGAGATATAAAAAAAAAATAACCTAAAGACATCTCGGAAACGCATTCATCAGTGGGTGGACAGCTGCGTTATGGGAACACGTCGACGGGCTTGTTTGTCTTGTTTCTCTTCCTCCAACCAAAGAAAACAACTCGGCACGTGCCAGGCGGTGTAGCGTTTATTTACTCAAGTCCCGTTCTGCTGGTCGAGTGGCGTGATTTGACGAGCGCAACCTATGTTCTAGCGTGCCGACCACGCGGCGTAACGGTACCCGAAAGTCTCGAAGGGAAAAAGAGAATTCTCGATGTACTAGGCGACGGCCATGACGAAAGACTTAGAAATTTTTCTTAACTAAAAGACTTAGAAAAATTTTCTTAAAAATAAGACTTAGAAAATTTTCATGTCGAAAAGACTTAGAAAAATTTTCTTAAAATAAGACTTAGAAAATTTTCATGTCGTAAAGACTTAGAAAAATTTTCTCTTAAAAAAATGTCCCTGGCGTACTAGGCAACGGCCCTAGCGAAAGACTTAGAAATTTTCCTAAAAAATGCCCATGGCGTACTAGGCAACGGCCTTAGCGAAAGACTTAGAAATTTTTCTTGACTAAAAGACTTAGAAAAATTCTCTTAAAAAAAAGACTTAGAAAATTTTCGTGTCGAAAAGACTTAGAAAAATTTTCTTAAAAAAAAATGTTCCTGGCGTACTAGGCAACGGCCCTAGCGAAAGACTTAGAAATTTTTCGTGTCCAAAAGACTTAGAAAAATTTTACTTAAAAAAAACTTAGAAAATTTTCGTGTCGAAAAGACTTAGAAAAATTTTCTTAAAAATAAGACTTAGAAAATTTTCATGTCGAAAAGACTTACAAAAATTTTCTTAAAAAATGTCCCTGGCGTACTAGGCAACGGCCATAGCGAAAGACTAAGAAATTTTTCTTGACTAAAAGACTTAGAAAAATTTTACTTAAAAAAAGACTTAGAAAAATTTCGAGTCAAAAAAACTTAGAAAAATTTCGTGGAAATAAATATTCCTGGCGTACTAGGCAACGGCCCTAGCGAAAGACTTAGAAATTTTTTCGTGTCCAAAAGACTTAGAAAAATTTTACTTAAAAAGAGACTTAGAAAAATTCCGAGAGAAAAATGATCCTGGCGCACTAGGCAACGGCCTTAGCGCAAGAGTTAGAGTTAAAACAAAGTTGATGACTTACCTAAGTGGCGGCCGCAGCAAGAATTAATTTTCTTGCACTGGTCGAACATGTAGCCAGCTAAGTTTTTAGTCACCGTGTCAGTGTGGTGGGTTTGGTGTAGGTAGGTTCTGCTATACATGATGGCGGTGGTACTCAACTTAGTGCAGTGTTGGTAGCCGATAAAAATCCTTTCGCCTAGCGATCGTTTACACGCTGCCTGTTTACTAAGCAATTTGGAATTTTCCCTAGCCTAAACTATCCTCAATAAGATACTATCGGTGTTTACAAATAATCGTAGGGTATATATAACTCAAAAAAAATAATTTTAATTTTTTTCAAATCCTCCGCCTTCGGCTTACGTGTGGACGCAAACGAGTGTAAACGACTTACGTCCTCACAGCCTTCGTGACAAGCTTCGTTCGTTTTTCGACGTGATCGTCCTAAATTGGGTCTTTGTACTTTTTTCTTGCGTCGTCGTCCAACATTACGTTGCTTACGTTTTTGAAATACTCTAACGTCAGTACTTGTCAAAAACATTATTGCCAGATTGTAAAAGTTCAGCATTTAGCGTAAAACTGACAAAAATCTGGAAAATTGTATACATATTACTAGCATTTTTTAATAGGTGGCAATACATTTGCATCAGCTGTTTTGGTTATTGAATTGTTGACTTTTGCAAGAAATGAAACTGTTTTTTATTTGATTGTGATAGCTTCTGTTCTTAAATAGATTGTGTGCACTTCTTTGAGGAGGACCGTAGAAGTTTACTTTAGCAGATGGGCGTTCCATTTTTCATCTGCTTTTGCTTTACTAGCTCCAAATCTGTTGGTAGCATCTTCCATTTTCAGAACGATAATAATTTTGCTCACGTCAAATTGTGACGTCTCGTTCGGATATTTTTGCTTACAAAGACCCAATTTTATACTGAGGTTACGTCTTCGTTCGTTACTGAGTCAGCTGTATTCGTTTGTGTCTGACATTCTTCATACATGGATCGAAAACAGCTGATTGCCGCCTATTGGACGATGCGTTCGTGAAATAGACGCATCGTTTGTTTTACCTAAACAGGGCATAAATTGAAGGGGTCGGAGCGATAAGGTGCTTGCCCACTCTTAGATACGAATTGAGTTTTGTATGCAAAACAAAATCTCAACAACCTCTTTTATATGTGTACCAAAGATAAAGTTGTTACCTTTATTCCTTTTGATGCACATAATTTACAGCCCTATTCTGGCAAATTAACAAATTGTTAACCAGTATTTTGAATATTTCTATGTGTTTGTTGTTTTCAATACAAAATTTAAAGCTCAAAAAACAAAATTTGTTAATGAAATTGTCAATAGGCAAATAGTGGGTTACCGATCTATTAGAAACAATATTGTTGCTGCTCTTTGTGTGACTTTTGAAGAAAGGAGATATGTTTCGAACTGAGGTGAGTTTCATATTTGTCAAGATCGTCCTTGGCTTGATTGATCGACAAGACAAATTGTTCGTAAAAGCATTAAAATATATGACGCACGCTAAGATAAGTTGTAGACTAACGTTGTTTTAGACACTGTCTTCTCTTAGGCGAGAAAGGGCATATCTGTTTTAAGTATCCACAGGAATTCCCAGTTAATTTAACCCTTGGTGGAAGTAAATTGTCTTAAAAGGACTTTGGGCTACTAAGTTTGGTAGGAGATCGCATTTATAATTGTAACGGACGGAAAAGAGTTCAAAGTGTGGGAATGGAAAATGCTAGGATAGCGTGTTTGGGGATTTTTGCTTATAAAAATTAAGACGGCATTTAATTTATTTTGAATTTTTTATTCAAAAATTCAGTAAGCATTATTATGAAAATTTGAATAAAAATTCAAAACACAAAAATGGAAAACTAAACAAAAAACTGGATTTAAAATTAAACCTATCTGCCCTCTCAAAAAACTGACAAAAACTAATTTATCTGTCATATGGCAACACTTGCTATGTGTTAAATATTTATTAAATTTCTCAAGTGCTACTAAATTAATATTTTTCAGTCCGAATTTTACACAAAAGTATAAAAATTTTGGAATTTCTAAATAATTTCATTGAAGAAACAGAAAATTATTAAAAAAATAGTTAATGTTAAAAACTAAATCAACTGTATTTATTGTTTTGCCTAGAAAGATGCAACAAGCATTTGGAAGAACATCTTCAATATATAAAAAACAAAAATAATATTTAAATTTTAATCCAAGTGATACTAACACTTAGCATAACGTGCTCCAAAAGCTGTTTCAACTACTTTTTGCCTTTAAATTTTATTTAATTGAAATCATGCAATACTTGCATAAAAATACTACACTCCAATGGTGCGAATATGAAACGCGTGTCTGTTTGTGTATTTTTATCCGTAGATACCATTTATCTTATGCATGTGCTTGCAAAAATATCCATAGGGTAAGTGAGCAAAAATTTATTGCCAACTGAATTTGATTTAAATGTTATTAGATTAACTAAGTTTTTCAATGTATATTAAAAAAATTTTTTTTGTTGTGTTTCTGGAGTGAATTTAGTATGGTTTCTTTAAAATTTTTAATTTTTTTAAATTAACTGCAAAATTAGATATATTCTTTGAAACATTACAATATTTGAGTTCACGATCAAGTGCAAATGGTCTTGCTTGGGTGTATTTCCTAAAAAATAATTTCATACATTCGCACTACAATAACAAAATACACAGATTTGCACTTGCTACGTTGTTGCAAAAATTCACCAATGAAAACCTGTAGCTTCCCTGCAGGACTAAACGTAACTAGTCCAAAAAGTAAAGTCACTTTAAGGTAGTTATTCATGGAGTAACTTTCATTTAGTTGAAAAGTAATCGAAAAGTAGTGAGTTGAGCGGCCACGAACCAGAATTTTATGGTTGTAGTAACGAGCAAAACAAAAGTCTCAGCGTTGCATCAATTTGTTTCTCCGTGGCCAGGGTTGTGGTTTGCTTTAAAAAAACGATACAATAGTATCGGAAGGGTAAACGTAAAATTCCTTTTTATACAAAATTAATGGAAAAAAATGTTTTGGAAATATTTGTATAGCCCCTATTTCACATTGAAGTGTTATATCTGTTGAACTTACCATTAAGATTAGGCTCAACTTTTTTTTAATTGATTGATTTTTATGGTCAAAATAGGGTTTATTTTGAGACAGCGGAGCTCAGTTAATTAAAATACAATTTCCATAACTAGGATATCAATTTAAAAAGTCAAATTTGTATTAAAAATCTATTAACAATTCACTAATTTCTGGACAAGAGCACACCTTCATTTTATATCGTTAGAAAGGTAATGGAATGTGAAAAAGTTAAAATAATATTCAATGAAATTTAAATTTTTTTAACACACTTTACTAAATATTTATCACTTTTGAACGTTACTGAAGACTTAAAAACTCATTTTTGAAGAACTATTTTTTTTGTCAATGGAATATAAATTTATTTTTTTAACACTTTACTTAATATTTATCACTTTTATGAATTGACTACGTTATTGCAGACTAAAAAACTCATGTTTTAGCATTAAATGTAATAAAATTATTTTTTTTTGTTTAATAAAAATATCCAACTGGTTTTATATAGCCAAATAAAAATCAGTCAGATTAACCAGGAAATATTTTAATGTTGACTTGAAATTTAGTAGCAACTTTTCTCACATTGTTTTTGTAATTTTTTTTTAAAAACTACTACATTTTGAGTCGACTTTAAAATATTTTTTGGTATGGCTAAATATTTTCTATTTTCACTAGAAGCTAGTTTATAAAAAACCATTTAAAATGTAGTCGTCTTACTCCTCACTAATGAGTAGAATGAAAGTAGCCAGATATAAGCTAATTTTATATAGACTGACTACTAGTTGGTTTCAAAAGGACCATATATAAACAAGTCAATCTGTCATATCGTAGGTAGTGCGCACTGGTGATTTTGCGGCCATTTCATAGAGAAAATCACTAGTTATTTTCGAAGAAAATAGTTGACTATTCAACCACTGGTGGTTTGTTTTGAAAGTACTTTGTAATCACCTTAAAGTTAGGTGAAAGTCCTGCAGGGTTGTATATGGTGCGCATACGCAACACTGTATTGCATTCTTAATCAGCTGATAAATTGATTTCAGCTGAAGACACAAAGTGCCTAAATTTTTCGAAGAAATCCATTTTATAAAATTGCTTAAAATAAAAGAGAAAGGGAGAAAGAAATAAAGAAATGAAAAGAGAGAAGCCCAAAAAAAACGAATTGGACGGAGGAGGAAATTTAAATACTTCTGAATTATCTGCAGGAAGTTTTGGTATTTTAGGAATTTTAGTTTTAGAAGGGATTAGTGTTGCCGAGTAATTCAAAAAAGCTGTACACAGTTAATAGCAAATGTTTGAAATTGCATAGTTTTGCAATCTAGTACAAATCGGATCGTGAACCGCCCAAATAAGTAGTTTAACGTCTACTATAAGAACGATTTGGCTTGGAAATGGAAAACAATAACAGAACAGTTTAATCATTTCCATCTTGATTAAGATTGGATATGCCAGAGTTTTTTCTAAAAAAAGTCCGAAACGATAATAGAAAAGCTTATGTATTTCCATTCCAATGTCGGCTATGATTGGATAAAATTAGAGAACGTCATCAACTACTAGTTTTTAAAATTAATAATTTTTGGAGAAATTATTTTATTCAATTTCATTTTGAACTAAGCATTCGAAAATTCTCGATATTGCCTTGTCTTGAATTTTAAAAAAAAAACATTTTGTGACACCTTTAAAGTTTTTCTTCATATCTATTACCTTCGGTAACTAGTCAGGTTATAACTGATTTAAGCAGTGTTATTCCCAGTGTTTTGGGCTTTATCGACGGATTCTTTTTCTAAATTTTTTTCAACTCAGTTTTCTTTTGCAAATGGAAAACCACTTGCAAGACACCATGACATTTTTAGCATATCCAAAAATTTTCGATTTTGATCAGTGGATTCTGGTAGAGAACCAAAAAGAAATATGACACAGCTTTTTAAAAGTTTTCGTCTGAGTGATGATTTTTTTAATATTGGTTTTAGTTTTACTCTAAATTTAGCTATTTACCAATATAAAGCGTTAGAAAAATAGTGAATATATGCTAGGGCGGGTCGATTTGTGGGGAGGCAAAAAAATCGCCCATTGCTCAGTGAAAATCGTACTCTAGAGATCAAAATAAGAAACTTTGGCCGAGAAACTATACCTCTAAAACGAATTCTAATGCCCCATCTTTTGACTTTTGCCCCGTAGGGTAAAATTATAAAAAATTCCTCTTTGACCTATATAGAGTGCCCCAATCGAGTTCAAATGTGTGGCCAACCCCCACTAACTTTGCAGGGCCGATCCACACATGCCAGTGGCAACCCCATTGATGATTTTTTCATGTAAAGTGCCAAAAATGGTGATTTTTTGAAACGTTTGTATGGGGAACCCGCCTGGGGGGTTTCAGGGGGTGTGCCACTGGCATGGATACATGAAAAAAATCAGCAAAAAGGGGTCGCCACTGGCATGGGTGGAGCGGCCCTCCAAAGTTAGTGGGAGTCGGTCATACATTTCGACTCGATTGGGGCCCTCTTAATCGGTCAAAGAGGGATTTTTCAAAATTTGACCCTACTGGACAAAAGTCAAAAGTTGGGCCATTAGAATTCGTTTTAGAGGTATAGTTCTTCGGGTAAAGTTTCTTATTTTGATCCCTAGAATACAATTTTCACTGAGCAATGGGCGATTTTTAAATCGACCCGCCCTAATATATGCCCTTACAGTGAATTAAATTTTACTGTACAATTAAATCGGTTAATTAAAACAGCTCCGAAAACTGAAAAAAAATTTCATAAATTTATATCTCGCTAACGCTTCACTTGAAAAATTCTTAAATGTGATTTTCGTGTTTAGTGGGCCAAAGTCCATGAGAAATCATAGTGAGATATGGCGGGCAATATGTTAACCTGTGTTATTTTTATTGTAATACTGTGTTATCAATAAAACAAAAACAATTAAGAAATATTCAAAAAATAATCGTTATAAATTTAATAACGTGAATCGAACCACAATTACGAAATTTCGAAATTAATTCAATTAAATTAATTCATGAAATATATTTTTGTAAAATTACACAAACATTTTGAAAAAAATTGCTTACCAAAAATTAGAAAAAAAAATGTAAGACAGCAATTCCATTTTGAACATACTGGCATACGGAATCTCCGATTTGGGTGAAATTTAGCGTCACTGACGGATATATCAAAACTTTAATTGGGGGAAAAATGTTGCACTAAGTTGACAAAAATTGGCAAAAACGTCAAAAATTGATTTTTACGAAAACTCATATCTTAAACACTTCTAAACCGAATGTTAAGTTTGAACTACCGTTGGAAAGGTAATTAAAAGGACTTTATTCTTCAAATAATTTCATGAAATTTTGTTGTTGGGGGATTCTATCTCTGACGGTAAGGTAATTTATTTTGATAAAAGGGTGCAGGAACACTATTTAAAAAAATTTAAATAATTTTGTTTTTTAAATCTGGCAAAATCACCGTTTACACAATATAAAAATTTGTCTGAGGATTCAATGGGTTAATGAGATATGGTCAGTTTAACATATAAACACATATATTTTTGTTATTATTACAATGGCCTTTTTCGAACCCCTTTTTCGGAATCAATTACCTTACCGAAAGGGATGGAACCACGAACAACCAAAATAACCAAAACTTTTCCAAAATTATTTATTTTAATCAAACTATTATTTGATTAAAGTACGTTCAATCACCATTCCAATGGTTGTTCTAACTTAAAAATTCGGTTAAGAAATTAGTTTGTTAATCAAATAACTATTTATGTTTGTTTATATGTTGAAATTTAGGTTTATGACATAATCGAAGTTTTTAAAAGTTCTAAAGCTCTACTAATATATAAATAAACTTTTGATTGCAAATGCTATTAGAAACTTATTTCTTTTTTGTACAAACTTTACAATCTCATTGCTGCGCTTATCAGTTCTAAAATTCTCATAAAATATAGTACAGTTATATGTACATATATGGGCATTTCCATCGTAACTCACGCGACATGCGTACGACTTAAAGCTTCGTTTTCTCGGAAGTTGATGTTATTAATATAGTAAAATTTTCTTGTGTAGATATGTCTTACAAGACATAGTAACGGTGTGATCTACCAAAATTGTCGTTCCTGTAACTAATTAAGAACCAATTGTAAATATGGGCGTAACTCACGCGTCAAAAAAGGATGTGTGTTTTACAAGCAAGTTTAGATTGTAAAAACTCAGCGAATTTTCCCATATAATTTATTTTTGTTTTTAATTTTTAAATAATGGGAAAACAGTGAAGTTTCATTACAAACCGACTTTACCTATGAACTTTGCTTATTTAAAAATATATTGAGTATCCAAAGAAATATTTGCCGTAACTCTCGCGACATAAATCACGCGACAAAATTTCCTTAAATTCAAATTGGGTGATTAAGTAATTAGGTGGTAAAGTAATTATGTAATTTAGTAATTAACAAACAAATTTAAGAAACTGTCCTTTTCTTGTCTCAACCATTTTTCTATTATCTTTAGCCAATGCCTTCCATCTTCACTAAAACAAAAAGTTTACGAAACATTTACTGAACATTTACGTAAAAGAAAACTACATTTGTGAATTAGTGCAGACGATTTGATCATCATGGTTAATGAATTTATATAGAAATTTTTTAAATTGATAAAATTAAAATGTTTCTCTTACTAATATCATAAAATAAAAAGTTTTAAATAAGTTATAAGTTTTTGGTCACGATTGACTTTTTTTTGGAAATGCCCATGTAACTTTTTTTTATTACGGTTCACTTTCTAAATTTTTTAATAATATAAATATTTCTTTCCTTTCTCCAATAAGAAAACATAAATCTGAATATTCTCTCAGAAGTAGCATTTGAATGAGGTATGGAAAATATAAAATTGTATATGTTTTCGAAATTTTGAAATGCACCATTATTTAGAAACTCTTTCCATTTTTCATCAACTGGCTTAACGCTTTCAAAAAAAGTTTTCAACGAAAGAAACTCATCAAAAAGTAAATCCGTATCAATATTTTTGATAAAAAAAAACTTTAAAGCAACGGTATCATCCTGGAATGAAATATACGAATTAACATTGAACACATTAAGTTTTTCAAACTTATTGCTTTTGAAATCAAAATCGTCTTTAATGTAAACAGCTGTCTCAAGCTTGAAAAATTGGCTTAAACAACAAGTTAGCTGAAAAATGATTGCTGCAAAATTCTTAAGAAGCATTTCCATGGCAGGAGTTGAACTAAGCCATCTTGTTGGCACATGACGAAGCAGCTCGCTCCCTTCCCAGTCACAAAATTCATAAATCTCCTTAAGACTCGCTGTCTTTTTTGTCGCCTAACTTTTTTAAATGGCACTTAACAAAACAAATTTTCAATTAACAGGTTGACCAGAAACTCAAAAAACAGAGTGCTTTCAGCGGGCGACTATGAAATTTAATTTTATTAACAATTAAGACGGGATAATTTTTTCGTACTCAAAAAATCAAAAATATTTGCAAAAAATAAAATGTATACGAAAAAAAAACGTACAAAAAACAATACATTATCAAAATGCAGTACTTTTGCTTACTGTTTTGGGTATATGTCATAAAACAGTACTTTGAGCAAAAAAACAGAGTACTGTTTTAAACAGCAAATCCCTACTCGCACCCGTCCATCGAAATTAATTACCTTACCGCAAGGGATAAAACCCCAACCACCAAAATTTTACAAAATTATTCTTAGAATAAAGTCTCTTTAATCGCCTTTCCAACGGTAGTTCAAACTTAACATTCGGTAAAGAAGTGTTTGATATATGAGTTTTCATAAAAATCGATTTTCGACTTTTTGCCGATTTTTATTCATTTTGTGCTACTCCGCCAAAAATGAAGTCAAACTGGTTTTTTCCAAATCAAGTTTTTTATTTCCATCACTGATGCCTTAAGCAAAATTTCACCCAAATCGGAGATGGTCATTCAGTAACTTTTATTTTTTTCGGTACTTTTAAAATAAAGAATTATCTCGATTTTCGTTTTTCTGGCAATGCGTCTTGGACTACTTGTCCCATCATACTCTCAAAGGTTTTGGTCTGTGTTTGTTACATTGTCTCTATTTTTCTTTTCTCTTAATCTCTTTTTATATAATTTAATTATATTTTAAGGCCTTACACGACCAATTGCCATATTTTCGTTCCTTTACCCTACAGCAATAAAGACAGTTATATGAAAAACGTTCATGGTTTTATGTTCCTTGCAAACTCATGCCACGTGTTTGCATACTAGTCAGGACTAAAGGATGCCATGCGCGTAATCCTAAAAGAAATCACATAAACACAATTCTCAAAATAAAGTGCAAAAAATAGTATTGTAGTAGTAGTCGTACAACCAACGGGAAAAGGAACCAAGACCAGGAAATCGTACAAGAATATAAATAAAAGTCGTCGTGTACTTCTGTGGCAGCAGCACGTTTTTCATGTAGTTGCAACACATCATGATATAGTGGCAAGAAATAAACTGAAATGAATTTTTACACAAAAAAAAAAACTACAAAACAAAAATAGGTTAAAAAAATCATCAAAACATCTTTGATGCGAGCAAAAAAAAAATGGAAACATTTTTTGACACAGCATGGGTTTCAAAAGAGGAAACCTCTAAAATGCATAGTTAAGAAACTTTTGAATACACAAAGAAAAAGTTGCAAGCTGCGTGTTGATGATGGTGAAGGAGTGAAGTTGTACTGATGGGGAAGGAGGTGTAGGAGTAGGAGTTCGAGTTAATTTGTGTTGAATACGAGGGCATGTCAGCAGCTCACGTATGAGAGCAAATGCAGATTTTTTACTTAGTTGTGCGTAGCAAAACTAGAAAAAACCCGGTTTTAACCAGGCAGGAACTTCGATGAAAAGCGTGTTTTTGTGAGTCTTCTCTGGAAGTTTTATCTGCACCATGTTGATCTTTGCTGCCATTTTTGCAAGTGCTTGCTGTGCCTGCTTTGATGTTAGGAAAACAGGTTCTTCGAGCATGCTCTTAGCAATAAACTAATTTATGCATTTGAAGTTTTGTATGAGTGGATTTTGTTGTCTTAAAATGTTTGCCTTAACCCTTTCAATGGCTAGTCTAAACTAGGAACAAAATAATTTGCTAATCTAATAATTCAGGTAATATTCCTATCATTTAGGTCCTAAAAAGATGAAAAAAATATACCTTTGATTTTTACATGCGCTACTTACGTTTAGCAAGCTTTTACAACAAAAAAATGGTTTTGCTCCTGTTCGGCACAAACATTTTTTTTAATCCCTTTAAGGTTTTTCAACCCTTTAGATATTTGTTTTTTAAACGCTCTTAATATTCTTATCATTAACAAAATAAAAAGATAAAAAAAAACATAAAATTGATTTTTGTCCGGTTGATTTTTTCTTATCTTAGGCAAACATTTTGGTTTTTTTTTTTGCTTTTCATCGGTACAAAATCGAAAATCCAACTGGCTTTATTGTCAAATATCTCTTCAAATTTATTTTTATCATGCTGGTTCATTTTTTTCATGAACCCAACGATTTGATTTATAAAAAAGCGTTGCAAAATAAACACAAAAATTACTTTCTGACGCGTCCAATGTATTGGTCAAATCGACTGAAAGGGTTAAGATGGTTTCATGCAAAATTAGTTTTGTTGGTGAAGGGAGAAATACTTTAATATATATAACAGTCTGATTTATTATCTTAATTCATTTAAGAATTCTGTCGAATTCCTGAATCTTTCTGTCACATAAATAAAAATGAGCCAAATTTTTTACACGCTTATAATTTTAAATATCATATATAAGAGTCATTTCTTATTTTCAATCTAAGGAAATGCTCAAAATACTTTACGTTCGTTTTTTAAGTTTTAAAGCAGGGTGACAGTTTTCAGTATATTCACTACTAGATGGTTAGATTTAGTAGATTTTTTCAAGTCGCTACTAGATTTTTAGTAGATTTTCATATCTGGTAGATTTTTAGTACATTTTGCATTTTCAGAAATATTTTTTACTTAAAAATTTTCGCTTGCATCAAAAAGCTTCTTCTTTTTTTTGCGTGTGCCATCTATAAAAAAATATTTGCAGGAGATAAAGTGACTTCAAAAATTCAATAAAATATTGCAATATTGCTCAAAAGAACATATGTATGTGCATATATATCGTGACAATTGGAAAACATATTATAACTTTAAAAGCTGACTTTGCCGGAACAAAGATAACAAGTGCAAGGAGTGCAGTGCAATGTCGTCTTTTGTTTTCAGAAGACGTAACAAAACTTTATTCTTTTAACTATGTTCTTCCTACCATTAACAAGTTAAATATTATTTTTCAAATTAAATCGTACGTTATTCATCATCTTTATGGTTAAATGTTCAATATGTTAAATCGTAAAAAATACATATGTAAAAAAGCTGTTACTTAAAACCGGGTAACATTTTCGATTTTTTAAAAATTATGCTTGCAATAAAAAAACAAGTTTCTAGTCGATGAACCAATTTTAAGAGGACTGAAATGTTTAGATCCACAGGTAGCTTTTTACGCAGAGTTTTCTTACCTCACTAAATTATTGGAACGGTTCCCTATTTTAGAAATTAATGGAAACATTTATCGATTGATGGAGAAAATCGACAGCAAGACAAATATGTTAAAAATCTTTTAAGTCCATCAAATGGAACTATACTCTCCATTAAAAAGTTTTGGTTTGAAGAAGGAGGTTTGAAGGATTTTAACAATTCTTAAAAGTAGAAATATCTATGTAAATTTTCTGAAGACATGATGGCAACGCCAGAGTCAAATACTGCTTGCAAACGAATTTGTCGCAACTAAACCTTGTTAAATCATTGCATCCCCTCAATGTGAATGGTGTGGATCTTGTGGAATCAGCCGCTCTTGACGTTCTGGGCATATTGATCCAATGAGATCTTCGATGGAATGATCATATTTTCGATGTGTCGAAAGAAGCGGGCAAGCGGTTTTCTAAAACGGTGCAAAAAATATACACCTCATATATTAGACCGAAAATGGAGTACAATTCGCACATTTGGGCAGGGGCTTCAAGATCTTATTTGGAGCTTCTGGATTGAAACCAACGTCGTGCGATATATTTGATAGGGGATGAAAGTATTTCATCCGCTCTCAACTCTCTTGGGCATCGACGCAATGTTGGTTGCCTAAGCTTTCTGTACAGGTACTACCATGGGAAGTGATCAAGGGAGATATATGGCCTGACGCCACCAGCTCGTGTGTTTCCCAGGTCCACTCGGGCAGCTGTTCAAGCCTACTCCTTTACCATTGTCTCGATGTCCTATAGAACCTCGCATTACTGGGATAATTCGTTTTTTAGTCGCACGGTAAGGTTATGGAATAGTCTCCCTGTGAGCGTGTTTCCCGGCAGTTTTGAGCTGTGCAAATTTAAAACAAATCTCCACCGATACTACTCCATCTATCCACCCTCCAACTAACTATTACCTATCTTTCTGCAAATGCATTTATAAGGGGCATCCCCTTAACGTTGGTTCAGTCCAATAATAAAAAAAAAATAAAAAAAAACAACATCGAAACAGATTTCTTAATACTCAAGTAGGATCAATTTTGCATGTCAAGCAAAGATTGTCTAGATGTTGCTAAAATTTTGATTTTGAAAAATTCTATATATTGTATGAATATTGAAATAAATGAAGAAGCAACTAGAACAGATGGCAACCCTTGATAGAGTTGATGGCGGTGATCTATAAATAGCCTACTGCTTAGAAATGTCATATGATTAGCAGCCATACAATTCATAAGAATGAATTCCAAAATCTGTACATTCATATGCTAGTTTTAACAGTGAGTTGATCACAGCTTAATCACTCAAAGACTACTGAAGAGGAAAATGTAGCGATTTCCGAAACAGACTGTCTAGTCAGCTAAGTGATTGACTCTCTATACAGAGTTGTTGTTGTTGTTGTTGCCTTCTTGAAAACTTACTTGATCTAAAGCTCACAATCGTAATTCATGTAATTATTCAATAGATCATAAAAACTAATTAACTTTTTTTTCAGTGGATCTGATATTTTTACTCCCGGTGCACAGTGCGTTTTTCCCATTCAAAAGTTGGTCAAAAATAGATAACTGCTATGATAATGCTTAAAAAGTTTATGTTTGTATGCTTAAATAGTTTAAGCCAATTAAGAACATTTCAAAAATTATCGATATCGTTTAGACCCTAAGAGTACCTCCCTTCACTCAAAAAAATCTGCTTCCCTTAAATTAAGAAACAGTGGCATCAATTCACAAGTATGGGTTTTGCTATATTCTATATCGGTTACTTCTTAATTTAAAGAATTTTTTCATGATTTAACTATCTCAAGTCTTGAATTTGTTGCATCGTTATCAAAACAGCTTCTTAGTTTTGAAGACAAGTTTTTACTTAAATGTAAGAAATGAAGGTATGATAAAATTTAAATTTCCAAAAATTTTAAACAAGCCGAAATATTTTGAAGAAAAACTGTATTGATATCAAGTCCGCTTGCAATATTCTACAGCATGATTTCTTAAATTTGGAAAAATATAAGTTACAATACTTGGACATTTCATAGAAATGCATGTACATTTTTTTTTTGTACACTACAAGTAATTTATTTTAAGGATGTTTTTCTTATATTTCTAGAAAAACTGCTTCAAAATTACTTACAAAGCAAACGATTCTAAATGAAGCAAATTAATCGACGATTGTTTAACAACTGCAATGATCGAATGGATAAGCTGATGGACTTACACTCACTCAGGCCGAGGTTCAAGTCTCTGGATAGTGGTAATTTTTCAATTTAATTTCATGTTAATAATAATTATGTTTGCAGTTTTTCGTTAAGATAGAAATAATAATTCTCACAGAACGATGTTTAAAATCTTAAAAACTTCAGTGATTTGATGAAAAATTTCTTATTTTCAAAGAAAAAGAGTCTCTTAGTTACAGCCGATAATTAATAAACAGTAGAGCATTTCTTATTTTCAGAGAAAATATTGCTCTTAGTTATAGCCGATGATAAGTAAATTGTAGAAAAACTTACTCAAATGTCATAAGATTTCATCTCAATTGGGCTTAGTTTCTTCAATTTAGCGAAATAGTTCGTAAATGATTGGATAATTTTCCTAAACTATTTTGACACTTCTGGTGTCAATTTAACGAAAAATATACACTTCATTTTTAGAAAATTGGCCATGGTGCTAAATGAAGCCCGATTTTCTAACGATTGGGTGCTTTCTTTTAGATGTTCTAGACATTTTTTTCTGAGTGTTGGACCTATATTAATTTTTTACTTGATTTTGTATGGGAGGTAAATAGAAAAGTTGGCCGATCATAACGAAAATTCGTCAGAATTGTATTCAAATAGAGTAAAAGATGTGTAATGAAAATAGTCAAAATCGATTAGACCTCCCTTGGACCTATATTAATTTCAATCAATATTTCATAAATTTCCATCAAAGCAAAACACAATTTTATCAAAATTTTATGTTCATGTGTAGGTAGAAACGATTAATGGGTTCGTTCTTTGAACCGAATTCAAGTGAAAATTATTGACAGGTTCATTCATACAACCGAGAGAAAGTCAAAACGGATAGCAGGTCCATTCGTACAATCGAATATAGGTTAAAAATACTGACTTCTCCGTTCACAAAATCGAGCTTAAGTCAAACAGATTGACAAGTTCGTTCATTTAACTGAATGGGGTTTGAAAGGATTAAAAGATTCTTTCATAAAACTAAGAGTGCAGTGCGTTCAACGTAAAGCTACAGTGTCAGGTATAATGGAAATCAGGTAATGTGGTGATTACTCTTATAAAAATATGAGCCATCGAGTAAGTCGGTAGGGCATCAATTCGGTTGCGACAGTCAATTTATTTCTCTGTACACTCACAGAACTGGCGATGCTATCAAAACTTCGCTTCTTCGAGCCGTAATATTACGGTTATCAAAAAATTTAATATGCGAGGCTCTGACAACTTCCATAAGGCTGTTAGATTCCTGTTTAAGAGATTTCCTGCCGGTTTTGACAACCTCACAGAAAGTTGTAAGAACTTTTAATGGTGAGAGGAATTCGTTTTTGATAGCATAATTGTGGAGGGGTCATAACAGCGTCTTTTGCGATGGTGAGAGGAATTCGGTTTTGACAGCCGAATTGTGGAGGGTTCATAACAGCGCCTTTTGCTATGGTGAGAGGAATTCGGTTTTGACAGCCGAATTGTGGAGGGGTCATAACAGCGCCTTTTGCAATGGTGAGAGGAATTCGGTTTTGCTAGCCATAAATCCTTATGTTGAGGTTGTCAGAACTTTTTCTATTTAAGCTACTTACCTCTGCGCTTTTAAGGTTATCACCGATTTCTTAATGCCATTTGCTTAATAAAACTGTTATTTTTTAATATTTTTATAAATTTTTATTTCAAATCATTTGAAAAAATATTACTTTTTTGATCAAATAAATATAAAATTTTAATTGTACATAGAACTTTACAAACTATTTTATTTTTAATTTTTTTTTATGGAACTTTAAAAATCCCATATTATAAACGACAAACCATTAGCATGCATCTGAAACATGCTTACAAATAGTTTTAGACAATGGAATTGTAAAATAGTCCATGCTTTTTTCAATACAATAGGCATAATATTTATTATCAAAGTAAAGCGAATCAAAGTAAATACCGATTAACTTAAAAACAATTTTTTTAATATTTGCCAATAAGCTCGCTGCAAAGCCAAAACTAAAATGGAGAAATTTGTCTTTTGTGGTTTTAGTATCTTCAGTAAAAGCGTGAAAACCGTATTGAGGCTACAATAGCCGTATTGGAGTTTCTCTACACGCAAGATTTAAAAGTTGGTTGCAGTAGCCACAATACTGAATGTATCACAACTGTTACCACAGCTCTTATTGTCAAAAGACGCTCAACATAATTTTTGTTTTTTTTTATGATTATTGCAGATTCAATTAGGGCTATGAGAGCTCTCATAAAGTACTTGCAATAAACTTTCAGCTAAGGTGACTTCATTTCATATATAATAACTCTAGTATGGCTACTACAGCCTAATCTTTTTCATGGCAGCCGTGTACGAAATTCAATAATTCCCTGAGTGTATGTATTCTCATTATTATAAAATAGATAGGAGGTAGGTGTTGCTTTTATTAATACTTGATTATATACATGAGAATTTCATACTCAAAGGCATACTAAAAATCGAAGCTCATGTTCAAAATTCTAAGAAATTTCATTAAATTTTCCGTAATCGGGAGAGCTTTTGCCGTTTCGATAGACTCTTTTTATGGGGGTGAGCGTGGTTTTCATCCGATTTAGTTAAATTTCAAACATAGACAGTATATTAAATATCAATGCCTAAGTGTAAAAAATTAAACCCATAAATTAATTTTTGTGGAATTTTAAGAGATCATATGTGGAATTTTGTGGAATTTTAAGAGATAAGGTAGGAGGTAGTAGTTGTTTTTATCTGGTTTTGCTTGTTTTCGAACTTTTTTTTTTTGAATTTATGCTGCAATATGATAGCTTCTAACTATCATAACTATCATAGCTTCTAACTATCACGACTTCTAGCTGCAGTCATGTCAACAGATATGGTAAAATCTAAGCAGGAGGTGTAATGATCAAGAATGTGTATTGTTATGTGTATAGGTGGAGAAGCGTACTGTGACCTAAAAATAAAAGATCTATTGTACATCCTACTTAAGGCTCCACTAGGTTGGCGGATTACAGAATTTCATCCAGACCCAGTTTTTTTATGAATATGAGTATGTTCTTAGGTTCAAGGGATGAAATGTGCTATAGACTCCGCTCATAGTTCCCCAGAGTTAGCTTACGTCTGCGAGCCACAGCGTTGCAGTTTGTGAGTAG
Organism: Dichetophora obliterata; assembly: GCA_963920525.1. Lineage (NCBI taxonomy): Eukaryota > Metazoa > Arthropoda > Insecta > Diptera > Sciomyzidae > Dichetophora > Dichetophora obliterata. Next base: position 63,551,843 of record OY986436.1, read on the forward strand.
ATGTATTGAATTCTCTTCAGCTCTTTCACAGAAACGGCAGCTGCTATCGGTTTCAATGCCCAATTTCGTCAGGTGATCTTTTCGTTCGCAGTGTCCTGTAAGGAATCCCATTAAAATTCTTAGATTTTTTTGCCTAAGCTTATACACAATTTTGTTCTCCGAGTGCTAAAATCTCTGAGGAGCAATTTAGAATGTTGTCAGATTATAATAACTGTGTTGTTCTTGCCTAGTTCATTGAGTTTTGTTTGTCATTCCCATGCTCTTCTCGATGATATTCCGCAGGAAAGTAGTACTTTAACTGCGATGGATGTCCGGCATCACAATTATATCCGGACCTTTGTATTTTCGGTCCAGGTTGAATTGAGCACACAGCTGTTTTGCTAGGATTTGTGATTGAAATATACTGGGTGTTGTCCCCATAGGTTCAGAGTGCTTGGTTCTTGGCCCGTACACCCCTGCGCCTACACCTTCCAAAGTTTCATGGCAGGTTTCATGGCTCCTGTGATGCATACGCAAGCCAGCTTCTGCACCTTTGTTAGAATATTTCTCATTGTGCATAGCTTGGTTCTTCCAACCCATGCTACTACACCATAGGTGAGGATGGGTCTCACCATCATGGTACACATCCAGCACAGAATTATCAGGTTACAACCCTAGCTTTTCCCCGCCAGTCTCCTACATACCATGAGTGCACGCGTAGCTTTGATAATAGTCATCTGATTTCATGTAGAGGCATGACTTCTCCAGAGAAGTTTTGAATCTAGCATGAGTCTTAGGTACTTTCCTCTGCTTTGAAGGAAATTTCTGTGCCTTCCATTCTCATAGTTCGGAGATTTGGCAGACTTCTTTTGCAAGTTAAGGGTACTATGGTAATTTTTGCTGGGTAGATATTTAATCCCAAAGTATTGCACCATTCCTTTGTTACCAACAGTAATTTTTGCATCAGATAGCAGAGTGAATATTCGAACTTCCCTCTCGCTAATAAGGCGATGTCGTCTGCGCAACCCTGACATCTTATGCCATTCTCGGTTAGCTTCGATAGTAGTTCGTCCATAAGAAGACTCCAAAGCAGTAGGGAAAGGACTCTACATTGTGGACAGCTTTTTGTTGTTTAAATTCTTATTGTAGTGCTGCCCACTTTTTTTCTGCGGTTTTAGTACTAAGTATTCGGCATACCCATCTGCTGAGCATATTATTTACTCCTTTTTTGTGTAGTGACTTCCTCACAGCCTCGTGATAAGCGTCGTCAAAGGATCCCTCTATGTCTAGAAAAGCACAGAGTACGGTTTTTTTACTTTTAAGAGCTACCTTCCCGCCTTATATGCCTGCTGACATTGGTACATTGCAGCATTCTCCAGAATCTCAGTTCTTATATAATTATCTATTACCGTTTCCATTGTTTTGAGAACAAATGAGGCAATGCTTATGTGTCTAAAGGACTTTGGTTTTGTGCAGTCTTTCTTCCCTACTTTCGGAATGAAGGTGACTATTTCTCTTCTCCATTTTCTTGGGACGTATCTTAGCGCAAGGCTGCTTTTAGTTAATTTAACTAGGATGGGCAATATTATTTCTACGCCTTTTTGCATAAGTGCAGGAACACCTGCTGATTAAAAAGATTAAAAGGTTCTTAGTGCCCAATCTAAATGAGCCTTAGTGCAAATGCTCGTGGCAAGTTTCCATTCTTCTCGGCTTGGCGCAATCAGCCTGTCTGCCGTCTTGTACTCAATTACCGGTGTGTTGCCCGGGAAATGAGTTTCTAGAAGGTGTAACGCCCGTTGCTCTTCTCTTAGCGTATAGCTTCCGTCTGGTAATAGAAGTGTCATGTTTGTATCCACTCTGCCTTTTACTTTGCTGTATGAATCCTGGCTGCAGCAGGCATGGAAGAAAGGTTTTCGCTGAAGGTTCTAAAGCTTCTCCTTTTGGCTTTTCTTATTTCCTTATTGTACTCCATTAGCGCCACCGTGTAAATATGCCACAATAAGAGTGTTTATTAGGGCGGAGCGATTATATATGAAAAAAGTACCCTTGCTTTGAACTGACTCAGGGGGGATCGATAGATATGGTATCATACATGAACTATACAGAGTTTTGAAAGATAGGACTTCATCTTCCTTCTCCGATTCTGAGCCAAAAACAAGAAATTTTTTAACGGTTTTTAAAAAAACTTATAATTGAAGGGCTTATTGCAAGAACATGATAAGCCTCATAAAAAATACTTTTAAAAAATCGACTATAAAGTTTTAAAAAAATGTATTTTTAACTACAAAAAAAAATAGCCGAAATCTCTTCAGTGGATATTGGCAATACATTGAGTAATGTATTCAACCAAAAAAATTTATTTTTGAGATCATGTGGCTTATCACGTTATTGAAATAAGCCCTTCAATTAATGGAATTGACAAATATTGGAGCGATTATTATTAATATAAATTTCATCAAGTTATGATCCTATTCTCCAGCTGCAAAAAGAAGGTCCTTTAAAATAATAGGTTTCCAAAAAATATTTTTATTGCAATAAAAATGAGAAGAATGAATAAATATGATGTAAAAAATCTTCTATACAACATTTGGTCTCGATATGACAACATATTCCAATTCCAAAATGTCCTGAAATATCACGACCTCAAAAAAATTTAATTTGTTTTTCAATATTGTAGTCAATTTCAGTATGTTCATAAACGCTGATTTCGATTCTGACAACAGAATTTTTTGTATCTTATTCGATCTTAGGATATAGTATGTAGTGTGTAGTGTAATGTATAAGAAAAATATGCGTTTTAAGGCTTATTTGCGTAATTATTAAAAAAGAAGGGATCATGGTAAAATTCTTCAATTAGGCTTGAATGAAGCCCTTATCTATAGCACTTATTTTTAAATTGCTAAAAGAAAATTATGTTCGTATGTAATTTTTTAAAAATTCTAAAACAAACTTTGAGAGTTCAGCTTTTATAGAAAATAATACAAATTACTGATTAAAAATGTTCAGTTTGCATTAACCCCACACAATAATTCAATTTAATTTTTCTCAGCCTATAAAAATTTAAGAACTTGTAAACTGGCTTATTAAGAAAAATATCCGTTTCCTGTAAAAGTTCGGAATACCTGTCAATTTTGTTAAAATTGCAGTTGCATTTATTGCAATCTTAAGATTTAAAAATCTTAAAATAGCCTACAACCTGTTCAAGCTATATTACAAATTTCATTACTCTCTGTTTAAACCTGAAAGACGGACAAACAAACCAATTTTTCATTTTTTTATATTAGTAAACATTAGTGTTTTGTATGTGTTTTCATAAAAGCTAGACTCGCACAATTTAAATGTTAAATTCTTGGAAATAGCATACGATTATGTTATCAAACATTGTAAGATAAGGAACTAAAATCTACTCTATCTTTCAAGTCTTTCATTAATTTTTAATCATGACTTGAGAATGCCTTAAAAACTCTTATTTCATTCATTCAACAGTATATATCTTTAAATCTAATAAGGACACAACAAATTTGTGGCCAGATTCGGAATGAGCAATCAGAAATCTATTGAAATTGACTACAATATTAAAAAAACATAAAATTTTCTTGGACACCATTTAAGAATGTTTAAGAATATTTTGCATTAGGAAGATACCATAAAATGAGATCAAATTTTGAATATCACTTTTCTATCTTATAATTATTGATCCTTATCATGTTTACTGGAGTCTTATATATTAATAGGCAAACATCAAATGTTGTTTTTAGTACACTTTTTCGATATTAACCTTTAACTTAGGAGGTGAATTTTTTTGACATAATCTCTGACGTGGTGGTAAAATTGACCCCATTTTGATTTTACTAAAAAATTCTAATAAAAAGAGGCTTTTAAAATTATTTCTTGTTTAAAAACAAGTTTTAATATTTCTGCTTAAAATAAATACAAATTTCAATTTGTTTTATTTTTCAATTAAATAAAACTGGCACTTATTTAACTAGCCTTCTTTTAAAGACGACAAATATATGAAAAGAGGAGGTAAAACTTACCACCACCTCCACAGTTAAAGGTTAATTTTAGACTTATATCATTCTAAAGATACTGCGCCCTATATCTTCAGAATCATTTTAGATTTTAAATTTATGACCTCTGGCCCGAAATATTAACGTTGAAAGTTTGTATTATTTTCAGTAAGGAATCTCAGGGCTAGGAAGAGGTAGAATGGACAATGAGGTATCAAATGAAAGATCTGACTGCGCAGTATGATTACATTTTAGATAAGTGACCTTTGACCTTAAATATGAGCGTAAAAAGAGCATTTATTAAATAAAAGCTAAACTGTAACAGACGGAAGAGTATGATGTAAGAGGGAATTTTAGACATTGATAAGGTGTGCAAAAAATACATCCAACATTTTGCGGCATCTCTTACGGATACCCTACACTAAGCATTTTTTATGTTAAAAGTGTGAATATATATTGTGATGGTGAAATTTCTTGCAAATAGAAAATTATGAAAAATTTCCGTATATTATATAGTTTTAAAAATACCTCTAAATTATTCAGTTTTTGCTCAAAAAATAGGCCAAACGTTTTTGTTGTTGTAATTTTTTTTCCTATAAAATTTTCTTTTTTCACACTATTTCATACGAAATATCATTTACTAGCAAAAATTGCTTCATTTTGACACATAATACAAACAACCCCTATGATTTTTTTGATGAAAATTAAATTTTTCATAATGTTGTTTTTATGTTTTCTACAAAGCTCTACAGCTTAAAAAATAATTTCTGTGAAAAAATCTTCAAATGTTTCAAACCACTCCAAAGTTATATACACAAATCTATGTTATAGTTACGTGCACATGTAATATGTACAATACTATGTTATAGTATGTGCAGTTATACCCAGTAAGAAAGTGGATCATCCTATGAGCGATCTGGGAGTGCTCCCTGAGGAGCAGTGGAGTGCTCCTTATTGATCCAAGCTAGGTGCATTTTGTGTTCTCTTTTAACATTGCATGTCCTAGGAAGGGTAGCGCTCCCTTTAACATTCCAGAGGAGCTCAAAAGGAGCGATCAATAACTGATCCAAATGGATCAGCAAAGGAACATTTAAAATATTTTTTTTAAAAGATCAAAGAACCAACATGCGCCTTATACAAAAAAGGTTTGGTCTTTGACGTGAAAGGAAAGGGATAGATTAGCTACAGGAATTGATTGGAACCATATGTGAATTATTGATTAAACGAAACAGACGTGAAAGACAATGCTTTCAATTGCTAATGTGTGTTATGCCTTAACCTCGGCAAGCATTTTCAGCTCTTAGTTGTTCCTGTCCTTTAATTCCACATTTTCCACAATTTAGTTGTGGATTTTAAGTTCTCCATAATTCTTAAATGTAGAAAAGAACAAAGGAAGTGAAAAGAACCATGTCCGAACCCGGAGTCGAACCAGGGACCTTTGTGTTGTTAGCAGGGTGCGGAAAAATTCGTTCGCAATTGATTAAAATACGATCTTATCGTTCGTTTTTTGATGTGTGTGAGAATTTTTCAAACGAAAAATTTAAAAGCAGACGAACGTTCGCAATCGAAAAAGGAACGCTCTGCTTGCGTCGTTTTTTTTATCACTGATAAATTTGTAAGCGTTGTATTTTTTCGAACGAATTTTTCACACAACAACAAAAAGCAACAAACGTTCGTTTGGAATTATTCATTCAAAACGAACGTTTGAAGAAAAAATTCACGAACGTTCGTTTGTACGTAGAGTTATTAGACAAAATATAAGTTTGTTGTTGTATTTTTGTACACTTGCTGACATGAAAAGATGAAACCAAAATACAGATGTAGACTGCACATATGCATATGAGGAAAAATAATGTTTTAATTAGGTAAATAAACCTGATATGCCCAATCAAATGAAAAAAAGATGGTTTTTTATGATTGTTGTTATATGATTAGATTGTATGATTACTTCTTGATGATGAAGCATCGTCAAAATTATGTTTGTGCACACTCTCGTAATGCCTTTTGATATTCCCTAGTACACATCCCATGAGAGGTTTTTCGCATAAGAGACATTTGGAAATGTTACTTATTTTGTCATAGATGACCAGAGATTTTTTGTCTATTTTTGATACTCTACCCATCACTGAAAATCAGGAAGTGAAAAACGTTTTAATACGTATGTATGTTTACAATAACACTGGTCTGCAAAAGTATAAAGGCACTATTACGATAACTGGTGCGCCGCGATTAGAAAGTGTTGTTCTTTTCATAACAAAAAAAAAAATTTTTGTTCGAACAAAAAATCGATACCTCAACTAGTTATCTATGTTTAACATTTTGTTGCTTGGTACAAGATCTGTTCAATAAAATATCTATATCCTTACCATTATATCATAGATTTAAAAGATTGATCTATTGGTTGAAATCGATATTGATTGATTGAAAGATTAAATGATAATCAAATTAAAAATTGATAATTCGAAAACAAATCGATGCATCGATTTTTCTTTCGGTCATTCCTATTTTTATTAAAAGTACTTCACGAATCCATTGTCAAATTGCGGCGCACCAGTTATCATATTCTCCTCAGTATAACTGATAAATTGACAGTTTCGCGATCGGCACTTTTATCATATAAAGGTTTCTTCCTTTGGAGGCTTTCTTATTCAGCCCTATAATGAATAATTTTTCTCCCGGAATCAAAAAAGGGTGTTTTCATTTTTAATATAGCAGATAAAGACATCACATTTTTTTTTACACTCATGAATATTGACGGTTGATGAACAAATTTGCATTAAAAATTTCCAAAATGTTCTTGAGATTTACCTTTGAGACTCCCTTTTTTGATTTCGGGTGAAAAATTATTCATGATAGGGCTGAATACAAACGCGTCCGGAGGAATTCAGTCAATAAGATACCTTTATATGTTATACTGGGGAGATTAAGGGCGACAAATTATTCATGATAGGGGCAGTGTCACAAGATGGAATCACCACCAAAATTGCCTTTTTCTCGCATTTAATTCTCAAGATTACCACACTCCCAAAATACCTCAAATTACCACAAAATACCTCAAAATTAACACAAAATCCCACAATACCTCAAAAAAGCAAAAAGAAAATAGATACAAACAAACCACCACAAACAAGTGCATTCAGTCATTTGAACAATTCATTTAACGCAACGTTCCCTTAATTCGTATTTTTACCACGTAATTGAAGTAATTTGAGGTGTTTTGAATTATTTTGAGGTATTGTGGTATTTTGTAGTAATTTGAGGTATTTTGTGGTGTTTTGAGGTATTTTTTTACCCATTTTTTCTCAAAAAATAACATGAGAATTACCACATCTCACAATCGTTGAAAAATACTATAAGTGCTTTTCTGGTAATCCAAAACTACAAATAATAAACATAATCCAAAAGTACAAATTTTTTCCGTTTAATAAGAGGACATAGTCCCAAAAATTGTATTTAGTATTATGACCGCTTAATAAGCAGTTTTTCATATATTCAATCGCCATATAGGTTAAATGGAAGAGTCTTTTGTTATTGTGTCAAAACTTTGTTTTTGGTCATGTTAAAAGCTCTAGATTTTGTGTGTTTATAGTGCTATATGCGTGAACACTGCTACATCAATAACTTAGATCTGTCGTAAGTCGAATTAAGCTATTATTGCTTATCGACACAGATATAATGACAAAATTATTCGCCCTTGCACGGAATGGTGATAACATCTACAAGGTCAAATCAATTTTTTTGTGTGTTTTTTTATGATAAAATAATTTGCCCTTCTACGGAAAAATGTTAATTCAACAGCAACACAAACAGCGCTCGATGCTACGCATTCGCAACAATTTTTTCGCAATAATGCAAAAATAAAAACGTATACAAGAAACAATACATACCAAACTCGATGACGCATACATAACTGAAAAGAATCCTCGCTAGACGATGTGGATGCTGATAGTCGGAACATAACTTTTTTTGGGAAACAAACGTTCCTGAATTTTTCTTTGAACGATTAATTTTTATGAAAAATTGAAAACGAATGTTCGTTGCTTATTATTTTTTTGTGAAAAATTCGTTCGAATAAATTTGAAACTGACAAATTTTTCAGAGATAAAAAATACGACGCCAGCAGAGAGTTCCCCATTCGTTCGTGATAATTTGCGAGAACAATTTTATATGAGGAGAACGATAATTGAGAACAATCGTATTTCAAACGTACTCCGCACCCTGGTTGTTAGTCTAGCGCACTCTCCACTGGACTACAATGGTCGATTTTTCACAGAAAATAATGATCGAGTTTCTTACAAAGCACATCCCTTACTTTATATTCTTTTTTTCATTGATTGCTCGCCTTTTGATTTTATAAAACAGTAAAGGAGCACAAGGGCACAAGTGCTCACTTTTTGATCGAATAAAACAGCAAAAGAGCGCTCTCTTGTTGCTCCTCATAGGAGCGATCGCATGTTTTTTTACTGGGTAGTTACGAATCGGTCCCTGTGTATGTGTGCGCATACACATAAGCAGGTACCTGGAATTGCCGCTTAATTTTGTGTGTGGATTTAAAGCACGCTCTTATTTTTTCGATTTATGAAATTCAGTTTATTCTGGAACACACATAAGTGAAGTTTGCTTGAGCATTTATTTGAATTTTGGTTGTGTTTCGAAGTATTTGATAAAAAATGGATAGAGTGTTACGTGAAAGAAGGCAGCGAGATGAACTAGAAATTTTTGTTATAATTCGGGTCCAAAAGCATTAGCAGCTGCTACTATAGTTGATGTTTCTTCTACATTTCACATGCTCCTTGAACCGGTTGAGAATATTATTTTGAACATGTCGAATTTATATGGTGTGCGAAAGTACAAAGACGATTGGGAAAACATAGATTTGGACACTCTTCACGCATACTTTGGATTGTTGCTGCTTTCTGGTGTGTATCGGTCATACAGTGAATGTGTCACTAAACTGTGGACTGACGAAACTGGTTGGCCAATATTTAGAGCAACAATGTCTTTGAACATGATCACGTATCCATGGTTGCATTCGCATTTGATGACCGCGAACAACGTATGGCCAACACTGCATCTACAAGTACTTCTGTACGTGACAAATTGGCATCGATTCGAAATGTATACGATAAATGGAATCATAATTTGAAAGTTGTATACACACCAGGAAAAAACATTACCGTAGATGAACAGCTAGTTCCGTATCGATGCTAGTTCCGGGCGATGTCCGTTTCGTCAGTTTATTCCATCCAAGCTGGCGAAATATGGCATCAAAATTTGGGTGCTATGCGACTCAAAAAGCTGGTATGCATACAACACACAAATTTATGTTGGTCGGAATCGTAATGCCACTCCTAAACGTAATCTTGGACGGCGTGTTGTTTTGGATTTGGTGGAAGGACTTTCTGACAGAAATGTAACTTGTGACAACTTTTGCAATTCGTATGAATTGGCTGAAGATTTACATAAGAATCGCTTGACTATTTTGGGAACAATAAGGAAAAATAGGACTGAAATTCCTTCAGTTCTACTCGACATGCGTCAAAAACCAATGTATCATACAGAAGTTGTATATGAACATAAATTGCAAGCAGTTATGTTGTCATATGTTCCTCGCCGGTACCGATTTGTGACATTGCTCAGTACATACCACAATGTTGTCAGCATAAATGAGAATAGTGAAAAGAAGAAACCTAAAATCATTAAAGACTACAACAAAACCAAGAGTGGAGTTGATACTATGGATCAAATGGTGGCTACGTACACATGCAAACGAAAAGTCAATCGGTGGCCAGTGGCAGTATTTTGTAACATGCTTGATGTTAGTGCGTTGAATGTATTCGTGACGTTCATTGCATTGTTCCCGAATTGGAAAAATTCTAAAACGAACCATAATATTCGTCGTCGCCTTTTTATCGAGGAGCTTGGATTGAATCTCGTTGAAAAACAGATCACTAAACGTAAAAAACAACCTCAAAGTAATGATGCTTCCAGTGTTATTCAAAGAATTCAGGAGATTCGCTACTTACCAAGTACATCAAAACGAGGCCGATGCTACATCTGCACATATAAAAATAACAAAAATCTTTTTGCTACACGCTGTGAAAAGTGTAGAAATTTCATTTGTGCTGAACATAATTTCAATTTATGCGAAAAATGTACAAATAATTGATAAAAGTTAAAAATTCAATTTTTTTTTTCTAACATATGTAATATTCTAATTAATTTCATTCCAAATCTACCTTTATGAAGTTCAAATGTATTAATATGATAGTAAACAATGTAATAAACATAAAAAATTACAAAACATAATTGGTTGTTAATTTTTTTTAGCTTTTTTACAATCAAAAATATATGTGTATGCGCGCGCATACAATGGGACCGATTAGATGTATTTCTCGAGGGACCGATGGAGGGTTAAGCCATTTCGTTTTTATATAGAAATAGACGTAGGAAAACAGTTCTTACGTGTTTCTGAACCGATTTTGATAATGCTTTTAAACAAATTAGAGTAGATAGTTGTAGTTCACCAAATATTTTTGTGACCTTTGACTTGAAATATGATCGATGAAAAAATGTTTCTGAAGTAAAACCTAAACTATAAGAAATGGAAGAACGTGGCGTAAGAGGAAATTTTAGACATTAATACAATGTACAAAAAACATTTTTCGCTATCTCTTACGGATACCCTACAATAAGCATTTTTTTATGCAACATGTGTGAATATAGACTGTTATGGTGAAATTTCGTACAAATAGTAAATTTTGAAAAGCTCCCTTTATTTTGACATCAAAGTTATGACGATATCTCGAAAACTGTTACTTTTATCAGTAAAACGTATTTTTGTATTGAAAATTAAGATTTTCTTAGTACAGCATATTTTCTTAAGGCAAGATCAACGCCTCAGAATGAGAAAAAGGTATTGAAATTTCAGAAAATTGGTCGAATTTCGGCCACAGGCGATACCAGTATATAGAAATATGCGTGGGAGAAACAGTTCTTCAGTGTTTCTGAACCGACTTTGATATTTTTTTTAAAGAAATTAGAGTAGGGAGAAGGATTTCACTGAATATTTGTGTGACCTTTGACCTGAAATATAAGCATTCGAAGAATATTTCTTAACTAAAAACTAAACTATAAAAATGGAAAGAGGAGATGGTGTAAGAGAAAATTTTCGAATACCCTAAATTCTGAAAAATTGCCTTTATTTTGACATCAAAGTTATGGCGATATCTTGAAAAGTATAGTGTTTCTCAGAACAATGTGTTTTTATATGGAAAGCCCTGGTTGTAAAAAATAACGGTGTACGAAAGATTATATGGGTAATGTTTTTACAGATGTTTTTCAAAAATTTAGATTATTTTTCTATCAAAATTATTGCAATAATTTGAAACTTAAGATTTTCTTAGTACAGCACATTTTCTTGAAGCAAGGTAATGCCTCAGAACTAGAAAAAAACGATTGAAATTTCAGAAGGTTGGTTGAATTTCGGCCTCAAGCGATACTAGTATAAATAATTTTTAGAAATATGTTATTTTCAAGGACACTCTAAATTTAGCATTTGGGGTCAGGCCGCAATGAAATTTTGTATGAGTTTGGCTTATACTATTATCACACAGTAAAAAATATGAGCATACATTTTATACACTTTGGTATACATATAAATCCAAACCAAAAATGTTTTAAAAGTTATTCCACCAAATCTTATAAATTTTTCCAGACCATTTTCCTCGTCAGACCAATCGAAACCACTATATTTTTAAATTTCCAGAATTCGGTGAATTTTTTACTTTCGAACCAGAATATATTTTAATTTTTACATGATATCCATATAAAATTTTTAAATTATATTTGTTTTATTATTTTTATAATATTGAGTGGTGTAAAATTTATAAATTATTTGGATTAAAAAAGTTTATACCACACAAATGTTATAAAAAAGATAAAATTTACCCTCAAATTTTTTACTGTGCAGCTCATTGGCCCTAATTTTCAACGATTTTTATGATTTATAAATATGCCATTTTCAAGAATATTCTGGAATAAGAAGAAGACTTTGTATGTGGATTTATACTTAAACCTTCATCTAATTCTTTGTAATATAATTTTTTTTTTATAATTTACGTAATTTTTGAGGATATCTTAGAGCAGGAAAATGTGGTCAGAACATAACGAAATTTTGTTAACCTTCATTTCAAGTTTTTACTAACCGAACCACTTTTTAAGATTTTTCATATTACCAGTTTTTAAAAAATGTCCTGAATTTATGGACAAACCGGAGCAGCAAAATGGAATCACATCAAAATTAAATTTTTTAATTTACGTGTTTGTTAAAATACCTGTCGAATGTGCCCTGAGCCTAATCAATGCTATGCACTGATTTAGTTCGCACTGGCCTAACATATAAAATCTTCTATGCATGCCACGCCACCTAATGGACGTAACAAACGAAGTGACAAAGTAAATATACCCTTAAGTACGCAAAGAAATAAACAGTTTTTCAAAATAAGCTTGCTTTTATATAATACTAGAAATATAATATGATGCTTCAATTGGTAATTCTAGGCATGAGTGCTATTAGCCTATTAAGTGCTATTAAGCACAAAATGCTAAATTTTTACTTTCCGTGTATAAATCCTCTAATGTAGGAATACATATACTCGGAAGATACATAGTAACTTGGTAATTTAGTTATTTGGTTTTTTTCCTGCATGTTGACTTATACTTATGTTAGCCGAAATCCTTTTCACACCATTGCCAGACTTCCGTTAACATGCCCATTAAAAACCATTAGAAACCAAATTATTCTTGTTTGCAAAATTGTTTTTGGCTTAATAAATAGCTTCGTAATGTGTTGCTTTTATGAGTTTGTTTGCGTATGTACAAGGTAATGAAAATGGCCTACTGAAATCTGTTAGGGTATGATTTATTGTAACATTCTCAGATACGCTGCAGCTGTAGCGATACGGATTTACGTAGCTTGAACGTAGATTTTAAAATTTTGGCTAAGACTAAATTATGGCACGACAGCGTTAAATTGTGTTTCTAATGGTACACAATTAATCATTACTTTTTGGTTAGTTGTGTGAAGTAAGGAGAATATTGTAAACTAAATGTTTATTACATATCTGTAGAAAAATAACTTACGATTGCAACTTCATTGATAAACATCGCGGTATGAATAATCATAGCAGCAAAATCCAAAATGGTGAAGAAAAAAAATTACCAGCAAGGATATCTGCTAAACCAGCTTTACCAGCCACCAAAGTATACTCTTTAATGCAGTCAAATTTGCATGGAAATTCCAACGCAAGAAAATTGTGAATATTTTGTAAAATATCGGTTTTGAATTTATGTAGCTATTTGTTCAATCCATAATCAATTTCTATAAAATGACCACATCTTTAATAATTCATATCTATACTACAAACCTTTATTCGGGGACCACCCGAAACAATTTGCTACTCTCTTTGATTGTTTCATCAGTGTGGCCTTTTGTTTTCGACAGCGTGTGTGCTTTTAAGTATCATAATATTAACATTGAATGCATGAATTAATCATTAATGAAAGCATTATATTAATACGCTAAGAATGAAAGTTATCGTCCACATTTTACTATTATAATTATTATATAAGGGCGTTCATAAATCAGATATCATTCAAAAGGTCTTGTGACACAGATGTGCAAAATCTTGTTATATTTTGGATTGGTGATCAAAAATATGAGTGTCAAAAGATATGAATTTTTGATGACCAAAAGTGCTGAACCATAAAAGATGCAAGAAAAAGATGAAAGATAGAAATTTACACAACGAATAAATAACAATGAAACAATAAAGTGTTTTTAATAGAGAAATCCAAAATTAGTGACTGATAGGGCACCATTAATTTCAGTGATTAACAAGTGGTTTAATAAATTCCGTTTTGGTCGAACTAGTATTTACACGTTACACTGACAGTTCTGGTCAACCAAAACAGGTCGTTACGCCAGAAATCGTCGATAAAATCCATGGAGTGATATTTAAGGGTCAAAGAATGAAAGCGTATGAGGTGAATGAGGCTATAAGCATCTCAATTGAGCGGATACATCACATTTTATATTTGTGATCAACGTGGCAACGCCTGAAAATATAAAATACTTAAGGCAAACTAACATCAAATAAAAATAAAATCAGGCTTGGAAAACAATTAAAAAAATATTTAATAAATATTAGTTCTGAAATTATTCCCGAGTCATACGCACGTTCGTTTTTAAAATATATGTAAAATCGATTTTCTCTTATTCAATTCAAGATTATTTTTTTAAAAAAATTTTAATAAGAAGGTATTAAAACTGTAATTTAAATAGCGTGATTTTACATTAATATTTGGACATGAAAAAGCTATCCGTGCGATGGGTGTCATAATTCGATCATAAGTATGACCGTATGACCACTTCAAAGAAATGTTTGGAGATGTTCAACCGCTATCCAGAGAAATTTTTGCACCGTTTCGTAATTATAGATGAAAAATGGATCGGTTAAAATACACCAGAGACCAAGGAACAGTCAAGGCAGTGGACTTCTCCGGGTCCAAGAGTGCCAAAGTGGGTCTATCGGGCAACAAGGTCATTGCAAGCGTTTTTTATGCATTCACTGAGTCATTCATTGATGTGAATGACTCAGTTTTTCTCCACCATGACATGAAAAAGTGTTTCTCCAGCATGACAAGGAATCGGCGCATACCACAGTACAACATTTTTCAGTTCATTGATTGCCAACTCAATTCTGAGAACTGTATGTGAAATAAGACCCAAAAAGAAGAATTTCTGCATCATTCGTTTTGTCTTCATACCTGCCAAAATATTTTTAATATCGATTTGAAGTTAGTAACTATCGTATAGGGGAATTTTTCACGTTTTATGCACAACAATATTTGGAGAAAACGTTGATACCTTTTTTATGATTTTGATTATTTTATTTTCAATAAGTTTTTATAAATAAATTTTTTTTTGCATTATAATTTTTTAATTTTTATTTTTATTTTTATTTTTTTTTTTATTTTTATTTTTATTTTTATTTTTATTTTTATTTTTATTTTAAGGGTGGTGGCTATAACTGATTTTTGAAATTCATACCTTTACTCAATTGCGAATAAAAGCGAAACGCGTGCATCGATTTTCATGATCTTTATCTCATTTTGCTCATAGGTTATGTGACTTTGCGAAAAAGTAACTACACTTGAAACTTATTTCCGTTTTGTATTTTTTATGAATTTAAAAAAAAATATTTTTTTTCTTCAAGCGCTTATTTTTAACTTGGAAACTGTTGCTTTTATAGGAAAACAATATATGAACAGATTAAGGGAATTGTAATTCTTAACTTAATTTTTAATTCTTAAATCTTTTTTCAACTAAATCGGGCTAGTGATTGTTGAGCTATGTCAAACAACAGGGCCTAAAACGTGATAAATTCCCCAATACGATAGTACTAACTTCAAATCGATATTAAAAATATTTTGGCAGGTAAGAAGCCAAAACGAATGATGCAGAAAATCTTCTTTTTGGGTCTTATTTCACATAAAGTTCTCAGAATTGAGTTGGCAAATCATTTGTTGTACTGTGTACGTCTGAAGTCGCATAGCAAAATCTATAAATCGGACTACGAACTTCTAACCCATTCACCATATTCTCCAAACTAAGCCTCCAGCAATTGTTTCCAACTATTAAACCTGAAAAAATTGACTCGGCGGTAAGAGATTGGGTTGAATAAAGAGGTCATCACTGAATAAACGCCTATTTTGAGGACCTTGATAAAACATATTATTTTGAAGGAATAAAAGAATTGGTAAAATGCTGGACTAAATGTGTCGATCTGAAAGAAAACTTTTGAAAGACATAAAAAGTTTTTTGGAAAAAAAATACATTTTATTCAAAAAGTCCCTGATTTATCAAATTTCCGTAGATAATTAGAGAAGTATAATTTTTATAATTTTAATTCTTAGGCTAGAAACTTTGCAATCAGCCAGCCCTCGTGATTTTCCATATCGATGCACAATGCTTTTAACTTTTAGCAATTAATATTTGTATTCCTTTGCTTCTTCTTATGAATGTAACTCTTCTTTAAATTTAAGAGTTTCTGAACCAGAAATTTATTAAGTCATCAAATTTTAATAAATATTTTCAGGCAACTAAAAATTATATTTATTTTTTAATTTATTCAAACATTGATCTACAGCCATTTATTTATTTAAGCAATTCCCATTAAAAAACATTGATATCACTTTTTAATATTACAAAACCGCACGATAAAATTGCTTACAAATTATTTCAGAGCGAGGAGAGTGAATGTTTATATTGAACCAGTTAAAAAAAAAATGAAAATATGCGGTTTCACAAATAATTCATAAATGTATATCACCTTTTTTTATTAGTATATTGTTATAACATTCCGAAAATCAATGCATGTATTTATTGAAATATCCCAGTGGGCAATTAAGCTAGTCCTACGCAAAAGAAGACATGCTATTGGCATCTGTGATTAGTGCTTCTGTACGGCCTTCCTTTTGAAGGTCCCAAGTCTATTAATATCATTTCATAGGAAATTTCTTTTTAAATTTAGAAAAAATTATAAATAAACGGAACAACTTAAAAAAATCTAGATTAAAAAAAATAAGAAAAAATGTTTGCTTTCTCCAAACTAAGCCCCTGCATTTATTTCCAATTATCAAACCTCCCATATCTACATCACTGGCAAAAGGGCTAAAACATGCACATCATTACCTGCTAGTAGCGCTTCGAAGCCCTACTTTTTTCTTCTGGGATACATACAATAAAAAACTAGTGCGCAAAATCAACAAGATAAGCTATAAAAGCTTTTAATTTGACGTTGGATTAAAAAAAATATTATTTTATGTCACCAAGAGAAAACCAAATAAAAAAATTAATTTGCAGCTATTTGTCATTCACAGAAAAACGCGAGATAACATGATATAACACCATGTGAGATAACACTATGCACCAAGTAGACGTTTGTTGTGCAATCACTTACGAATGGTACTGCTTTCGAAGCAACAACAATAGACAGCGTTTCAAAAAGTCAAATGGAAAGAGATGGTTTCAAATCTAACAAATTTTTTCTAACAATTTTATGAATAAATTTTATATTAAGGCACTTATAGATTTCAATACTTAAAATATGCTGCATCTATTAGTGTTGCAGAACATGAAGGAATGAGTGGAATTTTAAAGGCATTTTTATAATGTTTCGGTTAAAGTTTATTCATCTAAGAAAAAGTTATCATGTGCAGAATACGTAATATTAGCATTAAAATACGTCAAACGTCACTTGTATTCAAAATACGTCAAAAAGACGTATTTAAAGTCATTCTAGCAACACTGCTTGTATAGTCAAAATTAAAACACAGAAGCAATTTATAGCTAACACTCACCAAGTTATCCTAAAGAAAATTGTCTTACAGTGAGTCATATTAACGAAATCAAATTCATTTATATAAGTTTTAAATATGCATTTGAAAAGAATTAACTAAAAGTTATAAAAAATTAAGGATTAAATTTCATTATTTACTTTTAGTAAAAGAAGTTGTAAAAATTGGAATCTAAAAAGTGCTCCACGCCACACACTGGTATTTTGGTAGAAAAAAAAAAGCAATTCTTTAAAAACAGAATTGCAAAAATTTAATAATGCAGATTTGTAAAGAAATAATTCGTTAAGTAAAATCCTTAATTTGTTTTCCTAAAATTTAATATTTTATAATTAAAAGAATTGAGAAAATTCACTCATGCAACTTGCTAGTAGTTTATTACAGTAAAATAGTTTTGTTCCTACCATTTTAATTTTACTTTTTATTAAAATATATATAACACTTTGTAAAATATTTTACGATTAAATTCAGAGTAATAAATAAAATTAGTATTTTTTTCTGTGCCATATAATGAATTAATTGCGATCGAAATGTAAGTTTGTTAACCGATTTTATAAAGGTTATAAAATCTGTGCTTACGAGTGAAGAAATCGTTGCAGTGAAAGTAGAAATTCTAAAGCGATTTACCAAAAAATTTCTTAAGTGATGGGATGGAGCGCACAGAATAATTTTTTTTTAAAAAAAACTGAAAAGTAAGTTGTAAAAAAAAATCATCTAAGGTGAAATTCAAATCTTATTAAAATGTTTGTATTTACTAAAAAATATTTGAAATTTCGTTAACTGATGACCAACCCTATTGTTCACGGAAAAAGAGAAGGCCAGCTAAGGAATTCAAGGATTGCAAAGATCGCGCCAAAAGATACAAAGCTGCTGATTCGGCGTCCCACTACACACAAGAACATTTAGCCAAGTACAATAGTGAGTGCAAATATTAAATCAGCATTATACTTTCGGTCGTCAACTGGCATTTTTTTAACTGTACACATATATTTTAGATTCTTGAGTGAGCTGTTTTAATAAAACTTTAATACAAAAAGCATTATTATGTTTTAAAATTTTGTACTATTAGTTAAAAAAACGGGAGTTAGGCTTTAAACAGCAAATCCAATGTTTCCGACCATTTTTTGTAGTATTCTTTCCAATACACCTTCAGAATCGCTTATGTATACATAAAGGTACCCTTAATGCATTTGAATGGGTGATTGTAATAGCATGACAATATGAATTGAATTGAACGGTATTGTATTCTGTTATTTTGATTGTATTTTGATTGCTCTACGAACAAAAAAAAAAAAGAAAACGCAGAACCATATTTTAAGACAATATTTGCAGATGTGCAGGAATTACACGAAAGGTTAGGTGTGTCAATTAATATACCTCGTTTTGCTGGAAGACAAGTTCACCCAAGTTCAGCGCTTCAACACCAGAAGACAACTTTCGAATTTCTATATTTGCTGATATGGAGGCTCGTTTCAGAGAAAAATTTTTCAAAAAACTATATTTAAACGAAATCCTGCCAAGCAAAATTGATGAACACAACAATGAAAAGCTAAACCATTTGAGTGTTAACATTTTTAAGATAATAATTCCATTTTGTGACGGTAATAAGGAAATAATTCCAATTCAATTATTTCATGAACTTCAAATTTGGCAGTGTAAATGGGCGAGCGAAACTAAGGTTAATGATATCAACACCGGTTTTACTCTTTGTGATAATGACATTTTTCCACTAATTTCTAAAACGTTTGCTATCTTTGCCACGCTTCCTATTAGTGTAACAACAGCTGAGCGAAGTTTTTCTACACTGCGACGATTAAAAACATGGTTACGTTCAACTATGCAACAAGAACGATTGAATGGTCTCGCATATACATAGAGACATTAAAATACATAAATATTAACGAATTTATTGATAACTTTGCCGCAAAAAAGAAGCGCTGCGATGATTTTGTCATATAATATTTTCTCTATCTAATGGCTATCTAATAATCAGTATACATTTTGTATTGTTTATTTATTTCTTAAAGTGTACCATATCATAGTCTTACGACTATTGTCAGAGCAATATGTTTCAAATTCCTTTAATTTTCATTTTTTATTGAAAAGTACTGTTTTTTCATTGCACATACTTGAAAATATAATTTTGCAATGTTTTTATAATGGAATAAATAGTAAAATATTTGAATAAATCAACCTTAATTCCAAAATTAGTTAACTTTATATTATGATATTATTTCAGAAAAAGGGAGAAATAAATAAATACGAAAATGTGCGTGTATGTGTCTGGGAAAAATGTGTTAAACAATTCCATAACTTCAATTCAAAAAAGTACAATTTGTCTATTTGTTATATAACAAAATTTTCTCAAATCGAAAATGTGTGTTTCTGATAATTTACCCCCCCCCCCAAGATTTTTTCCCGATCCGCCTGCGCATAAGACACGACAGTGATTGATATATTGATGGAAAATTTCTATTTTTTCTAAGTACAAAATATTGTTTTTTATTTTATGGTGAGTAGTTTAGGTACTAAAGCGCTAATACTAGGCACGTGCCAAAAACTTAAAACAGTGTTGAAAGTTTATGCAAAAATGATTATGGGCTTACCAGAACCGAAATTTGTAGACAAGTATTATTTATCCAAACAAGTCTGAATATAAGCGCAATACTATTATTTTGCACACAGCTGTACTTCACTACTCTTATAAAAAAATGCTTATTTGACCACATATCTAGGTTGGAGGGTAAATTCAAAAAGTCAAGCATTCAGTTAAAAAATCCTCTAAAATTTAAACGATGGCCATTAGGTCTAATAAAGATAATCCAGTGAGTTATCATAAATGTTGAAAAAGTTGTATATAAATAAACAATTTGGTACCTTTTTCCATTTGTTACAGTCTTTTTTAAAATTTTTTATCTTAATAAATAAAAGGCAAGTACGCTGCTCCGTGCCCAATATCTCTCAAACTGTTAGCCTGAGAGTATGCACATCTTAATACATAAAAGGCAAGCATGTTGCTCCGCACACAGTATTTCTCAAATTGTAATTAGTTTTTGGCAGTAAAGTAATTTTACAAGACACACTGTTCTCAAAAATGTTCAGCCTGAAAGTATGCACAGAAAATAAATTTGATACTTATCAGTGACAATATTGGGTTTTTACAATAGTACGTTTTTGATCTAACTATCTCTTTTTTTCATTCTTTTATAAAAAAGCTATGACGAATTTAATGTAATTCTTTTGAGTCGAATTGAGTCGATTGTACCAAAAAATATAATTGTATCAGCCGCAAAACGACACCTGAGTTGCCACGTATATGAAGGTTGCAAGTCCGGTTTGTAAAGTTGTGTATGAGTAAGATTGTTACCAAACGCGACTTTTTGCACGATTACAATTGAACTAATTTTTCAACACTGCTTCAATACGTAAAGTGCTATTTAAAGTGATACATTTGTATTTTTCAAAAATCAATTGAATTAAACTTCAAGCTTAAAAAAGAGAAAAAAGTGCTTCGGCAAATGGCTCCAAAAAGGGCTTTTAAACTAGTATTATATAAATAGACAAGTGGCAACCGTGCTTTGCGTTAATTGTCAATATGCAACCTATGTCATCCGAGTTCTCATCCGAGTTTTTGTTGTCATTGCGCGACAATGGGTGGAAACCAAACCCAAAAAAAATTTCAAGTTTAAGGTCCAGAAACGACCATAGGGTCTAACTTGAAGAAATTAGCTGTTTAGAGTAGGTAATATTTAGATATTTTTATTGAATTTAAAAAAAGGAATCTTATTAAATCGATAAGATATTCCTTTTAAATATCAAGCAGAGAACTTAAAAAATCAAGAAGTGATTTTGGATAAGGCTTTTGTATTATTTTAAGAATATTTTTAATAAATATACACGCTCAGAAATCTTGGAATTAATTTTAATCCAATCGTTGGAATCATGCATTTTTTAATACTTTTTCTATTAGAATTCAAACTTTTCAAAATACTACACATCTATATAAATAAAAATCAAATGTCGTTCGTTGGTAATTGCATCAGTTGAGAACGGCTGAACCGATTTGGATAATTTTTTTTTAAAATGTTCGTAATAGTCCAACTTAGGTTTTTACGGAAAGAAAAATTGACCACGCCTACTTTGCGCCCACTTTTTTTGAATTATCTAAAATCGGAAAACGGCTGGACCGATTTGGATAATTTTTTTTTAATGTTCATAGTCATCCAATTTAAGTTTTGTCGGAAAGAAAAATTGACCACGCCCACTTTTGCGCCCACTTTTTTCAATTTATCTAAAATCGGAAAACGGCTGGACCGATTTGGATAATTTTTTTTTTAAATGTTCGTAGTAATCCAATTTAAGTGTTTACTGAAAGAAAAATTGACCACGCCCACTTTTGCGCCCACTGTTTTGATATCTATATAAATAAAAATCAAATGTCGTTCGTTGGTAATTGCATCAGTTGAGAACGGCTGGACCGATTTGGATATTTTTTTAAAATGTTCGTAATAGTCCAACTTAGGTTTTTACGGAAAGAAAAATTGACCACGACCACTTTTACGCCCACTTTTTTATTTATCTAAAATCGGAAAACGGCTACACCGATTTGGCTAATTTATTTTTTAAATGTCCGTAGTAATCCATTTTAAGTTTTTACTGAAGAAAAATTGACCACTCCCACTTTTACGCCCACTTTTTTATATATACCTAAAATCGCAGAACGCCTGCGCCAATTTGGCTAACTTTTTTAAAATGTTTGTAATAGTCTACAAACGTTTTTTACAGAAAGAAAAAATGGGCGTTGGAAAAGGGGGCGTGGCACTCTCATACAACCCAAATTTGCGATATCGAATAGCTTTTTAGTTACAGACCGCACAGGCTCGGAATTTAATATTCGAACTCAATTTACACATTAAGTTTAACTGATAACATTTTATGGTGTTGGACAAGGGGGCGTGGCACCTCCCATACAACCCAAATTTGAGATATCGAATAGCTTTTGAGTTATAGTTCGCACAGCCATGGAATTGGGTTTTCGACCACAATTTACACGTGCCGTTTTACTGATAAAATTTTATGGGCGTTGGGAAAGGGAGCGTGGCACCTCCCTTAAAACCCACATTTAATATTTTGAATAGCTTTTGCGTTATAATTCACACAGCCCCGGAATTCAGTATTCGACGACAATTTACACGTGCTGTTTTACTGATAACATTTTATGGGCGTTGTACTGATAACATTTTATGGGCGTGGCTCCTCCCTTGCAACCAGAATTTGCGATATCGAATAGTTTTGGAGTTATAGACCTCCACAGCCTCGGTATTCGAGCACAATTTGCACATGTCGTTTTACTGATAACATTTTATGGACGTATGGTGTGGCAACCTCCCATAATTTGCGATATCGAATAGCTTTTCAGTTACAGCTCGCACAGCCTCGGAATTCGGTATTCTACCACAATTTACACACACCATTCAGGGGGCGTGGCACCTCCCATACAACCCAAATATGCGATTTGCGATATCGAATAGCTTTGAAGTTATAGCCTAAGAATTCATTATTCTACCACGATTTACACATGCCGTTTCATTAATCAAATTTTATGGGAGTTAAACAAAGGGGCGTGGCACCTCTCATTCAACCCAAATTTAGATCAACCCAATGCAGGTTCTCTGATAACATTTTATGGAAGTTTGGCAACGGGGGCGTGGCAGCAACGCGCCGGGTTCCAGCTAGTTTTTTAATAAAACCTGGAATAATTTTTAATACCAATACCAATAGCCAAAAACTTATAACCTAAACGTACTGGGTTCGAATCCCACATGTTTCGTTAATTTTTTTTTTGTCAAAAATAGTTTAATACAAGCATGTATTAAAATTAAGTCCCATGAGAGAATAAAAATCATTTGTAATATATGTAGTGTATTAAATTTTAATACAGTTTCGGTGTCGTCATATATACAATACAGGATGTATTAGAATTTAGTCCAAGATTTTTGAGCGTGTATAGAAAACCCTTTTTTCAAATAATGTGGTTTTTTAATGACAAATGCTCGTATGTATATATAAATAAAATTTTCTCTATGGTCTCAATATCTGTTTTTATTAATTTTAAGCTAAAAAGAAAGGTTATTGATATTTTTTTTTTCCTACTAAATTGTTTTGGATCTCTGAGGTTTCTTATTTCTTCTAACTTTTCTCATTGTCGCAAAAATACTTACCTAAGGACCTTATATCTGTTTTACTTTTAAACATGAGTTTAATTGAAAAATAAAAAAATTTAACATACATCCTTTACAAACATGCCTACAATCCAAAACGTATATCGGGACATTTTATGCTATTTTTAGTAAAAAACTTTTTTAAAGTATGTTTAAAAATGCTTTGAAGCATCGTTAACTTTTTGCTATTTGTTTGTCACTTTGAGAAGAAACGAGCCTTTAGTTAAAAATTTAAGAAGATTTAGAAAAAAGGCTGTCTTAATTTAAAGCGTTGTTAAAAGTTGTTCGCACCTGCTTCAAGACACTACATTAAACCTTCATGCAATAAAAAGCTTCTCTTGCCGGTTTGTAAAAACATTAAATATGTCACTAGATAACAATTGCTCAATAAAAATACCTGCTGCTACAAATAAAGTTCACAGCTGCATGCCAATGAAGGACGAATACAGCTCTTTGCAATATGTGTATGTATATGGCTCCCACACAGAAAATTCAACTCGCAACTTGGAAACTGCAAAAACAAAACAAAACAAAACACAACTATTCGATATAAATTTGCTTAAAGTTAGCAGACTGTGTGCAGGTGTGTGAATGTTTGGTTACCTGTAAACAAATGTCTTGGATGCACATGTGTACTATAGTAATGTGTTAGCATGCGTGAACTTCTGTTTATGACTGCAGGAATGTCCCTGCCACAATATTTCTTATAAATGTGCCAACAGATATTTTATTGCTTAAGTTATTACAAACAGCGTGAAAGACAATTCATGAGCAAAGAACACAGACCAGAAGCGTAACTATATTTTGTGCGCCCGCCCGCTGATTTCTAAAAGCGCCCTGCTACTAACT
This sequence comes from Dichetophora obliterata, assembly GCA_963920525.1. Classification (NCBI taxonomy): domain Eukaryota; kingdom Metazoa; phylum Arthropoda; class Insecta; order Diptera; family Sciomyzidae; genus Dichetophora; species Dichetophora obliterata. The sequence goes on from OY986436.1 coordinate 63,576,321, forward strand.
TTTAGCGTAAAACTATTATATTACTAGGGTTACTAAAAGCGTAGGACAAACCAAAAGAAATTTTGACACAAAAAGAGAACAAGAAGGGGCTTTTTTAATTCAACTATTATGATTTATTACACAAGTTACAATATATTTCAAAATATATTATTTCATTAACACATTTATATTTTATTTATATAAAATTTGAAAAAAAAGTAATAACATAAAATAAACTTTTTATAATATCAAAAATAATAAAATTTATAATAAATTTTATAAGATTTTATCATTATAATATGTTAAAAAAGTTAAGCAAGCTTTTAGTTCGAATAAATGAGATCAATTATTTTCTTATCGATGAAATGATAAGTTTAAATATTGTGTATATGACATTACCTGTTACCTAAAGAATTTGCTTACGCCACAAATTATGACCAATTGCGCAAAATGCTGCGGTTTTTGGCATTAGCAAATTCTTTAACAACTTTGTCTAAATCGAGTTTACTCGCCAATTCGTGTTCTATGCTCAAAATAGCAAGTCCGCTTAAACGGGATTGGGACATTGTACTGCATAGAAACGATTTTATCAATATAAGCTTTGAAAGTGAACGCGAGGTAACAGGTAATGTCAAATACAAAAGAAGTTGGTAAATTATTGTAGAAGCCAATATATTGTAATCTATTAATAAAAATTGAGCAAGGTCACGAATGGTTTTGAGATCCCGGCCTTTGACTCTTGCAAAACAGTACATTTTAAACTTATTATTTCATCAATAAGGCAAATTTCTGAACTGATTTTTCAATTTCGTGTTCGCTTGAGGCAATCAATTTCAAAGGATTCAAAAACATAAAATAATTTACATATAATCGTCCGCATACTGTCGAAACGAGTTTTTGTTTGAGCTATCTTCTGTATATCCAAGGTTGCGTTGAATACAGTAATGCGCAATTTTTCACTGCGCTCCTTAAATCGAAAACAATTCGTCATAAATTTTTTGACTTTTCATTGCGGGTTTTGAGCGAAAGAAATATTTATCTGCCAGCATTTAGCAATGACTTCAGCTTCTTCCAAAAAGAAGAAAAATCATTGTTTAAACCGACAGATTATAACTTACACTTTCAAGCAAATCACACGCTTCCTCCAAAGTGATAGCAGGACTTTGTAGAGTTTTTGAAGCCAAATTTATGAATTTCAATATTTTGCTTTGAGAAACAAACAACAATACGAACTCAAAGGAGTTTCAATTTTTTCGAATATTCGCTGCTGCTTCTTCTATTTCATTTTTTTATTCAAAGTGACAATAATTTTAGATAAGCTGTTCATTACAGATGGAAAATAACATTTCAAAGCATTCACCGAATCATACTGAGAAGACAACCTTGTCGGACACATCCTTTTTAGAGTTCTTTTAACAATACAATTTGAATACTACACAACCAACAGCACTATTGACTACAGCTCAGACGCTGTTTTGTTTGGGTTGCCGTTCTTGCAGTTCTTTTCCGAGTGAAGGTGAAGGTAAACACATTAAACCCACTTGTAATAGTCAAGTTCTACACCACCTACGATCATTACCGTAGTCTGAAGGCTTTTGGGGATTATCGCAGGCGTTCAAAACAAGCCGTAAACCTTTGTAATGCTGGAATGGAATCGGACTGCAATGTTTTGATGCATGAAAGCCTTCCTGCTGAAACTCGTAAAATTCTACAAGCTGCGATCGCCTGCAAGCGGCACAAAACTATCTATAACGCTTTTTCTTATCGTGGATCAGTGTATATCAGATTGCAGAAGGATGGATTTCAATTCTAATTTAACTTTTTCTAATTTAGATGCTTGTAGTGCGCTAAATTGTTTAGTTATTTATATCTGTATTGAATAACACTGTTCTTAGCGCTGAGAAAAATCACAAAGCCATGATTAAAGTTCTCTGCAAGCAACGCTTCGGCCTAAAGATTGTACACTTTAACGCAAGAAGTCTTAATGATTTTAAAATTTATTGTGCTAAATTTGTGTATGAAGACTCTCATGTCGACATTATTTGCGTGTAAGAAACCTGTTTTCATAAAGATATTAGTGGTTCTTTTTTTAATATTAAAAATTTTAAACTTTTTAGACATGACAGAATCAATAAAAGAGGCGGTGGCGTTGCAATCTATTGCAGAAAACATTTGAATGTAAAATTGATTGGTAATTCAGGTGGTTCTGATGTTGAATTTTTGAATGATGAAATTTTTAATAACAATAATAAAGTTTTTCTCTCGTGAGTCTACAATCCTAACCGTAACGGCAGCTTAGAGCCGCTTCTCACTGATATCTCAACCCGCGTCATTGATTTCCATCATTTCATTTTATGTGGTGATTTTAACTTAAACATTCTTATAAATGACAACCTCTGTATTAATTTCTTAGAAAATTTGACACAAGTGGGTCTTAATGTTGTTAATAAAACTACACCTACGAGGTTTGCTAACAATGTCTGGCCAAGCTTACTGGATATTTTTGTTGTCTCAGGTATATCATTAGTATTGCTTTTCGATCAATTATCGTTTGTGTCCGACCATGACCTCATCTTTTGCACTTTAGACATTAATCTCTCAGAAGCGGCGGCTGCTACCAATTTTTCTTAACGAAATTTCAAGTCAATTGACTATGGATTGCTTTATAATGATTTGTCTCATATCAATTGGGATGATTGTTGGTTTCTCAGCACGGTCGATACTAAATTTTTTTACAAACAAAATAGTTGATCTTTTTAATAACCATGTTCCCCTTTTCACTCGTTGAGTCACAAACACATCTTGCCCCTGGTTTTCGACCTCTGTGAAAATTTCTTTAAAAAGAGAAACAAAACTTACTGCAGATGGAAGCGTAATCCAACTATATTGAACTGGGAGGCGCATAAAATAGCAAGAAATGAAGCTACCTCAGCCGTAAGGTTGTTAAAAACATTTTATCTGTCCAAGCTTTGTCCCTCACTACCTTCGAAACAGCTTTGGAAAAATTTAAAAAGTATCGGTATTTCCAATAAAGAGATTGAATCTAATAAAATTGATCCCAATATTCTGAACGATTTCTTTGTTTCAAGCTCGGAATCTGATGAATCTTTAAACTCGGTATATTTCAGCAGATCTGCTTAAGACTTTCCGTCACATTTCAACTTTATCACGGTAAGTGAACTAAATATCGTGCACGCTATAGCAAAAATCAAATAAAATGCTTCCGGTGAAGATGAAATCTCAATAAAGTTTCTTAAACTCATAGTACCCTATGTGCTCAGCCCTCTTGCTCACATAATTAACCATAGCTTCACTACCTCGTGCTACCCTGCAATCTGGAAGGTAGCAACTATTATTCCAACTGCTAAAAAGTCAATGCTCGTGAGCCGGGTGACTTTAGACCCATTAGTTTGTTGTCATCAATATCTAAGGCTTGTGAATCTATAATGGCGGAGCAGATCTCCAACCACATATGCACATTTGGTCTTATGGCAGATCATCAGTCAGGTTTTCGTACTGGCCATAGCTGTTCTACTGCTATGATTAAAATAATGGATGATGTTAGAATACCATTTGATAAGGGACATGTGACTTTGTTCTGCCTACTAGACTTTTCAAAAGCTTTTGATACCATGAAACACAATATACTTATATAATCTCGATTCACAGTCATCTCACAAGCTCCTTGTTGCACTGAATAATGCTATCCGTTATGTTAATGGATTGAAGAAAGTTGACCATGTGTCACTTTTCCGCACAAAATTACTTGGTTGCTGCTTTTTTCGTTATCTTGAAGCGAAAAATTGCTTATTACTGCATAAAATTATTTACTCGCGCTGCCCACATTACTTTTTTAAAAAACTTCAGTTCTGTAGGTCAGCTCGAAGTATGAACCTCTTGATACCAAGTCATCATTACAAAAAGTCTAGCAGGCTTTTTTTCGTCAGTGCAATTGGACTGTGGAATTCTTTACCGAATAACATTAAAGTAGTTTCCCACCACGGAGCCTTCAAGCGTTTAATTTTTGAATATTTCTCATAACCCTAATCTATCTTCTTGCTTTCTATCTGCTCCTATCTCTTTTCTGAACTGCTTCATTTTGAATTGTTAAATATATCATTTTATCATATCATTTTATCATTATGTAATTATTTTGTTTGCATTTTTAATATTGCTTAAACCTGTTGCATATTTGTTTTCTCATTCGCAATTAATTTATTTTCTAGTTCTTAATCAAGTTTAACATAAGTAAACCCAATTGTGATTTACCTTTTTTTGCGGCATTCAAACGACTTGTTCTTATATGCCAACATATTTTCTCAATAAATGAAAATGAAATGAAAAATTAAAAAAATTTGCCGTAACATCTTTATTCAAATTATCCTATCGTGGCAAACTTTCACTAAAGTACACATGTATGTGGTTGACATGGGTATCAAACATGGAAAGCTCTGGGATCGTTTTTATCGAATCTTGTAAAACTAAATTCAAATTGTGAGAGCTGCAGTGCACGAATTCAGCGTTCGGAGACATATTTTTAATACGAGATTGTAATCCATTGTATTCTCCACTCATAACTGCGGCTCCGTTGTAACCCTGCCGCGGCATTTATTCAACGGATCTGCAGCAGAATGTTTCTTTACTGCTAAAAACCCCAAAAAAAGATTCTCTAATACAAATATTTTTATCAAAATTCGCAGAAACATACCGAATAACGAATGAGAGCTGCTCAGTTTTTGAAATATCTTGTGTCGTATCAACGATAATTGAAAAGAATCCAAGTTACAGCAATTTCATTTACGGTTTGATTCGCTACGTGTTTTGCAGCTGTTGTAATCAGTTCGTTTTGAATAAGTGGGCTCAAGTACATCGTTTTTATATCCTTATTTTCCAGGTGGCTACGTAAAAGCGGGTCAAACCTTGATAACAGATGAATAATATTTAAGAAATTTCCGGATTGACTGTCTATTGCCTTGCAATCTTCGCGATGCCCCCTAAACGCTAAATTACAACGAGCTAACGTTACAATCACGCCTAAGATTCGCTTCCAAATTTCCTGCCAACGAGTCATTGAACTGCGCATTTTATTCTAAATATCGTGTAGATTTTTCCACTGAGAATATGTTACGCACGCATTTATATGTAACTTGCTGATCTCATGCAGAGACATTTTTTTACTAAAACCTTGCCAAACATTAAGTTTAGCCTTGCACCAAGCAGGGTTAAAATATCGATCATGCCTCTCAGCGAATAACTAACAAGGTTCACAATAAACTGCATCGTTTGTTTTTGAGTAGCATAACCAAAATCTTTCAATTTTTTTGTTTGTTTTTGTGATTACAAAATAGTGATTTTCGCTGAAAGATCTGTTATCAACCTTTTTTGGAAATGAACCTTTTGGTCGGCTTGGTTTCAATGATAGAATGGTACTTCTCAAATCATCGGAGATATCACCTGGATGTAATCCACGATTCGAATTGAAGACAATATTTTCACAAAAATCCACCTCTGAAGTAGTTTGTGTTTCTAGTTTACAAGGTTTTTCAACACACTGATGTCTGAGTTCTTCCTCACATAATTCCTAAAATTAAAAAAAGCCAAAAATATGTACTAATGCCATATTTTATCACGAACTGTATCCATAATATAAATAATAAAAAACTGAACTAACAGTATCATCATGCAATTCTATTTCTTGCCTCATATCAACTTCTGATTCTGGACCTTTTTTCATGTCATAATCACATGTATTTTTCTTGGGAAATTTATCCGACTCCTAAAAGTAATTAGAATTGTTTATACATCTGCATGTTTCCAAAAGTAAAACTATTTGTTTAACCTGTCGACGGTCTAATGCTGTATTTTTAGATTGGTTAATCGTTGGCGACCATAGCCTAGTGGGTAGAGTGCGTGGCCCCTAAGCTTAAGAACCGCGGTAGCCCGGGTTCAATTCCAGCTCAGACAGAAAGTTTTTTCAATTGAATTAACTTTTCTGTCAATCGGTCGTCGCCTCTCTGCAGACAATGGCAAACCTCAGAGAGTAAAAATTGCCATGTAAAGCTTCTTGAGAACATAAGCCGTTCGGAGTCGGCATAAAACACGTAGGTCCAGTTCTCGGTCATTTGTGATCAAACATTTAATAACACGCACAACACAATTGATCAATAGAAGCTAGGTCAAAGTCCTTCCAAGGGCTGAAATGGCCAGTTTATTTTTTTTTTTTTATAATCGTTGGAATGAAGAAATCATCCAATTTAGGCAACTTTTTGAGTTTCTCATCCATTATTTTTTTTTCTCTTACGATTCTCACAGCCTGATTTCTTTTTATAAGTTTTGGAACTCGTGCTCATAATAAATAAGTAAATATACTAGCCGCTGACTTGCTGAAAATATGAAAGCAACTAGTGACGGGTAAATCGATTTCGACTATTACAGAATATCGAGTTTGCCCGAAAAAGACGACTTTTTTGACGTGGGTTATTGCACTCTGAGGAATCGTCTGCACGGGACAAAAATTTAATTTCGGCACATATTATAAAATTATTATTCAATTATTGTTGTCAATTTTAAACAGTAATATTTTGCGATGCCAGTAAATATTTTAGTGTTTCTTAATTTTTTTTTAAAGAAATGTCGCTCTCCACTTAATTTATCATTTTCTTCAAGACACTTTAAGGCGCCCCTGGCACTGTTGCGCCCGTCCCTGCGGGCTCGCTTTTTACGCCACTGACACGTGCAGTGAGGGAAAAAATATTAGAAACAGCAAGTAATTTACCATTGCATGCAATATCATTAATTGTTTTATTTAATTATTTACACGCACCTTCTTTCAATGTTCAAGAAAGCTAGATAACGGAACTTTATTATGTTTAAACTTTTAAGCATATATTTACAAAAAGATCACTTGTGTCTGAGTTTTTGGTTTAATAAGAAATAGAAACGCAATTAAATAATGCTAATAATATTACAGATACAAAAACCAAAACAATTTTAATCAGGTAAAACTTACAAAATTATTTAAACAACTATTAAAAAACTAATAACTATTGGAACACCACATCTATACATCCTTTTATAATTTTATTTTGTTCCAAAATGGGTTGTGAATCACAAGCTAAAAGAGAAACTATGCAAAAATTAAAAAGGAAAGTAAAACAATGAGCGGCAAACCAGAACTAATGTTATGTGACTAAAAGAAGAAATACGGGGAAGAAAACGTGAAACAGAAAAAAAATTGATAATTTGTTGATGCGGAAATCAAAAAAATCCAATTTTTAACTAAAAACTAAGAAAAGAGTTAAATGCTCCAGTAAACAGACGAATAGTTCGAAATTAGCAAAAACAATACATTCGCTGTAAAATAACTTTCGCAAAAACATTTTCTGTGAAATAATTTTAAAAATGTGATATGTTTGGATCAATTAGAAGACAAATAACACTAAAATAAAACCATTAAGCATGGTGGTGACAACATCATGCAATAGGGTTGTTTTCGTTTTTTGACCATGTCAACTTCCTTATTCCTAAGGCCTGCTCTTTTCTTGCGTTTATTTTATTTAATTATTTATTTAATAATTTTGTAAATAGGATTTACTCAGTTTTCAGGCTACACCCAGAGAAAAAACGTAGTTGCAACAACCATGTTTTAATAGGATCATAGTATGATTCGGATTATGATTGTTGACACCATGTTCTTAAACATATAATGGTTTCTATGATCATGGTAAAATGATTACAACAACTATATTTAGAAAAGGAATTTTTTCATAGGAACTAAAATATTATTGAAACAACCATTATTCTCTTATTGGGACGAAAATGAAATGATTGCAACAACTTTATTATGAATTTCTTTTTAGGAACCAGAATATTATTGAAACATAATTTTTTTTTATGCACACCAATTTCCACAGCTAATAATTAAGATATCCCTAGAAGTTTGCCATTGTCTTACTGCCGAACACTAATATTAATTCATTTGGAAAAACTTTTTGAAAAACTTTCTGTCCGTGCTGGGGTTTGAACCGCGGCTCTTTCGCTTACGAGCCACGCAGACTACCAGTAGACCATAGCTGCTACTACCGGTCGCCTGACTAAAGTCATTCATAAGCATGGTACATTGAGTGCATCGTCACAAAAGTAACAATATTTACGTTAAATGGAAATATGTTTGCTACAATCAAAGTCGAAAATGTAATTTTTCTGCGTGCAGTCTTTAGGATAAGGCAATTTATAACAAAACATAGTAATTAAAGAGTTGACAAACGAAACGGCACATAACGAAGAATCGATAAAACTTATTATCTCTGAATAAAGTGAAAGATTTCCTGCAAACTGTTCAGACACATTAAGTTATTTCGATTTTTGACTATGTGCTGCTTCGTTAACCCACGATCAAAAAGTAGTTCAGACAAACATTCAAAATTCTAGTATGTTTGTCTCTAACATAATATTCACATTTATCATGATTGACAGAACCACAACATTTTTGCTGCAACTAATAGTTGAGCTAATTATAATATATTGACGATAGTATGAATTGAACCATAATGTTATTTTTGGTACCACAGTTAGTAAATAATGACTTTATTAAGACAAAAATTTATGTTTGCATGAATAGTACAATAATTTCAGTAAACAGTACCTTCAGTCCAATTGAGAGTTTTTTTTAAGGTTCAAGGGACTAAATTTGCTATGGACTCCGCTCATAGTTTCCTAGTGCTAGTTTACGTCTGCAAACCACAGCGTCGCAGTTGTTAAGTAAGTGTATTGGAGTCTCCTCTGCTTCCTCACAGAAATGGCAGTTACTATCGCTTTCGATGCCCATTTACATAAAGTGATATTTAAGTCTGCAGTGTGCTGTAAGGAACCCCGTTAGAATTCTTAGATTTGGTTTACCTAAGCTTATGCAGAATTATGCTCTCCGAGTATTAAAATCTCTGAGGAGCAATTTGGATTGTCTTAGCTTTGAGAGGCTTTTCCAAAGGTTTGATCGTTTGTGTCTCTCCTCCCTTATTATTTATTCTTTTAAGCAACGTGTGCCCAATCCACAGAATAATTCTGGTCCTATAAATTTGTTGGCTGCACCCTTTCGCGCTTCTTCCTTGCCTTGTATTCCTTTGTGTCCTGGGACCCAGAGTATAATAAAGGTGTTATTCTTGCCTAGTTCATTGAGTTTTGTTAGGTATTCCCATGTTAATCTCGATATCTCACAGGAAACCAGTGCTTTAATTGTTGCTTGGCTGTCCGACATCAGAATTATATCCTGATTTTTATATTTCAGGTCCTGGTTAAATTGCGCACATAGCTGTATTGCTATGATTTCCGCTTGCAAGATACTGGGTCTTGTCCCCATAGGTCCAAAGTGCTTGGTTCTTGGCCCGTATACCCCCCTACACCTATACCTTCCAATGTTTTGGAGCCATCCGTATACCATAATATCCTGTGTGGTTTCCTGATTTGCGATATTATCTCGCTGTTCCACTCTTTCTTGGTACTAAGCTTAATTTCGAAGTGGTTTTCAAAATTATATCTTTTTATTATATCGTCTCTTGGTAGGGTTGAGCTTAACAGTTCCAGAAACGGAACGAACATGGAAAAATTCTTGAAGAAAGGAACTAGTTCACGGAAACATGTTCGCGGAACTATCTAGTTCCTTTGCTTATTTGAACTGTATAAACTATTTGAACTGTTTGCTTGTTGAACTGCAGAGGGAATTTGAAGCATGTCCGCGGAGCTATTTAGTTCCTTTGTTTATTTGAACTGCAGGGACTATTAGAAACGTTTATTAGAACTGCTTGCTTCTTGACTTGCAGATAAAAATTGTTAAGGTCCATGTAGAATTTCAACACAAAGCTCTGACTAATCGTAAGAAAAACAAAATTTTTAGATTTATTAGTTAATTTAAATTAAAGAAAATATTTTATATAAAACGAAAATTTTATAATATGGCAAATAATTTCATTTAATTTAAATATAAAGTATAAAAAACAAAATTTTATATAAGTGTAAGTAACCATAATAAAACAAATTATTAAAAATTATCACAAAAAGTTACAAAATAAATATTTGAATTAAAAGTATGCAGTAAATTTATAATGGTGCTAAAAAGGTAGTAAAAGTAGCATTTGAGAATTTTCCTCATGCATTTCCTATGTACCAGATTTTAATTTGTCCGAGGAAGTATCTAGTTCTGCTAGTTCCATGAATGAAAGCATGTTCAAAACAAAAAAGACAGAGTAATGTGCACAACAAGAACAACTAAATGTCATCTTACCATTTCATATATCAGTTCTTTCGTTCGCCCATCTTTGCATTTCTAGTCGATCACATAAATTCGTGTAAGCCGTAGTATGTGCGAAAGAGATGTCGATTAATATTGCTTAATTAAAAAAAAATCATTGCAGCCGGAACTGTTTGGACCAGGGTTGCCACTTATAAAGAAATTAAGTTACCAAAATGTGATAATAAAGTTACCAAAATTAAATAAAAATTACCAAACTAAACAAACATTTTTTAAAGAAGGAAAATCAATAAAACTATAATTTTTGTTAGTAAGAAACATTTATTCAACATTAAAATACTTGAAATTAATAAAAAGAAATAGTGGAAAATTAAATTTTGTTAATATTAAGTATTACATTTTTCTTGTTTAAAATTTCTTATTTTTAATAACAAAAATCACAAAATAAGTAAAATTCATAAGCTCAAAAATCAGACGTATATCTGTTTTATTTGAACTAAATAAAAAAATAAATACATTTATAGAAAAAGTAGAACTTTTTCTTGTTTAAAATGAATTATTATATTAATATAAAAATCGCAAATAAGTAGTAAATTTAAGATAACGTATTTTTTTTTTGTCACAAAACAAAAATTATAAATTACCATTAATTGATATCCTAACTTTTTTATTTGAAATAAGTAGGAACTAAAAAAGTATACCGCATTCATTGGCAATGAATATCGATTTTCAGAAAGTAAATGAATCAATACAAAGATATGGCATTTAATGCTTTCAAAAAATGATCGGTTTCCTCAAGTTTAAATTTTAAGCATTTTTTAATAACTAAAATCAGAAACTACACAGGTCGTTTGTTTTGTACGATATCAATTCTAACTGCGGGCACTGATTTTAAATATAAGGTTACTATTTCACCATCACCTCAAGTTAAGAAGTTATGAAAAAATATGATATAAAGTTTTTTTTCCAGTAACTGCTCCTAAGCACAAACTATTGCATAGTATTTAAAGCTTTTGCTGATATCTTAAAGCTTTTGTTTTAAAAAAATATATTTTGAAGGAAACGAAAATTTTATTAAATTTATTCAAAGCAATTTAAAGCGGCTAGAAAACCCTTATTTTTCAGTAAGTTACTTTAGAAATTTTCGTTGTAATCAATTTTCGTTATTTTAAAATATATCTGGAATTATCCACAATATTTGCAAAGGTAAAATGTATGCCTAAACTCCAAAGACCAAAAAATTTTTATGGTTCAGACAGTTCACGGTAGCAATTATGTTTATTATGAAAAAGTTTTAAAATTTATGATTTTTAAAGACCATTCTCTTCAAAACAATGGAAAAAGTTGGGAAAAAAAATGTAAAAAAATATTTAATTTATATCATTCAAAAACATATTGACCAAAACAGCCCAAACACGCAAAGATATCAAAGGAAAAAGAATTTTTTTACAAAAATGGTTAGACCTTATCAGCCCTATCATGAATAACTTTTCACGCCAAATCGAAAAAGGGAGTTTTCATTTTTAAAATAAACCTTAAGAACATTCAGGAAACTTCATAAGGAAAAAATCAATATAAATCTTGCAAACAAACTGATTATTTTGAATTTTTTGGAAAAACTACATGAAAAAAATTTACCAAAACTATAAAAAAATTACCAAATTACCAAGTCAAAAATTTTCTACCAAATTTGGTAATTAATTACCAAACTGGCAACCCTGGTTTGGACATGCTAAAAATGAATCGAAGGGATGATTGGAACTATGTCCGACTGTGAACATAGTTCCGCGAACTATACAGGTTCGGAACGACCCATCTCTATCTCTTGGTAGATCGATGTAAGGTATTTGCTTTGCGATATCCTCCTTCTCTCAACTGTTAATAGTTTTACCTAAATCGGTCCACTCTTTAGCGATGCATAGCAGAGTATGTGTGCCACGTACTATGTAAATATTTTAAAAAGTGTTATGCTGCCATACTCCGAAGAAGAAATGCCATTGATGTAGTAGCCACTTGTTTGTATTGAACAACAGAATGTAGTATTTGTTAATCAACTTTGTATTTATTGCACTAAGTATTTTATATATTGTTTATTTTTGTTATATTGTGATTAATGAATAAATCATATTGAGTTGAATTATATTGAGTACTTTATTGAAGATAATGAGCCCAAACACTCTTCATAACTAGTAAAAAAATGGTTCTAGGTTAGTATGGTTTTTGAATAAGAATGGCCTTTGCAATTGCCTGATCTAAACCCAAAACAACACCTTTGGAGTATCTTAAAAAAAAAAAAAAAAAATCTGTCTATAAATCTAAAACAAGGAGAATTTGTTGAAAAAGTACAGACCATATGGTATGCTATAATCCTTCCATTTCTGCTAATGGTATGAATAGGGCTTGCAATTTCGGGTTGTTTTGGTGATCCCGGGATTTTCGGTATTGAAAATTTCAATCTTGGGATTCCGGCATGGGGTTTATGAAAAACATTTGGCCACACCTCCTTTTACCGCCCACAAATCATTAAAAATGCTATATCTTTAAAACTACGGGGATGATTCAGCTAAAATTTTGGCAGTTAATTTCGTTCAAGAAGAGGATGGTTCAGGAAAAAAATGGTGCCACACCCCTTTTTCCGCCCACAATTAAATAAAAATCATATATCTTCATAATTGCGGGGCTGATTATAAGCTGATTATAACTTGCTTCGTTCGTATGCATTAGAGTGGTCCTTATTTTTTTATTTTTCGAAAGTAACAAACTACAGACCGGTGTTTTATTCCTTTATTAAACAGAAGTAAACTGTGCAATTTTCAGAAAAAAATATTGATATTTAAACGTGCTGCTTGCGACCTATTTTGACTGGGTACTCTGGAGGTGGTGGAGTTCTGATTATTGCTCGGAAAAAGTTATGCTCCTCGTTGTGCAATATAGATACCGTGGATGGATTAATTGCTCAGATCTGCATCTCCATTCTGCTTCCAAAAGGGGAAAATGATTGTCTGTACCTCTTACATTCCGCCTAACAGTGCATATGATATTTATGATGCTCATGTCAACAATATTGAATCATTATCTACAATTTATGGGGAAGATAATTTCTGCGTTGTTAGTGATTTTAGTCTAAGCAATGTAAACTGGGCCTGTTCAACGGATGATAACACTTGCGTGCCAACAACTGTAAACCAAGCACATGAAATAAATCTCATCGGTAATTTTTTTAGTATGGATTTGATTCAAATTAATGCTATTTTCAATACATTATCAAAATTGCTAGATTTTATTTTTATAACAAAGTTCTTTAATTATGATTTATTTGAATGTCCATTTCTTATCTCTGATTCGACGGTTCATCATTCTGCGCTTTCCTTTAATATTAAAATTTATGAATCCTTGAGTATTAATAATTTAGAACAAAAATTTTATGATTTTAAAAATTGCAATTTTGTGACTATAAATCGGCTCATAAACGGTATTGATTGGGAGTCTCTTTTTGGTAGCCTTGAGGCTTTGAGCTGCTATGATATCTTTCAATGAAATTTCATATATATACTTGCCAATAACATTCCTTTAAGAAAAAAAATCCATAAGCTCCCTTGGTACACTAAGGGTTTAAAAAAATTGAAGAATTTGCGCAATAAATTTTTCAATGAGTTCAAAAATTCTAGAAAATTTGAGTGCAAGGTAAAATATGAACACTTTTCGCGCGAATTCAATTTTTTAAACAAATTTCTTTATAAACAATATGTTCTTAGCATAGAAAATCGCATTCAAACCGATGCTAAATCTTTTTGGAGCTTTATCCAATCTAAGAAAGGCTCATCTAATATTCCTTCTTCTACGTTTTATAATGATATATATTCATACTCTGTAAATGACACAGTACAATTGTTTGCAAATTATTTCAAATCAAATTTTGTCAGAAATCCTGATCCGATCACCTCACATGTTGTTGATAATGTTGAATCGTGTATAAATTTTGGTAGTGTTATGGTTACTCTTTCTGATGTTGAAACTGCTATTGGTAATCTCAAAAACTCCGCAAAATGTGACTTAGACGGTTTTAGTCCTTTTTTGCTAAAAAATTGTGTGCAATCTTTATCTTTACCTCTATGCATTATTTTTAACAAATCCCTTAAAGCAGGAGTTTTCAATGATAAATGGAAAGTTTCGCTCATAACCCCAGTTTTTAAATCCGGCAATAAACATGACGTCCTAAATTACAGACCTATCTCTAAGTTAACTAATAGTTCCAAGCTCTTTGAGAAAATAGTAAAAGATAAAATGTACTTTGCATTAAAAAATGTTATTTGTCCCAATCAACATGGCTTTGTTTCTGGTAGGTCAACTACAACAAATCTTAGTGTATTCACAAATTACTGCATCACCACAATTGAAAAGCGGTACCAGTTGGATGTCATTTACTCCGACATATCCAAAGCCTTTGATAAACTTTCACATGAAATTTTACTACTCAAGCTCGCCAAGATTGGCTTCCATTCTAGATTTTTTTCTTGGTTGGAATCTTACCTTTCAAATAGAGTTTCATATGTAGTCATTGAAAAAGTAAAATCACTTCCTTTTTTATCAACTTCAGGGGTTCCTCAGGGTAGCATTCTTGGACCATTACTTTTTGTCATATTTATAAATGATGTTTCCAAATGTTTTAATAATGCCCAATTTTTACTTTATGCAGATGACTTGAAAGTTTTTCATAAGGTTAAAAATCAATCGGATGCTTATCGTCTTCAGGCTGATCTCGTTAACGTTTTTTCTTGGTTTAATCTAAACCAATTGTCACTTAACCGTTTAAAATGCTTTGTTGTTTCTTGTTATAAGATAAATTCTCCTATATCGTTTGATTATACCTTAGATAACACTAAGCTTGTAAGGTTATCCAAAATTCGTGATCTAGGCGTTATTTTTGATTCAGGCCTTAGTTTTAGCTGTCATTTAAACCATATTATCCACAAAGCGTATTCCCTATTAGCGTTTGTTAAGCGAAATAGTACCGGCTTCTCTGACCCATACACATTAAAAAATTTATATTCGTTTCTCGTAAGATCTAGCCTTGAGTACGCTTCATTTATTTGGAGCCCATTTTATTCAGTGCATATTACTAGATTGGAACAAGTTCAAAAAAGATTTTTGAAATTTGCTTTACGTTCAATTAGTTTGTCGGATCCTCTTCCGTCCTATAGAACGCGTTGCCTGCTTATTGGTCTGTGTTCTCTTGAAGCTAGAAGGTTATTGCACAGTATTATGATCATTTACGATTTGATTAACGGAAACATCATCTGCGAGAAGTTACTTGAATTATTATCGTTTAATATTCCACAAGGAATGCTTCGTAACTATGATTATTTTTATATTAATTTCCATAGAACCAATTATGTCATTAATGAGCCTATTAATAGAGTACTTATAGCTATAAGCAGAATGTATAATAATAACTTAATTGATTTTTCTATGCCTAAAAATGCCTTTAAAACTACTATTACTCTATTGTTAAACAGTTTATAATTTTGTTCCTATTTTATATCCTGATTTGTTATTGTCTGTAAGGATAATTTATCCATAGACGGAAATAAATAAATAAATATATAAATAAAAATCTGATTTATATAGGGAAAAAGTGCGCTTTTTTCTAAAAAATCTCAATAACTTTTTTTTTAAGTGCATATTTTAAAAAAAAACTGGTATGCGTCTCGTTTTTGATTTAATTTTTCTTCAAAATGTGCTCTCAAACATGGAAATCAGACAAAAACTACTAGAGTTGTCATTTTGTACTTTTCGAAAAAAATCTAATTTGTTTTCCTTGTTGTATAAGAAAATCGCAAAAATCTAACTTTAAAAAAAATTTCATTGAAATGTTGTGGAAATATTTTCTTAAACTTTATTCAAAACGGATACAATAAATTGTGGGATTAAGTTAAATAACCTGCTCGTTATGAAATTTTTCGGTAGAAGTGTACCTTTTTCGAAATTTCGACTTTGGGTATTTTTACGAAAAAAATTCCAAAAAATTTAAAAATGCAAGTTTTGAAAAAATCACCGAGAAATGGATAAAAGATAGTTGTGAGCTATTTTGTGCAACAAATTAAAAAACAAAAATTCGGATACCAAAGTTATAGCTATTCAAACTTGACTTTTTTTCCAAAAATTTTCGAAGTGCCTGTTTCTGGCACATCGAACATAAGAAAATTTATAAAAACTCGGAAAAACTATGTTTCTCACTTAAAATGACTTCAATAATCTGAAAAATATATAAATGATTTTTTATAAAAAAATTTTGGATTTCAGGGATGCCAACATATCATACCCTGGTTTTAGGGTAAAAAATATGCAAAAAACCCTAAAAACCAACAAATTTAATTTTTCACCACTGCCCGTTGGATATCGAACTAAGTTGGCGCTGCACTGTCTTGAAATTTATTTATTTAGACATCAGTTAATATTCACTTACCAGAAGAAGAAAAATGTATGCGTTTATTATAGGTTTTTATGTAAATTCTTGGTTAAAATGTGCAACACAAAAAATTTGATTTCGATTTTTTTTAAATCACCAAAAATAAAAAAAAACCTTAAGTCCAAACAAATAAACGGCAGATAGTGAAAGCTTAACACAATATACAAAGAATTGGAAAGTTGCAGCGGTGAAAATTAAATTTTTTGGTTTTTGGAGGTTTTTGAATATTTTTTACCCTAAAACTAGGTTATGATATGTTGGCATCCCTGGAATCCAAATTTTTTTCTAAAAAAAATCATTTATATATTTTTAAGATTACTGAAGTCATTTTAAGTGAGAAACATAATTTTTCCGATTTTTTATAAATTTTCTTGCGTTCGAAATGCCAGAAACTTTAAAAATTTTTGGAAAAAAAGTCAGGTTTCAACAGCTATAACTTTGGTATCCGAATTTTGGTTTTTAATTTTTTTCAAAAGATAGCTCACAACTATTTTTAATCCATTTCTTGGTGATTTTTCTTAAAACTTGTATTTTTAAATTTTTTGGAATTTTTTTCGTAAAAATACCCAAACTCGAAATTTCGAAAAAGGTACACTTCAAACGAAAAATTTCATAACGAGCAGGTTACTTAACGTAATCCCACAATTTTTTGTATATAGTTTAAGAAAATATTTCCACAACATTTCAATGAAATTTTTTTAAATTTGGATTTTTGTGATTTTTTTAATACAACAAGGAAAAAAAATTAAATTTTTTTCGGAAAGTAAAAAATCACCACTCTAGTAGTTTTTGTCTAATTTCCATATTTGAGAGCACATTTTGAAGAAAAATTAAATCAAAAACGAGACACGAACGAGTTTTTAAAATAAGCATTTAAAAAAAGTTATTGAGATTTTTTAGAAAAAAGCGCACTTTTTCCCCATATAAATCAGATTTTCAACTTAGGTCGCAAGCGGCACGTTTAAATATCAATATTTTTTTCTGAAAATTTCACAGTTTACTTCTGTTTAGTAAAGCAACAAAACCCAAGTCTGTAATTGAAGATCAGAAAAAGAAATTTTTTCTCCATACAAATAAGGACCACTCTAGTATGTATGTATGTTAGTATGTATGTATGTCCGTCAAAATTTGCAAACCATTTTTCGCAATTTTGCAAACTTGTTGGTATCCGATAATGCTGAAATTTAACATACATATGAAAGTCCAGTGACAGTGCAATGTTATGACAAAAAATTTTGCCACGGCCCCTTTAAAAAAGACGTGAACTAAAAAGAAAAAATAAATTGAAAAGTTCTAAGGACTTATATAAATATAGAATTTTTCAAATACATTTATATTTAAAAGCTTGAGGCACCGATGTCCGCGATCCGTTTTACGGGCTTACTACATATTATCAGTAGCATTGAATCTTTTATTAATCTAACCTGTACATAAATTGCGATCCATTATACAAGTTTACTACACAATATCAGTGCCTTAAGCTTTTATATATAAATATATTTGAGAAATTCTAAATTTATTTAAGTCTTTAGAACTTACCAATATTCCTACGCTTATATTATGATAATGAGTTACCAAGAGAGGGGTTTTTCTGCACCTAAAATATACCTACTATATACATATATGACAAATGACACTTAAATTTATTTTTTCTTTTTAGTTTACGTCTTTTTTGAATAAAAGCTTATTTTTTAAAATTTTTTTTACTTTTTATTTATTTTTTAAGTTAACTGTTCCTAAACTATATTTTTTAAATTTTTTTTTTTTAAATAGATTTTTTTTTTAAATAGATTTTTGTTGGAAATTCCTGGGATGGATCCCGAAAATCCCAGGACTGTCGGGACCGGAAAAATTCCGAAATCCCGGGATTAGATGCCCTAGTTATGAACTGTGTGGGTCGTCGGCGCAGCGAAGTTTTAAAAAAATCGTTGTTCAACTACAAAGCATTAATTTAAATCCTTAAACAACTATATAAAAACATTTCAAGTATTTCTAAGCTGGCTTAAAGTGTTTTGTTTCTATTGTTTTTACAGTTATATGAAATAAATTAAGTTTTTTATAATATATGAGTGAAATTAAAAGTTTTTACGCTATAACTTTAAATAATCTTTATATTTAACATTCTGCAATAGACTCAGTAGTAGGACAGATTCTACAAAATCACAAAATAAACTCGTATTGCGTAGTTTGATGATGATTTATGATATATCAATAAATGTTGTTTAACTTAATGTAGATAATTGTAAAAAATAATGCACACTCTAAACTTTAACTCTTAACTCTTAACTAATAGTTAAAATTAGAAATATAAAACTAATTTTAAAAATACAAGCTGTCAAAATGGAGTCTGATGTACTACCGTATCAGTAGAATTGTGAAAATTCGAGTACGTGAGCCGCACAGTGTTAAGAAAAACGGAAACATTAAAATCAAATTAATTTCACATGAAACTATTGAACAAAATAAAAAAGTACAAGTTGTTCATATTGGTTTTTCCAAAAAAAAACTAAATAAAAAAGTTGCTTATATTATTTTTTCCATCACTGAATATATAAATTTACGAATGTTTTAGCTCTAAATTGCTTTCTTAGAAATCACTAAAATAGCTCAGAAAAACTAGGTTTGTTTCGGAACTGTCCTAAACGTTTAAAATACAAGAAAACAAAAAAAATTGTTAAATTATTCCGGATTAAAAGTAATTTATGCAGCACAGTTAGTATTAATTCGTCAATTCAACATTATGTGATTCAGTCGTTGTGCTTCAAATAAGGCAATCATTTCTTTATTTTTTTTTTAATGGCTATCAATATTTAAATGTTGCCTATAATTGTTACAAAGCAATAAAAACATTTTGCTGTAACAACCAAAAAAACAATGACAATAACAACGGCAACAGTTAATGTTTACCGCATCAAATGAAACCACAACTCAAACCAAAGCTGGCAAAATTGTTCCCTGTTGCATGACTCCAACATACCCATCAACAACATTCAAATGGAGCAGGTCACTTTCAAAAGGCCCTTGCATTGCACAAGTGAGCCAGAGTCAGAGTCAGTCAGCGCCACCTTGTGGTCAAGTGACGCCCCACGCCTGAGTATGTGACAAAAACAAAAGTTTCTATATGATTGTAATGAGTACGCGAGAGCTTTATTGTAGTGAAATGGACGTATTGGACATTAAGGGACCAATTGTCGTTAATAGCAAACCCATTGTCGCAATTTAATGTTGGCAAACTGAATACGTTTGCATATGCACAGCAACAATTTTCATGCTAATTACAGACGCAGTTGCATTGTTGGATATCTAATTGAGAATCCCAAATGGATTGCTTCCTTAGGCATTGCTCAAGCTCAGGGAAGTTGAGTTTAGTATTAAAGTAAAATACCTGAAAGCACTATTAGTAAGGTGTGTGACCTGTTGCATTCGCCAGTGGATGAGGCGTAACGAGAGGTCGATGAAAAAAACAGTTGCGGTTGGGGCTTCCTTCCCGCTTACAGTTCCACTCAATCCCTTCAGTACAGTTTAAAAAGATCTTAGACTGGTAGAAGTGATTAAAAATTAAAACAGCTTTCTTACTAATTTAAGGTAGCTAGTTTTGTGATTTGCTTGAGTGAAATCTCAAAAACGACACACTTTCGATACCGTTTTCCGTCGTTTTTCTGAAGTTTTTTCTGACTACCGTCTTAGAAATGCTTAAAAAAGTAAATTATTGGCTTGTGATATCTCAAATAGCAACGTATATTATAGATTAAATAGATATATCTAGATTCAACGGAAAAATTAAAAACGTAGAGACCAAGAAGCAAATGATGCTGAAAGTACGCTCAGAAAAAAAAACACATTTCTTTATGTAATAAAAAATGTCCCTATTTTCGATAATAGCAATTTGCTCTATTTCAAATAAAATTTTATTCAATTTTAATATATTTTCACATATTCGAAGAATTATTTCTTTACTTGTGGGAAGTGAAAATATTTCATGTCTCTAATTATGATTAGTATATTTCTCGCACTAAAAATTCTCATTTTTATAGAAAAATTTAAAGAAAACGAAATATTTTCTCCATCATAGATAAAATCACTGTGTGAAATATATTCTTCAATAAAACAAATCCTTTTTTGAAAATAAAAATGTCTTCTTCTTTTAAAACGATGTATTTATCTAATATTGAATTATGTACGAAAAAATATAGAAAGCGTGAGAGCGAGTGAAAGATGTTGTGAAAAGCAAGTGTTGCTTATTCTGCATATTATGACGACTGTTCATTCAAAATGATTTTTTTTTATTTAATATAGCTACACAAAGCGATGTTGCTTATTAACTGGTTCTTTGGATGCAGTTAAAAAATCATTTTTCGGATAAAATCTCTGGAACATTTATAAGGGGTTCCAAAAAACAATGGCACAACAATAATTCTACCTCTACTCCTTAACATATTTCTAACTAATAATTTAACAATCGAATCACAATAACATATCAATACTTTTACTTTACGTAGAACTGAGTTACAACAAATGTTTCATAAATAGAAATTTTAAATCGTAATTGCAGATATACCTCTCTTTTTTAAAGAAAGATGTAAGCAATAAAGAAATATAATGTATCAATTTATTAAGAATATATACTAATTTATTTATTTATTTTTTTAATCAATGGTATGTTAACCTTACTGACTATATGCTTAATATTTAAGTATGTACATGCAAATATATAGATATTACACTTTAATAAATTGAGTTTAATTGATTGAACATTATCGTCTTAGTGACTGAAAATCAATAGAATATACATTTGATAGGTTATTAAATTCTCGCAAAGTTCTCACGATTGGTGAATTAGAAGCATAATTTGTTCTGTGCACTCCAATATTAAATGGTACACTATTTCTTAATGTTCTGGAAGGAACATTAAAAGTTATTTGATTCAGAAGATACGAACAATCCATGTTGCCAGAAATAATATTGAAAACAAATAAGAGGGATAATATAGTTCTTCGATTTTCCAGGGTTTTCAAGTTTAGAAGTTTACATCTAACATCAAAGTTAATAGAACGAAGTGCAAATTTAAGGAATCTACGTTGAACACGCTCTAAACGATTCACATGCGAATTGTAATACGAATTCCAAATAAAACTTGCTTATTCCAACTTGGATCTAACCAGACTAGTGAACAGAGTTTTTAGTGTATAAGGATCAGTAAATTCATTACTATTGCGCTTAATACATGCTAATAAAGAATATGCCTTAGGAATTATATAATTGAGATGATGAATAAAAGTAAAACTTGAGTCAAATATAACACCAAGACCTTTTACTAATGTTACTAATTTCAAGTTTTGATTATTTAACTTGTATTGATCATAAGCATTATTAATTTGTTTCGAATATGAAACCTGAAAACATTTATTTATATTAAGAGATAAACGGTTTTTAGAACACCATCCATACTGATTATTTAAGTCAGACTACAAAGAAAGCATATCAGTACTATTTGCTATTCGAGGAAAAATTTTCAAATCGTCGGCAAACATTAAGAACTTCGTTTTTTTAAAACAGGAACTAATGTCATTTATAAAAATTATAAAAAAGTGGTCCTAGAATGCTCCCTTGAGGAACACCTGAGATAAACGGTTCAGACATGGATTCTTCAATAGACACCATGCAATATTGCTTAGGTGTGACTTGACCCAATATACGAACTTTGAATGGAACCCTAAACGCAAGAGTTTTGTTACTAAAATATAATGCGAAACACTATCAAACGCTTTTGCAAAATCCGTATAAAAAGTATCAACTCGAAAGCCATCTACTAATGCAGAAATACAATAGTCTGTAAAGGTCGCTAGATTTGTGACTATTGATCTGCTCGGCATAAAACCGTGAGAAGTTTCTTTTTAATAATGCTCTCAAAAATTTTAAAAATATTTGATAGCTTAGATATTGGCCTATAATTACAAATATAATTTTTTTTCCATTCTTATATATCGGACTGATGAAAGGAATTTTCCAAGCATCTAAAAAAGTTTCCGTCTGTAAAGATTTATTAAAAATAATTTTAAGTGGTTCTAACAGTGAATATTGGCAAATCTTTGAAAGAAATGCAGAAAATCCATCTACATCTATTTTTTGAGAGTTTTTTAAGCCCTGTATCGAATTGGCGATATCAGCGCTAGAGATTTCAAAACAACCAAAATCAATATTTACTCCATAATTTGTATTGATATCTATATTTTTGTCATCATCCGTAATAAAATTAGAGCAAAAAAATTTAGCAAACAGATTTGCAGATTCAACAAAAGATTGAGACCAAATACCTTCATAGCACATAGAAGACGGAAAACCAGAGGTAAATTTTTTGAATTTATAAAGAATTTTGAAGGATTCAACTTAATGTTTGACTCATAGCGGCTAATATATTGTTTGTATAAGAATTTATTTAAAAACTTGAATTCCCTCAAATAATGTTGATTTTTAAAAAAATATTCAACATTGTTTGTGGCTTTATATAAATTAAAAAACTTATTTCTTGGATTTTTCAACTTTTTTAACACAGTGGTATACCACGATAGCTTAAACATTTTACAAGGACATTGTGGGATAATTCTTTCACAGCTGTCTAGAAATTTTGATTTAAAAAATATAAAAGAGTCATAAGTGCTTTTGTATTTCAAATTATGTTCCCAATCCACCGTAATAATAGCAGTATTAAGTTCTTCAAAATTGCATTGACTAAAATTATAAGACATATTTGAGTTCCAAGAGTTAATAAACTTACAAGCGAAATTGTAGAATAATATCTAAAGCACCAGATGCACATGATGCATATTAGGATTACAGACCGGAATATGGCAAATTTCAATATTATAATTAAATTCTTTACTTACGAAAATAAGATCTAATATTCTATTTAGTTTATTAGAGAAACCATTAATTTGGACAAAATCAAGACTTAAAAAAGAATCAATGAGATAAATTTCATGCGTAGAATTCACTTTAGTGGGAATTAGTGTATTATTAGTTAAATAGTTATTCCAAGTTACTTTATTTAAATTGAAGTCACCAAGAATGCAAAAATGACTATCGCTAGAAACATTTGATGCTAAGTTCAATATATTGTCCACATGAGACATGTAAAGTGTATCCATTTGGAAGCATTTGGAGGCATTTGGAGGCATTTGGAGGCATTTGGAGGCATTTGGAGGCAAGTAAGAAACCGCAAAATATAGCCGTTCAGAGTATCCAACAATTTGAACACACAACTGATCCAGTAAAGTGTCTGTATCTTCCAAAGGCCAAGCACTGCAGCACAACAAGTGTTTCACAGCAAATAGTACACCACCACCCCTAGTACAGCAAGTCTTAGCAGCATCCCTTTCCTTTCGAAATACCAGATAACAATTTAGGTCGAAAAATTCAGCATCAAAAAATTCAGCACTTAGTAATGTTTCAATGATAACAATTTTATCGTATTCTAATTTCGAGGTCCATAACTTAATTAATTCTGACCTAGTTCTTATGCCAGACATATTTTTAAAGTATAATCTCAGATTACTGCCGGGATTATCATAATTGCTTGAGTCTATTTTCGATTGTGACGATGATCCTTTTTTGGAAAAAACTCAAACCTACTAATAGAATTGTTGGATCTAAAATATGATCCGTAAGAGATGCCGAAGTTCCGACCTTAAAGTTTATTTTCTCAATTTGAGTTTGAGCCAGATCTTTTCTCGTCAATGGTTGACAAGCTAAATGGTTTTTATCAATACCAGTGTGCTTATGAATATAATTTATAATATCATCAGAGGTAACCGATGACTTAAAAGAACAAAGATGAAACCAGTGCATTGGTTCTATTACATACAGTTCAGTATTTGTTCTTTGACCAACAACAATTTTCTTTTTAGATGATTTCAAAACGACATTTTTAACTACGACATCAGAAGCATGATTTTGGGCGCTAACTAGATTTGAATTATTCGTAAATAATATCGAAGCATAGCTACTAGCAACATTATTATCATCAGCCACATCGGCGATAGCACCCTCAACATCAGCGCCCACATTAAACATCTCAGATTCCCGATCAGCACGAACAGCAAAAACATTACCAACAACAGCAGCACGATCACCAACTCCAACAACAACTCCAACAGCATCACTAACAATATTTTTTATTGCACTCATGTTTTGACTATTATCATGCAATTCAACAGTTTCTATAAGTTCAGTGACCTCTGTATTCACAAAAGAAATCTGCATTGAAGAAGCTGCATCTCTCTTTTGAAGAAAGTCTTCTATTTTGTGGATATTTAACGCAATTTTAATAAAAGATTTATTAAAATTAAATAAATGTTACTCTGTTTTCGCTAAAAATATGCCGAGAAATTTTTTCTGAGTGTAATAAAACTGTATCAAAAAATGTTCCCCTACTTTACAACAACAACAAAATATAATTAAAATTGATCCTTTTAAAATAAATTGAAGTGATATAAATTTTTTTCTTTTTTTCGCAAATCACGTACAATTTGTAATTCAATTCAACAGAGTTATCGTAACCAAGTACCGGCCGATTTCAATGATTTCAACAGACATCTCCAGGTATTTCCAGATATCTAAATTAAATTGGCTAAAGTCCTATGGTATTTTTTTTTCTTCTTATTCTATGGCTTCTTTTTCTTTGGCGATACTTAGAGTAAAAATTGCTAAAACAAAAATCAATTCTGCAATTTGGCATGGTGCTGGAGGCTCAAGTATGTAATTTTTGCAATTTTTGATAAATAAATTCGATGTAGCGGTAAGTTCTACATAAGAAATGGTCGGCAAGGTTTATTTTAGTCTTATTTCAAAAGCCCAAAAAAAAAAGAATGATTGTGGGACTCTTGTAAAATTTGCACAAAATAAGGGTTTTCGCTTTGCACGGTCTCGGTTTCAAGGCTATTTAAATTTTTTTGAATTTTCGAGTTTCTTAGCATCCTCCTTCTAATGTGTTACCGACTCCATGGATCAGAAAAACGTTTGCAAAATAACTCATCTACTGCTCGTGTATAGCATAAAAGTGATCTATGAGTATGTGCATACTTTCAGGCTGAACATTTTTGAGGACAGTACTATAAATGTTGTAAAAGCACTGTTATAATAGCAAAAATTAATTGCAGTTTGAGATAATTCAGTTACTATTTGATATTGAACAAACCAATCTACGCAACAAAGGGATCAGTGAGTAGTGTGTAGAACTATCAATCGAAGGGTTACGACCCAGTGGGCAAAAGTAGGACTTTGAAGCGCTTCTAGCATATGGATTTTTTAGCCCTACCGTACTCATGTCCAAGTCCATTAAATTTTTTATATGAAACGAGAAAATTTTCTAGGCCTTCCTCTCTCACGACTTTAAAGAAGCCTTTTTTGAGAATGCACGTTAGAAAAAAAAGCAATATAAATATTAACTTGAAATAAAAAACTACCGACATATCCATATTTGAACCAACGTCCTCTCATGTGGCGGTCCGACATCTTATCCACTCGTCTACCGCAGTTGTCAACAAACTTCACGGATCAGAAAAACTTTTTTAAAATAACTCATCTTCTCGTGTATAGCATAAAAGTGATCTATGAGTATGTTCATACTTTCAGGCTGAACATTTTTGAGGACAGTACAATAAATGTTGTAATAGCACTATAATAATAGCAAAAATTAATTACAGTTTGAGATAATTCAGTTACTACTTGATATTGAATGAACCAATCTACGCAGCAAAGGGATCAGTGAATAGTGTGTAGAACTATCAATCGAAGGGTTACGACCCAGTGGGCAAAAGCAGCGCTTTGAAGCGCTTCTAGCAGCAGGCCATCATATGGATTTTTTAGCCCTACCGTACTCATACCAAGCCCATTTACTTTGTTTTTATATGAAACGAGAAAATTTTCTAGGCCTTCCTCTCTCTCGCGACTTTAAAGAAGCCTGCTAGAAGCCTTTTTTGGGAATGCAATTTAGAAATAATAGCAATATAAATATTAACTTGAAATAAAAAACTACTGACATATCCATATTTGAACCAACGTCCTCTCATGTGGCGGTCCGATATCTTATCCACTCGTCCACCGCAGTTGGTAACAAGCTTCAGCTCATGTTGCAACATTAAAAATGAAAGTAGGCTTTCGGGAGCGCGGGTTCGAGACCCAGCTCGGACCAAAAAAAAATTGTTTTGTATTTTTTTAATCTACTTTTTTTAAAAAATTTTTCTGTATATTCAAAAGTTTTTTTTTAATTTTTTGTGAAATTTGTTCGTACAAAAATAATAGAAAAGACTTAGAATTTTTCCATATAAAAGTTTTCATATAATATGATAAGTAATCTGTTAGATTTCGGAGACCTGGGTTCGTGACCCAATTTGGACAAAAAAAAATTTTTTTTTCAAATTTAGATTTTTTTATTGATCTGATCATTTATAATTTTTTCTGAATTTTTTAAAAAAATTTTCATATAAATTAATATGAAAAGACTCCAAACCTTCAAAAGGTAGGCCTCACAGAAGCACTCATCATCCAGCGAGCACGGAAGGTATATTGACGCCAATAAGAGCACTACTAGCATGCTTTCTTTTGCGTAACGCTAGCTAAAATGCCCACTGGGGAGTTCGATTCTCACTGCTTACAAAGAAATATGTTTAATATATTTTATTGTTGTTATAGACGCAAGCAAAACAGAACAATTCTAAGATTGTTGTCGAAAAAAAGGTCCGAGCAACAGTGTCGAAAAAAGTGTCGTCTTTGAGATTCACTCAATCAAATCATAAAACGAGGCGTAGAAAGCTTCGCTTCAAAACAAACATTTAAAATATTAAAGTTCAGCTACTACAGCTTTTTTGCACTTTCTCTGCATTATATCATGTTAAGAATTAACCCAAATATCATTGGAATATTTCAACAATGTCGATAAAAGTAGTCCAAGATAATCTAAAGTGAGAAAAATGTACCTACCGTAATATGGGTTGGGCTCAGGGACAACACAAGACATAGCAATTTACCATGAATTTCAATAGATATTTAATAGATAAAAACTGAAAAACATACACATATGGTAATAGCCTCACGCTTGACATTACTAATTTTAAGAAACTTTTGAATTAGGTTGGAAATTTTATTCGTTATATGAAATGATATGTATTTTTATGTGTATGGTACTTCATAAAACCATAAAAATCGACTTCTTGAATCTTCTTTACTATAAATAACATTTTGAGTTCTAATATCAGTCTTTTTTAGTCTTCTATTGTTTTGTCAAAAGGTAAAAAACACCATCATTTCACTCGGCAAATCGACATAAACACATCCAATTTATATCCGTTTCAGTTGCCAAGTGATAAAGTAGGAAAAAAAATTAACGACATCCAGAGATGTTCGTATAAAACGTACGACACAAAGATATAATAAATTTTTATTTCTTGTCTAAATAAAACTACGCTGACATCAAATTCAATAAAAGCAAGGACGAGTCAGTAAGCAAAAAGCTACAAGCTACGTCTGGTTACATGGATGACAAATGTCGCGCTGCATTTTCATTGTTCCTTATTTTTCAACGTGCTCTTTTTTTGCGAGCAGAAAACATTTGATTTTCTTTGGTTTGTGTCAAATCTTCGTGTTCTTTTTTTTCTGAAAATCTTAAAATAAAAACAAGTTTTAAGACCAGTTTCAAATAATAATACATTTAGCGAAAATAACATGGCTTTAGGTTATGTGACAAGAGAGGTCACATCTTGAATGACAGAAAATCAATTTTCATTAAATATTTTTAGCTAACGTGCATTACATACTAGAGGTAGAAAAATATCGGCGATACTATCTATATATAGATGGTTCATTTAAAAAAAAATCGATGGTTTAAGACTATCAGAACTAACACAACTATGTAAGCTGCCTTCAGACTTTAAGTAATTTGGCAACTCTTAATTTGCAAAGAAAACGGGTAGTTTCGCACACACACATTCGCTTGAGTAACCTGCAAAAAAAATGCGCGCATTTCTTTCTTTGTATAATAAAAATGTCCGATTATCTACCAAACAAAAAGACAAAGAAAATATCTGCTTTTTGGAATTATTTCACAAAGGCTAAGGAAAATGAATCCATAGCAATTTGTTCATTCTCCAAGAGTACTTTCAAATCAAGTGGGAATACAAGCAATTTGTATGATCACCTGCAGCGATGCTCACAGTATATCGCATCAAAAGAAAAAAGACAAGCCATAACTGGTTCTGTTACAAGTGCATCATATTTATCCTATCAGCACCGTATTATGCTAAGAAATACCTTTGCGTTCCAGCCTCATCTGTCGAAGCAGAGAGAATATTCAGCAAAACCGGATTAATTACACAGAGGAACAAAAAATACATTTTTTTCTGTGGCATAAGTTTTTGGAGTCAATTAAGATACATGGGATAATGAAGTTTTAATCCTATAATGCACAATGTTTTAATTGACTCTGGTTCTCGCGATAAACCACTATTTTAAAAATTAAGGTTGTTTCATAACAGATCTTAACATAAATCCAGAACAGTTAGTCTGATTTTGTAAAATAAAAAATCTAAGAATCCGTAGCTAAATTACCTCTAAGTGACATTCACGTTATTTTTTAATTAGCTGAATAGTTTCGGAAATATTCAGAAAGTTCTTCTGAAAAAAATATTTTTTCATGCAAAATTTAAACTTTTTGTTATTTCATAATTCATAAAAAATCAAAAACGTCAAAATAGCTCTTTTTTCATATTTAGTTATAAACACACATATGTTACGAAGAAAATAAGCCATATTTCATAAAATCCTATGGGATTTTCTTTGGTATTTTATGCTTATTAATTTCAAATCATCGACGTACAAATTATATGGATAAGAAGTAAATTCGTCAAGATATTGAGCTTCAAGTGCTTAAATCTCTAATAAAATAAATCAAGACGAAATAACTTTTAAATGTTTAATATATTGAGAAAATTTTATGTTATAAGCGAAAAATACAATTAATAACTAATAACAATATCAATCAGAATTAGCAAAAATATTTCAAAATTGGTTAGGAAAAACTTTTTTAAGCGATTGTCTGTTGTATTTTTGTTCACAACAGTCCCTTTGTAAGGTCCAGCAGTAGTCTGCCATCATATGGCAATCTCATCGGCCTTGATATCTATTCTCCATTGTCTTGATATCCTGATGAAAACGCTCTCTTTGTTCTACGTTCTATGAACTCAGATCCACGCCCGACGCCCTTCTTTGCTAGTCTGTCAGACCTCTCGTTAACATTAATGCCCTGGTGACCTAATAGTAAGTGAATCTGAATTTTGTGCAAAAATGTATGCCGCAGAAAAAAATTCTTGTTGTTCTTGTTAAAAAATAAGTTTTTTATCAAAAATGATATATCATCATTAAATGTGAATTAAACCAAAACATGACAATTGATTTTAATAAAATATGGCTTATTTTCTTTGTTACATATGTGCGTTTATAACTTAGTATTAAAAAAGAGTTATTTTAACGTTTTTGATTTTTTATGAATTATAAAATATCAAAAAGTTTAAGTTTTGCATAAAAAAATGTTTTTTCAGAAGAACTTTCTAAATATTTCCGAAACTATACAGCTAATTAAAAAATAATGTGGATGTAACTTGGAGGTAATTTAGCTGCAAGTTTTTGGATTTTTTAATTTACCAAATCACACTAACTGTTCTGGAGTTATGTTAAGATCTGTGATGAAACCTCCGTAATTTTCAAAAAAGTGGTTTATCGCGAGAACCAGAGTCAATTTGAATAATCTAAATAATAGGCTAAGATCTTCATCAATGTATATACTAAAATTGATTACCAAATCCCATGCCGCAGAATCAGTGTTGCCCTGTGTTATCAATGACAAACGTACCAAGCTTAAGGCAACAACAGTCGATCAGCTAATTTTTTACAAAAAATACTGTTGTGTAAATATATTTGAAAAGGATGTAAAAACTGAATATAACACAATGAAAGAATTAATATCTGGATTAAAATTTGGTCTATAGTATCGATATTTCGACGGAGTGCACGAATACTATCGCCAAATATCGATAGTAAATAATAACGATATTTTTCCCACCTCTATTACATACTCACATTGGTAGCGGAAATTTTTTGTTGAAACAGAGACATACTAAATATAGGCGAATAAAGACATACTTAACCTTCGCCTTGCTAATACCCACTCAGGTGTCCTTTTTGTATTTCATTCCTAAATATTTCTTCTTGTTTTAATCCAATCTAAATACGCTTTGGACTCACTGAAAAAAATCTCGATTTATTTTTAACTAGAAGGCCACAGTGATCCAAGGCTTCGCCACGGTCGTTTTTTCTCTATCAAGGACAGCAACTCCGAGAAAACACAAACAGATTTTGTTAAGAAGTCACACTTGAAAGGGCAACATAAAGCTGGTCACTTTTGTGAGAAGCATTCAAAGCTCAAGTCGATTCCTACAACACTGAATGTCTGACCCTGCGCTTTATTTATTGTCATAGAAATGGATAGTTTCACTGGAAATTGAAGTCGTTTGAATTGAAATGGTAAATCCGTTGGCATAAATGGAATCAAATCCACTTCTTCAGTACCACATGCGGTCAAAATGCTGCATTCAATCAAAAAGGTTTTTAATGATTTTACTTGTAGGCGGAATAAAATTCCGTAATAAAATAATAGGACACCCTACTTTTAACACCAGTTTGTGAAGGGAGAGTCCAGGTATTGACAAATTCAGCTGGATAATGAACAGCTTCATCGAAGCTGACCATAGTGCGAACAGAGTATTATACTTGCGTTGGTGCATTTATTTTCGAGAGTATCAGCTCATACACTTTGCCTACTTGATCGTTGGTAGGTGATTAAATGACTCTCTCCTTGAACCAACGTAGAGATTGAGTACTTATATGATTCATTTCAAGATAAACATTATCAATTAATTCTTTAATATCGTTTACAAAAATGCAAAGGATGTAGTTTTACAGAATAATACGACGTCCATTTTCTTATGGTAGCTGTCCATTTCCTATTTGAAGCAACTAATCTGCCAGAAAGGAGTTTTCATTTGTAGAGATCGATAATCTCATATTGATTTATTTATTTTATAGAGGGTTGTTGTACACTATTATTATTTATTGAAATTTTACATTACCTGGCTGCCGCACTGGCTGCCCTTGCAATGCACACAGATATGCCCATTAATAACGATAAGGTACTCGAAGAGCTATCTCAACAGCCAAGGCGTCTTAACTTAGTGATTTAATTCAATATCAGTATATTTCATATTTAAATACATATTAACTTTTTTACTGTTCGCCAGGAGCGCACAAGCATTGAAAACACTTAAATAAAATATGTATCTATTTTTAAATAAAACCTAAAATTCTATATTTTATCCAGCCCCCCTTTGTTAAATCCTTGCTACGTCACTGTTTGACATTGATAAATATATGATGATGCACAACAAGACTTTGCACGTGGGAACTAAAATTTTTTGTTGAAAACCCTTTAGTTTTCCTAAAAAATATAAAGTACTAGCTGATATACCTGATGTTACAAGAGAATTTATACGTATAAATTTTAAGAACACTCCTCGTTTTAATGTTTTTACTTATCATAAATAATATAAAACTTGTTTTGCGCGAGTTACCAAATTTCAGCGTTAAAGATAAAACCCTGAATTGCTTGAAATATTATTAAAGATAGTTTTTACCTGTTTACGAGTGCTTATACAGAAATTTACAATTTGTATACGAATCTCTTTAATGGTCAATATATCGGCAATGAAAAACTGCTGCTATTATTTTTTTTTTTTGTGGCCTTACTGACTTTAGCTTGTAACGATGTATTTTTTGACTGAGGTAAGCTCGCCGGACCAAGGATCGTTGCAAGAATGTATAATGATGCAGACAAAAGATTCAACTCCAGAATTTCAATCCGGAATGACAAAGCTTTATTCACAATTTGCAATTTATATTAACTTAAATCTTGTTAGAGCTACCCTAACCAATCTTACTCTTGAGTTTTTAACAGCGGGAAAACGAAACAGATGGTGTCTTAAGTACCCTTTCAGCCATTCGTTAAAATGGAAAAGATCAAATAAGTCGCTTATCTCGCAGCCTTGGGGTAGGAGAAGATGGATTAAACATTTTTTTTTATCAATATCCTTAAGACAATACATGTCAAAGAAACATAAATGTGTATTCTTTTCTTTTGTATTGTTTTAGAGCACCATTCAGTGTGCGATATAGAGGACAAAATTATGAATTTTAGCGATATGATTCCTTGGATCATTCCTAAAAAAATTTTTTTTGGATTTAGGGTCTATTTAAAAGACCCTCTTTGTTACAGGATGTTTCATTGAATATCTATACTATTATATAAAATTGAAGTGAAAACTTAAAGTTACGAACTTAATCTAAAAATACTGGGCCAATTTTTATGAAAAAATCTTTGAAATATCATATTTGTGCTACAGATTTAGTTGGGGGTATTTTTCTTTCGAAATTTTAATAATACGCATTGCTTATTCCTTGTCTTTTGACTCATTTGTTTTGCGAGAGTTTCAATAAGCTCCATGTTGCTCTCTCTCTTTCTCTTCATGCTCAGATAATTAATAATAATAATAAAAAATAAAAGCACAGAGCAACAAAAAAAAATTATGAGCCTAGAACAAGGCGAAAAGTGGGAAACATATAAATGCAGAGCGGCGCACATAGGGACGAATAGCGAAGTTACGACGACAAAAGTGGAAATAATTTTTTTTTCAAATGTAACCACCAGTACGCTCTATATTTTCTATATACTAGTCTGCAATAAAGCCATAGTTTTTATTTCTTTTTTACGCATCACAATAGTTTGTGTGTGTATGCAAAGTTGAATTTTCAACTTTCAAAATCCAGAAACCAACGCTTGTAGGTTTCTAGGTCATTAAAGTCTAAGCTACAGACATATTTCTTCCATGCCCTATTCCTGTCGTTGCGAAGAGTCTGTCTTTAATTCCCTTGTGTACCAAGGGTAAGCACAATTTTTCGCAAATTTGAGGCTATATGGCACGGACTCAGAAAACATAGTAAAGATTTCCATATAAAAAAAATTAATTGAATCTTCAACATTATTAACATTAAAATATTCTAAAATAACATGAAGTTTACTATGAAGTAAATGATTCAACCTCAGAAAGTCAGCTTTTCTGAAATTGACTTCATAAACTTGATCTATTAAATTGGAATTCACTATATTTTCCCTGTCGGACATGTACCATATGCTCAGTGGTGGATGGTAGTCATCAACAGTAGTTAGAGCATGAAGGGCCCTCTTAACAATCACGTTGTTACAGTCTGTAGTTAAGACCAGGTCAAGAAGACTTTCACGACTATTATAAATACAACTTACTTGTTGTAAGTCAGAACATATATTATCAACAAATATATGCTCTTGGCGTGTCTTCGAATTAGATACACAAAAATATGTATCATCGTCTGAAGATTCCCATTTCAAGTCAGGCAGATTAAAATCGCCCAACAATAAAATGTCGTCACTAACGTCAAGAATATTTATAATGTATTCTATGCAATCCGCAAGGCTTACATAAATTTCCACACTGCTCTTTGGTGGAACATAAGCATTAAATACGTATACATTAGAATTACAATGTACAACCTTAATGCATATAAGTTCGATATTATAAGAGCAGAGAATATCGATAATGTAGCTAACGAAGGAGTTCCGAACAGCTAATAAGACACCACCACCGACAGCAGAAGTATTGCCAGCGTATCTGTCTTTTCTATATACTTCAAAACTATTATCAAACAATTCCAAGTCAGTAATGCTTCCATTTAACCACGTTTCAGTCAATGCGATAATATCTTCAGACAAATTTTGAGACGTTGAAAATATGTCTCGCGTCTTAGAACGTAATCCCCTTACATTTTGATAGTAAAGGGATAGCTTATTCAGTTTTTTTGAGTTTGACGAACAGTTTGAGTCGTCCTTCTAGACTTATTCTTAGGCAGAAACTCTGAAACGAATATATAATGGGTCCACAAATTAGAATTTAAAACATTTGCAAACTCTTCAGCTGGAACTGTGAGAATGAAGGAAGCGTGGGAAGGTTTATTCCCTATTTTTTACATGAAAAAAAGTCGTTTTGACTCAACAAGTTGTTATTATTGATAAACGTCGATACGTTTTCAACAGTTGTGTCAGGCTGAAGACGTGAAATAAATAATGAAACAATTTTAAATATCCTGTACCTTCCTGGTCTAATAATTTTTTCCCATTGCACTGGTGTACTCCAAGACTTAAAAAATATCTTTTATACGTAAAAAATATATGACGCGCTTATAGAGAATTTTTCGAGCTTAAAAACAAAAGGAAAGAAACGAAGTTTCAGTAGCTGTTTATACTTCTTGATAGCAGTTTTTAGTCGCTTACTGTTTCGTTTGTTTGTTTGTTTTTTAATGCGCGATCCCGAATCTGTAAATACCCTATACCTGAAGAGGTCAAAGTATATTGTGAAAATGTTTTTATTGCACAAAAGAAGGCGCGGCCGGTATAAAAGTGCATATATATTCTTGATCGGCGTCATTCTTTGATTGAAAAGTGATTTCGTGATTGTGCAGGTGAACGTTTTAAGTGCAATCGACGAAAGTAGGTCTTTATGTATGTATTTTCATGCGCTTACTTGCAAAATCCGTTTTCTATCAGGTCAAGTTTTTAGATATAGGCAAAAATATGCATAAGGTTCTTTTTCTGTTAATTGGACCTTATCTTTTTAACGCATCGGCCATTTTCAATTGCCTTTTAAGAGCTTGACTAAGTTATATTAGACGTAGCAATTTCTGTTTACTCAAATTCATTATATTTTGTTGTTTTGAAAATATTGGCCTTCAAAATTTCACATTTAATGCAGACTTACACCTATGTTACTTATTTTATCTTTCAAGGTTTCAAGAATTTATTTTTTGTCGAATAGACAATCTTTGAAATTTTAGTAAACATTTTATTGTTTGCCAATACAATTGATGTTTTAAGAATTATTTAATCATTTCCAATGCGTTAAAAAAATAAAGTCCGACTAACGGTAAAAAAATCTTTTTAACATTTCTGCCTATATCTCCAAAACTTGACCTGAAACGGACTACGGACATTCTTCTTCTCTGGTTCAAAAGTTGACACTTATATTTAAACATGTGCTATTGTTAAAAATTTTTTGGTTTTCGTTTAAAGTTCCTTGAGTCAACAAGATACGCAAAGGAGAGACAGCAACATGTATTGTGTACGGTACTAATGCTGCCACCTTTTTGAATGGAAAATACCACCACTATTATAAAACACCGTCAAAAATTATCAAGATGTCTCTTCTTTGCTTATCTTGTTGACTTATTTTAATTTTTCTCAAAAATAGATTGAAAAAAGAGATTTTGTCTCTTTTTTCAATCTACAAAATGTTTTCTATGAACAAAAAGGTGGTAGCATTGGTACCACACACAATACATGTTGCTGTCTTTTTTTTTGCATATCTTGTTGACTTTTTTATCGTGTTTTAAAATAGCTTGAAAAGAGAGCTTTTTTCTCGCAGCGAAATAGAAAAATTTTTCAACACAACAGATTTTTCAATTTTGTTAGCTTTGCGCACATCTTTTTAAGCGTGGCACGGAACCTTTATATTGCTCAAATAGAGCTTAAAAAGGGAGAGCTTTTTTTCTCACTAAGAATAAGAATACAGAAATTGTATGGTTATGCTCTTTTAGATTTAATTAGTTATTCAAACAAAGATTAGCACATTTATATAGCTTAACTTTTAAATGGGTGCCATAGCTACCCAATATAAAAAAAATTATAGAAATAGAGCCTACCGTTCTCTAGCTCTGAGGTGACTAATATACGTGAGTCTCCTTTTATATAATAGTATAGATATAAACAAATTTTAATTGCTAAGGAGGGTAGGGGGTTTGAATCCCTTGAACCCGCATATCTACGGCGTTGCCTGGCAAATGTTATACGAAATTAAAAGATAGGATTCCACTACCTAATATATGTCCATACTGTCAAAAAAGTATCGATAATTGAGAATTTCAAATGCCCAATTTAAGGTATTTAAGGCCTGACGCTAACTTGGCACGAATTGACATGTTTTTTTAACTTAATACTGCAAAATTTACAAATCTACATCAATGTTAGTACATTTTTGCATATTATTTTATTTTGTATTACATACGTTTATTATTTTTGTTGTTTTGTTAGTTGTTTTGTTCTTCCATATTGTTTTCGAATTGACGCTACTCTCTTTTGACTTTGACTCTTCTTTTGCTCTATGATTTTCAAGTAATGTGTTATTAGCCTTACATCTCAGAATGAGACGAAAAGTTAATTTAAAAAAATATAAAAAACTAAATAGTCAAGTTGTTATTGAATACATAGCTGCCATCCCTGACCTACGCCTTCGAGTTTGACGAATTTTAAATATATTATTCTGAAAGCTCAAACTACTTTGCAAGAACTAAGTTTAATTCTGACTAATTGTAAGACTTTGCAATAGTTTCTTTGGATATTTTTTTAATGCAATTTTCAGCAACACAGCGTGTAGAGAATCTCTCTGCTTGAACTCTAGGGGCAAAGCAAAACTTCTTAAAGTCGGCTTTGAGCAAAGCGCAACATCAAAGAAAATCCTTCCAACCAGTTTTTGCTAGCTGCTGTTGGTAACTTTGTTGTTTCTACTAAGTTTTTCCTGCTCTGAAATGTTTTTAATTACAATTTAATTTCTTGTTCTAATTACAATTTCAGCTTTTCTCACCTAACCGCCTTTTTGAAGGATTCCTGTATCCACGACGATTTATTTTTGCAAAAGTCGCAAGCTGCATTTGGTGTGGTTGTGATTAAGATTTTATTTTTAAATATTCTTGTGAAATATATATTTTTAATTTTTTCAACTACAAATAAGATTGCTTAAAAGTTTTTGCTGATTAATCAAAAGCTTTTCTCTACACTTATTGTAAAGGTTAAAGGCTGCAAACGATGTAAGATATACTTTTGCAGGTTTTTGAAGAAATTTGTTCTTTATGACTTTAAACTGCAAACGTACGAAAATGGTCAGTTTTTTAGTGAGTTTACCAGAAATCACTTTAAAACGTCCATGACTTGCATTATTATTATTCTTTGGAACACAAATATTTTCACACACATTGAATTTTTAAATTTAATTAAAATTAAATGCATTATTCAAAATCCTGATATCACTTTACTATCGAGTGCTTCTTAAATTTACTCACACAAACACATACACACACACACACACACAAACACATACACACAAGTACACTAATACTCACACGTACGTATTCACATAATTTAATGGATTTTAATTGATTTTATTGTACATGATTTTTCACATAATGAAGTTGGTTGCAGGCATTCACTTAAATTGAAATGTAATTTTTATGTTTTTGTTATTGTCCAATACTTGATCACGTGCGATGATTTTCGAAATGCCTGAAATGATTTAACTTTAAAGTTATTTGCAGAACATTGTACAATTTTACACAAAATTTAACAAAAAGTCATGACTGCTTGAGTATCTCCTGAGTGTCCTTTAACGACACTCATACAGTGGCCAACAAAAATGTACATACAGCATCGAATTTTGTATGAAATCGAATTTGTATGAAAAACAAAGTATGAAGTTTCGTTAGAGATTAGAGAATATTTAGTTAGATATTATTCAGTAGATAAAATAAAACAAAAAATTTATTCTATAACAGTATAACAAACAATTTACTATAATATGAAAAACATAACGGGACAAAAGTCTAAATAAAGAGATAAAGATAAGAGCATTGTGCTCAGCTCTTAGAGAAACGATAAATTCAATTTTGTATTTGCTATACATTAGATAACGAATTATTCTCTTTTAATGGGTTGTGCTTTAAGTTATTTTTTAAACGGTCCTGCTCACAAAATGAGACGCAAAAAAAATAAGTTAATTAGTTAATAAATGAGGAGGTCCAAAATAAAACGTAATAATTTCCCGGAAAAACGATTAATGATAAACGAATTTTTGGATAGACGAATAAATGTAATTTTAGTTAGTTAGGATATATATTTTTTTCTAAAAAAGCTTTTGTAACATAAAAGTTTGCTAGGAGCAATACAAATCATTAATTTATCTAGTAATTAATTTTTAAGTTATTTAAATATAAAATTTGGAAATGTTGCGTTTTGGTCCGTTGCATAGTATTTATGTACTTTTGTTATGAATTATGGATATGTTGCGTTTTGATGTGATTTAGGTTTTAAATTTTTGTTTTGCAAAAATTTAAATTAAATCTTTTTGAGTAGAATTGCATAAATTTTATTACATAGCACACGTACATTCCAGTTTTAAATAAAATTGATATTGTGT
Organism: Dichetophora obliterata; assembly: GCA_963920525.1. Classification (NCBI taxonomy): domain Eukaryota; kingdom Metazoa; phylum Arthropoda; class Insecta; order Diptera; family Sciomyzidae; genus Dichetophora; species Dichetophora obliterata. The sequence continues at coordinate 63,615,442 of OY986436.1, forward strand.
TACACTCTCGTTCCAGTGTCCTCTTCCAAATAGTAACATCGGTTTCTTTGGCACTATTTCCTTTCTGGTCTTAAAATACCTTTGTATAATACATATTCTAACTTCGAAAAGTTTGACCACTATTGAACATAATGCTTTTCTAATAGTTGAACAACATCTTTCTTCTTTTCTAAATAATTGCAACACCAAAAGAAATTCCATTAAGCCCCTTTTAAGATAGCTGATAAATTTTTTTTGCTTTCTACTTTATAAGTTTCAAAAGTTTTCTCTACGCACTGCTTTTGCTGATTTGTGTGCTTAAAATGAACTCTTTTTATACTTGGTATGCCGTTAATAGGTCGGTAATATTCTGGCAATGTTTTTATATCCTTAAGGTGCCAAACCTTTCCTAAAATCTTAACTTGCTTTGGTGAATATGAAACTATTAGCCGTGACAGATATTGATCCTGATCAATTTTTGCTTTGTTTTTATATAAAAGCTCACGAATGAATTGGGTTTTTTTTTTAGCTAACAAGCTTGCGACATAATATTTCAGCATAATTCAAGGCCGCTTAATTTAATGGCGTTAACCGCTTTCAAATCCTTCAAACCATTTCCGAAAAATTCGAGTTTAAATGTCAAGTACATATTAATGCGAGGAAATTATATTTGGTTCAACAGTCGGAAAGTTCAGTATCCACGACAACACCTCCGATAACGGAATGAATTTAATTGACTTAGCAGTAGCACGAAACATGGTTGTAAGTAGCATTAGATTCAAGCTTTTCAATATTCATAAAGCCAACTGGATGTCCTTTGACCAAAAAACCGGAAACCAAATTGATCGCGTTTTAATAGACGGAATGCACTCTTCCAGTATATTGGATGTTGTCGGTTGTAATGCTCACTGCTAAGGAGCGATAGAAGGAGAAAAGGAGGGAATAGAATATATTTTTAGGCAGAAAATATTAAAATTAATGGGATGGAATAGGGAAGACTACAAAGCCGCCTCGTATACTCTACATACCTATACTCCACCATGTCTGAATTTTGTATTCCTGCAAAAGTAATACGACTTTGCAGGATGACACTGAGCAACACCAGCAGCGCAGCTGAAATCGGGAAGAAACTCTGCCCACCATTTGTTACTAAATGACGTTTCAGACAAGATGAAAGATTAAGAGAGCTGCTGATCTGAAATGCAGTGACACAATATTCTGCTTGCGTATCATTTGCCATACGCAATATTTTGATTAGAGAGTCAAGTCGAATGGGTCTGGCAATGAATGTAGATGAGACGAAATACTTGGTGTCAACAAACAAACAGTCCCAGCATCTTGTAAGGTTGCAAACAGAGTGAACGCCGAAGCGGACAGGCAGGCAGACAGGCGCAGGCAAACTATTTGAACAAGCAAGACAAAAGTTGTTTCTATCTAGTTTCTTTGCATGTTACTGCCTGCGCCTGTCTGAATCGGCGCTCACTCTGTCTGAAACCCACGTTACAGTTGATAATACCTCCTTCGGAGCAGTGAGACTTCGCCTATCTGGGATCCAGCATTAACGCAACTATCGATATCAGCACAGGGTTGCCGTTTTGGTAAAATATTACCATTTTTGGTAGAAAATTTTTGACTCGGTAAATTGGTAAATTCTACATCGTTTTGGTAAATTTTTTTTGTACAAGCAAATTTTTTAAAAAGTTCAAGATTATGAATAAATAATTATGTAGATATGGCATTCCATTCAATATTTGGCACCAATATTTCATTTTCATAATAGTTTTTTTATGGTTCATTAGTCAAAAATACAGGGTGTCCCAACAAGAACGCAATTTTTAAATTTGGCGCCATTCGAAGTGTCATTGTTTGACATTTGAAAAATTGTTATGGTTTGCTAGTAGAAGGTACGAGGTTAGTAAAAATGGAGCGCTACACGAATGAACAACGCATTCTCATTTTGAAATTGTTTTACCAAAATGGTGAAAGTTTTGCGGCTACAGTTCGCAAATTGCGATCAATTTGGGGTCACAATAATGCTCCAAAAGAGTCAACTGTAAAGAGATTAATGGATAAATTTGCCGAAACTGGGTCTGTTAGTGATGTATAGACAACAACGCGCCTTCGACCAGGTCGATCGACCGAAAATGTCGCAGCTGTACGTGATGATGGCGCTCAAACTCCATCCACCTGAATTCGACACCGAGCTCAGCAAATTGGTGTCTCCAAATCCACTATGCAGCGAATTTTGACGAAAGATTTGCATCTTCATGCATACAAAGTTCAATTGACTCAGGAACTGAAGCCAGCTGACATGGACAGCGAAGGGAGTTCGTTAATTGGGTATTGGAGAGACAACATGAAAATGCTGATTTTGCCGCTAAAATCATCTTCAGTGACGAGGCCCATTTCCATCTTGATGGCTTCGGCAATAGGCAGAATTGTCGCATTTGGGGTGAGGAAAATCCTCGAGTGATTCACGAGAAGCAAATGCATCCTCAACGTGTCACTGTGTGGTGTGGTTTTTGGGCTGGAGGAATCATTGGACCTTTTTTTTATGAAAATGAGGCAGGTCAAGCGCAAACAGTCAATGGTGTTCGGTATCGTGAAATGATAACCAGTTTTTTCTTGCCTAGAATTGAAGAAATGAATGTTGTGGGCATGTGGTTCCAACAAGACGGCGCCACATGTCATACAGTCAGAGAAACAATTCAATTGCTGCATCAGTCATTTCCCGGTCGTGTTATTTCGCGTTTTGGAGATCAGAATTGGCCGCCTAGATCGTGCGATTTAACACCATTAGATTTTTTTTCTTTGGGTTTTTTTGAAGTCGATGGTTTACGCGAATAAGCCGACGACGACTCAAGCCTTAAAAGAGGAAATTGGACGTTGCATTAATGAAATACAGCAGCATTTATGCAAAACGGTCATTGAAAATTTCATTAAAAGATCGCGTGTATGTCAGCAAAGCCGCGGCGGCCATCTGCACGATATACATAACCTCATTCTGCCTACTTTACGATATAATAAAGTTTCACGATTTTTTTTTTTAATATCTGTGTTTTATTTAAAATTTAAAAATTGCGCTCTTGTTGGGACACCCTTTATTTGAACTCATTTTCTATTTCAATATAAAATAAGGAATTTGAGAATTTTGGTATTTGTTTTACGTTTGTTAAAAAGGATATTTTTATCAATCACTTATACTGCTATAACTGACGCAGATAGTAAAATTTGTCCCAAACAAGTAATGTGCGCTTTTTTCTTAGCTTTGATGAGACAGTAGTTGAATACTTGAATATTTTTAGTCTTTAATCATATTACTTTTATTGCAAAAATTAGAGATTTTAAACAAAATTGATCTATTTTAATGTGTACCTAATTTTTTTTTTTTTTAAATGAAAATCAAAATATTTGTCTTATTACTGGTATGATTCCGAGAAAATAGAAAGAAATACTTACGAAGCAAACGTAAAATAAAATTATTTTTATGAAAATCGCGCGTAGTTTTTATATATTAAGCTGAAAGTCCAAAATTAAATTAAGAAACTAAAATGATTTCTAAGTTTATAGTTAATTAAATGGGTTATAGCAAAGCCTTTCTTTCAACACCCATACTTAGTTTTTCAATTTTTCAATCCCATTGTTTAAACTTTGGGCCCCTATAACTTCTAAACCAGATGAGAGCCACAGGTATTTTTTCGGATTTGAAATTTGAAAAGTCTTTATTACATACATATGCTTCACGAGTTAAAAATTAAACGAGTTTTTTAGCTAAAAGTAAATCATTCCAAAAAAATAAAAGTTGACCTTAAGATTTTTGCAGAGACGACATAAAAAACCCTTCAATTTCAACTTCGAGTACTATATTGTCAAAATAGGAAATTTCTTGATTACCATTGATATAAAATTTTTTTATTTAATAGATAGTGTTACTGAAAATGTTGTCACTCAATTTAAGCTTCGAAGGCTTTCTATTCTTGAAGTTAGCATTGATTATGATGTAGTGGATTTTTGGATAAAGTTTGAAATTAAAAAATCACATGGCATAAAGGTTAAGGATTTAACAGATTTTGTTTTTAATTTGGTGTCGCTGCTTCACAGCTCGGCTGCATTAGAGAAAATTTTCTGAATTTGCATTAACTAAAACAAAGCTTCGAAACAAGTTACATTTTAGAACCCTTTATTGCATAATGCTATCCAAAGAACTTTGCGTAGTAAAAAATAAGCCTCATTATGTGTGGTTGAAAAAGAAACGATTTTAGGATTAAACTTCTATTTTAATTAATTTATTTAAACTTCAAAATTTATAATATTCAATAAGTTCCTATTTATTTTTAATATAAGGAAGCAAATACTTTTAAACTATTTAAAAAAAAATTTTTAAATTTTATGTTCGGTTTGAACGGCAAAGTCATATATTTAAAATTGATACGTCGACCTTCCCTATAGTCAACTCCTATACAATGAAGTTCTCCCTACTTTAAACTTATTTAACCCTAGTTCGGCCGACGATGTTTATAACTCATTAAAGGCCAACGCAGTCACCCCGATGACTGTGTTATAAAATATTATTAATTCTGCATTATGGAGGGAATTTTGCGAAAAAATTGGTAAAAATTTAAGAAATTATCTGCCAACACAAACAGCTGATGAGTTTTACAGTTTGTATTTAGATTAATTGTGTTTAAAATGGGTTCAGTGTTCTAAGGGCCAATTTTTCAGTGCAAATTGATCTCAGTTTCTGGATTAAACAAAGTTTAAAGCAAAATGCAAATTTTTCAGTGAATATTGAACAAAGTTTAAACTAGCTAATCTTATTTTAATAACGTTTGCACAACAGATAAAATCAGCATAAATTGCTTAAAATAATCGAAAAATCGAATATTTTTGACGTTAGCAAGCATTGGTTACGTTAGCAAGCACTGAAAAACTGATTGTGTAGTTGAACTCTACTTAACTTTAATCTACGATTAATTAAACTCTTGTTAACTAGGGCTTAAACCAGTACTGAAAAACTGGCTCTTAGGGCTAATTTTTCAGTGCAAGCTTAAACTCTAGTCAAATTAAACTGAGATTAACTCACCAAAATTGGACGTTTTAGCTCGGTTTAACTAGATATCTGAGCATTCGTTGAAGTTAAATTTACTTAAATGATCATATAATGTGTTTCGTTTTTGCCTAATCCTAGTTTAAACGTCCAATTCGGGTGAGTTAACCTCAGTTTAATTTGACTAGAGTTTAAGCTCGCACTGAAAAATTGTCCCTTAGTGGGTAAAAGTTAATGCTTTTAGGCGTGCAAAACGCAAAACATTAACGGATGCGTAGATTGAAGAGTTGCTTGATGGCGGAGATGATGAATGGTTACCAGATGGCGAAATTGCATCGGATGCCAAGGTAGATGATGTGATGGACGAAGTGAATATTGCACGATAGCGATAAAGAAATAGACGAAGCCCATAATTATGCCGAAAACTCTATAATAAGTATATTTGAGCAGCAATTTGTGTATGATGCGCCCGATGGAACTGTGGCTCAAATACATTTGATTTTGTCATATTGCTTCAGATGGACTTACTTGCAATTAACTTATGGGCCGCTTCGATGCAATCAATTGTATATTCTCTAACATTATGAAGGATATAATAGTGCGGCTCACAAATAGAAAAGGATGGCCCAAAACTGGAACGAGAATCATCCACAGTCACTCCTTGTATGGGAAAAGACTGATGATATTGAAATGGGCCCCTTTTTGGAATTGTTTAGGGTTGTGGTTTTCATAAATACAGTATTTAGATCATCGATAATCGGTTTAGCCAGAACCAAATTGCATACAAATATTTTGGGACTACGATGCGTAATTCAGCTGTGTTGCTTGGTATCAGAGCTGTAAAAGAATGCGCTTTTTAAAATGATTGCATTCATTTTTTCAAATCATTGATTGTGATTTTAAATTTCAAGTCCCAATCAATGATTTGAAAAAGTGATTGCATTCATTTTTTCAAATCATTGATTGTGATTTAAAATTTCAAGTCCCAATCAATGATCTGAAAAAATGAATGCAATCATTTTTGCAAATCTTTGGTTGGAAATTATTGACTGCATTCACGATATTGCATTCATCTATTTAAATCATTGAAAACAGTCACTGTAATCTCAATAATATAATGTTTTAAAATATCAGTGTGAAGTAAGATATTTTTTATTAAACAGTGTGTTTGGATCAATGCTTCAATCCGGCTTCGATTGAGTACTTGGGAGAAGATGAGAAAACACATTTTATAGCGAGGGGTCCATGTTTTTCTGTAACATATCTTATTATCAAAAGTATTGATATCTCTGTTGAACAAGTATTGGAAATTCATAGACTAATATTATTTGTTTAATAGTTTATCTTTGTTACTTGCAAGCAAAATTAATTTTTGAAGAGCTTTTTAATTGTATTTTGTTATTTATTGTTCGGTTCGCTCTCGCGCTCTTTCACACGTTTAGCTTACTCTTTTAATATTTCAATTTCTTATACACGGTTAAAAATCTTGGAATAAATTTTCGTACAGCTAAAAGTATGTTGCATATTTTTTAACCTTGCGGTTTAAAATTTAAACTTTCACAAATACTAACCCATAACTAAAATTTTTCTGTACTAAAATTTAAGCCAAAGAAATATTGCAAAGCTGAAACTCAATATTAGGCTATTCGGTTCATATGCATGGTTATATCTTTTGTTTCGTATAGCGCAATAGCCCAGTGGTTAACGTAGTAATTAACAGGCAGTACTATTAAATTGTCGAGTAAAAATGTTGCTCAGAAGCATGTTGCGATAATTTCACGCAGCGGAAAAGAATACTGGTCTGACGAAAATGTTGTGAAAATTTCCACGCTTTAAAAATTTGAATTTTGTTACTTCTAACAAAATATTTTATATTAAATAAAAAAAAATAAACAAAAAATGATTTATATGAATGAATGCATTCATTTGTGATTTAAAATCATTCAATTCCCAATCAATGATTTGAAAAAGTGATTGCATTCTTTTTTCAAATCATTGATTGTGATTTGAAATTTAAAATCTCAATCAATGATTTGAAAAAATGATTGCATTCTTTTTTTCAAATCATTGATTGGGACTTGAAATTTCAAATCACAATCAATGATTTGAAAAAAAGAATGCAATCATTTTTTCATATCATTGATTGAGATTTTAAATTTTAAATCACAATCAATGATTTGAAAAAATGAATGCAATCAATTTTTAAAATCATTGATTCTGAATTAAATGATTTTAAATCACAAATTAATGCATTCTTTTACAGCTCTGCTTGGTATGTTATGTTTGGGTCGGCAGCCCGATCAGGCTCGGCTTCTAATTTAGGTGAAAAATTATTGGTAAGTTGGTGCAACCATGGAAAAATAGTTGCCGCAATATTACCACGGACAATTGTATCACTTCATTGCAATTTACCATTGTTTTAAAGGAGATTATTCTCAGTTTTGTTAGCACGGTGCGGAAAAATTTATACCAATGGACTTGCAATTTGATAATTTTTTTGCAAAATTGACTTGTATGTTGAATCGAACTTTGCATTTCGCTACAATATTGTTCACAAGAGTTAAAAGGCTAAGGCCAACAAAAATGTTTTCTTACAGCGGAACTCGCCCAAAATTTGTCTAGTTTGTAAACGGCCAGTGTGACAGGAAACAGACATTGAAACTACATATAGTCATTCTAATATATTCAATGCAAGTAATAAAAAAAAAAGTAAAATATGTCTTTTTCTTATAACATGTCGTTATTATATAAATGACAGACCACAAAAATCTTATAAAAATAATTTAAATTAAATTTAAATAAATTAAATTTATATAGTTAAATTTAATTTTATACATATTTATATTGTCACCCAGGTGACTGCATCGGCCGAAATAAGAATAAAAAAATTTCAATATGTACTAGTAGGCAAAGACAAAAATGGGAAAAATTTTATTTTGTGTTTTTTGTACTTAAAATTCATAAGTTTAAGATGTCACGGAAGATGGGTTAACTAACTGAATGAAAATATTCAGTGTGAAAAAGGTGAAATAGTCACCCCGGTGACTCGCCGGCCGAACTAGGGTTAAAAACACAGCTTTTTCGTTCTACTTTAAGTGTATTTAGATCATCTTCTAATGATTTCCATACAGTGAAACTTTCTCTACAATGAACAAATTTTGCAGCTGCAAATTGAACTTTCATGCGTTTTTCAAACCATTTTTTGTTACGCATATTAATATCACTGTGTGGAGAAAAAAAGTAAAATAAGTAGGGGATGCCCAAAAGCTGAAAATAACTACAAAAAATAAAAAGAAGAAAGTACCATCACTAGCAATTTTGTCAGCAGTTGACTGTGATCAGTGAGCGAAGTTATGGAAAGTTGTGGATTTCAGGCTATCCCAGGTATTTATTTCATAATCTATGTGCATACTTATGTTCATATTACAATCTTATTGCCCAATAATTACGGTGACGAGTTGGTCCAAACGAGTTGGTGCACTCCAAACTCAAATAGTACCAGATTCCTCTAAAGAAAAGTGGAAGAAATATTATAATTTCTGTACAATGAATTCTATATAATGAAGTAATTTTCTGGTCCCTTGCGAAGTCATAATAGGGAAGTTCGACTGTATTATAAAAATGTGATTTTAGTATTTAAATGTTTTTTTATCGTATTGTATAAGTTTACTTATAAGTTTTTTATAAACAAAATGCATAATAAATATTAATTTTTTTTAAAAATGAAAAAAATACATATCTATTATTTACTTTTACATAAAAGAAAAATTTGGTAAATTTTTTTAATATTGGTAAATTTTTTAGGAATTTTGGTAGAAATTTTTTTTCCTGTGTGACAACCCTGTATCAGCATTGAGATCACATGAAGAATTACTCTTCTGAACAGGTGTTACTTTGGGCTCAGTAGGCAATTGAGAAGAAGAGCCCTCACCCTACGAACGAAAATCACGCTCTAGAAATCAATCACAATTCCCGTCCTACTTTATATGAAAGGACTTTCAGAGCCTTCGGGAGAAAGATTCTGCGTCAATGGCGAGTACCGAATACGGTGAAATGTGAACTTTACGAGCTGTGGCATCGACATAGTCAAGCGCATTAAAATCGGGAGGCCTGGCTAGGTTATGTTCAGAACATGAAAGACGATGCTCCAGCGAAGAAAATATTCGATTCGGTACCCATCGGCGGTCAACGCAGAAGAGGACGACCGCATCTTTGTTGGAAAAACCAAGTAGAGGAAAACCTGACGAAGCTTGGAATTTCCAAAAGGCGCCAGAAAGCGAGAGACAGAAATGGCTGAGGCACATTCTTAGATGAGGCCAAGACCGACATACGGTTGCAGCGCCAACTAAGGAAGTAATTAATGCAGTTCTTGTTAGAAAAACTTTTTTTATTCGCTTAAGCGGCTTCAAGTCTTCAGGTGAAACATTAACATATACCTGGAAAACACATTTTAATACTTTAAGGATTTTTGAGGACTCATAAAATTGGTAACTTTGAGTTAATTTATACGTTTATTTAGCGTTATTATTTTAGGAGAATATAATTGCTGAAAAATCTACATTTTTTTGTTTAAACAAAGCTTTTATACGAAACACCGGCTTATTTACTGATGGGGTTAATTTTAACCCTCAGGTTTAGATTTTGAGGGTTAAATAGTTCTACAAAATTATTTTCCAGATGATAACACGGTGCGAAAGTCCAAAATCCCTGGGAAGTGTTTCCATTTTTTTTAGGTCTTATTGAGTTTATCAAGACTGCATACCAGTAATTCGCCAAACACCCCCAAAGTCTTGAATTACCGTTAAAAAACCGCTTTTTGCACCTTTGCGCACTTATAAGGCTGTAATGAAGCCGATTTTGCACTGATTTTCAGTTTTTTAATAGATTACAAATTAAAAAAATTAAACCTTTCAAATGATATACATGTTCATTAAAATGTTCATTAAAATTTGATAAATCTATGTGCATTTGTCCGGCAAACTCAATTTTTCAATTTTTTCAATATTTTCCAAATTTTACGATTTTTTTACACACTCTTTTATAAAGGCACCACACTATCTGTTAATGTACTAAGCAAACACGTTTATTAGAAATTACGACGCAATTCAGTTTTTAAAATTCGGCTAGTAATTGACTGAGTTGTATTGATGAAAACAAAATTTTTGAAAAAAATGCTTACACAACGTTTTTCGTGTTCTTTTGCACATTTTTTATAGAGCTTAATATGATATCTTTAAAACTATACCGATGACTGATATCTATTGAAAAGTCACAAATGTAGCAAATTTATTAGGTATTTCGCATATTTAATAAAGGGTCCGCCAAATAACTTTTTTTTTTAAAATTCTATAAAAAAAACTACTAAATATTTTTTCAAATTTCTTTTTTTACTTGAAAGTACAATCCTTCCGGTTAATAATGGAAAATAATTTCATTCAAATGGCTGCCTCGGCTGGTCATGCAGTAGCCTACACGATCGGTCTAATTTTTAGCACATTATCGATTGTGTGCAGCTGTATTTCACCAATGGCTTCACGAATATTGTCCTTTAAAGCGTCAATTGTCGGCGTAACACTAATCTTTGAGGGCACCCCACAAATAATAGTCCAACGGTGTCAAATCGCAGCTCCGAGGTGGCCAAACGACATCTCTGATAATGCTGATAATGCTCTGCGGCTGATAATGCGATCTTCAAAAACAGGGCGCAAAACATTGAGTGTAGCTTCGGCTGTGTGGCACGTAGCGCCGTCCTGTTGAAACCAAATGTTGCCAATATCCTCCTCTTCAATTTTGTGAACGAAAATTCATTCAACATGGCCCGATAACGATCGCCATTGACTGTAATGGCCACTCCTGGCTCATTTTCGAAGAAAAATGGCCCAATTATGCCTCTGGACCAAAATCCGCACCAAACAGTGCCTCGTTTTGGGTGCAGCGGCTTTTCAATGTATGCGTGCGGGTTTTCTGTGCCCCAAATGCGACAATTTTGCTTTTTTACATACCCGCCAAGATCAAAATGAGCTTCATCTGAAAGATGATTTTTTTGGCAAAATCGGCATCTTCTGCATCAAAGTAATGTCGCAATATTTCCCAGCGTTGTTCAAGCGTATACACAACTTCGTTTAGCGGAAGGATAAAACTAATTATCTGTCAAATCAGACATGAGCTAAGTGTTACCATTCACGGAATGAGCACTAGTTGAAAAAAACGTTATATGGCGGACCCTGTATAAGTTCCACACTATTTCTTATTAAATATCAAATTTCTTTATATGACATGGTTTTCAAAGTGATAAAGCTGTGAGAAACAAAACGTCAAATGAAGAAACAAAATTGCATATTCTTGACATAAGTTAAGCTCTCATTGCATATTATGGTTGCAATTCTAACTTGTTATCTTTTTTTTTTAAATGCAGAATTTTTAAAATTTTTTACTTAAGAGATGCATTTTGTTTTATGGACTTTTTCTCTCGTGAATCATCAAACAGCAGGTTGCGCTGACGAACATTTTAGCTACAATCTCTTTGCTTTCTATGCTTTTTGCATTCTCTTAAGTTAAGCTTTAAAAAAAATTGGAACATTTAAAAAAATAAGAAGATGAGGAAGAAGTAAAAATTACAACAATATACAATGAGAACTCTTCTTATGTAAAAAATGGTTTGTTTCTTTAATTGACTTTTTTTATCACGTCTTTATTTATGTATAAAATATAAAATTTATATATTTTATACAAAAAAATGTCAAGTTTTATATAAATCGTATGCAACTAAAATTAAAATGTGTGACAAACGTAATAAACTTTGCTACATTTGTGGCTTATTTACAGATCTCAGTCATCGGCGTAGTTTTAAAAACAATTTTGAGCTGTGGAAGTGTACAACAAACGCTTTAATTGCTCTTATAATACCAGTCGCTGGTACGAGTCAGCATTTATTTGTGAATATTGCTGTAGAACAATAAAAAATGCGAAGTTCAACCTTCAGCCGCTTTACCTTTTTCTGAGCCTACGACTTGGCATCATCAGCCCTATCATAAACCAGATGATTGCTACTTTTGTCAAACCAATGTTTCAGGTCACAGTTTTAAGACTTGTAAAAACATAAAGTATGTAAATGTTGTAACTGTTACTAAACCAATATCTTGGAATGATGAAGTTCCGACAACGAGCAAATCTACTGTTGCAACTAAAAAAGATTTAAAACAAGAAGAGTTCCTTCCGCCCAGATCAACGACAACGGAGCGACATTTTATTTCAAAAGCAGATTTCGATGATCTTGTACGCGAAGTGATCGGACTTTGCTACTATTTTCGACTTTGGGTCACAATTATAATACAGATGAATGACGACTTTGCATTGATGGCTCTATTAAAAGTATATATTTAAAAAAAAATAATTTTAGTACTCCTCTATATAAAATCTACATTGTAATATCTAGGTTTAAAAGCTGTTTTATTGCTCAAGGAAAATCAGCTGCCATCAGTTTCAATCGCGTACGCGACTAGCCTTAAAAAAACCTACAATGTGATGGAAAAAATAATCCGTTACGTCAACTATGCTACTCATAAATGGAAAATCGTCGCTGACTTAAAAGTTTTGACGATTTTTTTTGGTATGCAAGGAGGACACTCAAAATATCCGTGCTATTTTTGTGAATGGGATAGTCGAGCTCCGAATCGCTATGATCGAAAAGAATGCCACCTGGTGAGTCGCATCAATTAGGGCAGAAAAATGTTTTAAACGCCCCCATTAGTAAAAGCCGAGAATGTTATTCTGCCACCACTGCATCTCAAGCTGGAATACATGAAACAATTTGTAAAAATAGGATGTAAACGGCGACGCTTTTTCCCATCTTAAGACTGTGTTCCCAAAACTAAGTGAAGCAAATATAAAAGGAGGTATCAATTTTTTCTCTACATATATTGTTTTATTTTCAACATTTTAATCCGTTTTGATAAAATTTAGGTATTTTCTTTGGACCTCGAATGCCAAAAAAATTTTGAGCGATGTGAGTTTTATGAACAAGCTAAGTTTGGTTAAAAAACTTGCATGGAAGAGTTTTCTTGAGCTATGCGATAATTTTCTTGGAAATCACAGAAACGAAGACTATATTACGGTTGTTAACGAATTTTTAAATGCGTATGGTGAAATGGGCTGCAACATCTCTATAAAACGGCCTACAACTTCCTTGGCTACTTTTTCGGTTTTTAACAAGAATCAAAAAAACTAGATTGTTGCTTTCAGTTCCTTATCCTTTACCAAAACGTTCGTGGCATTAACACAAAACTAAATAATTTATTAATTTTGAGTCACAACCTTCACTTTAATATAATAGCTTTTAGTGAGACTTGGCTGAAACCTAACACTCTAAATACTGAAATTCTGTGCAACAAATTTAACATATACCGCAAAGATAGAAACTCCATTCCTGGTATCTGCTCTAAAGGTGGGGGTGTGTTGATTGCAGTCAAAGCGACACATTTCTCTGAAGAGTTATTAATTCCAGAATCCTTGGACATTGAATTCTGTTGTGCTCATGTTAAGTTTAGTTCCTTGAGCCTTTTTATTACATGCTCATATATTCCTCCCCTTTCTGCCTTAGAAGTTTACAGCAAACATTTGGCTTCTATTAATAAAGTTTGCTCAAAACTGCAATCAAATGATCATATTTTAATAACTGGAGATTTTAACCTGCCAAACGTTTCTTGGAACTGCTATTCTGAAATTCCTGAAATATTTTTACCTTCGTCTGAAAGTTCATCCGATAATTACTTTTTAAACGAGCTCTCAATCCAAGGGCTATTCCAACTTAACTGCATTTTTAACAAAAATAATCGTTTGCTTGATCTGGTGTTTTTTGATGACAGCAATATCGCTTCTGTGTCTAAATCAGATCCTCTGGTTACACCCGAAGATTCTCATCATCCAACATTAGAAATTATTTTAAATTTTCCAAAACCATCTGCGCAGTATTCTGATTCTCAACCACCTATTGAGTTTAACTTTAAAAAAACAAACTACGTGATTTTGAAGAATAACTTGTCTTATATAAACTGGAATACTATTCTAAATATTAATACAAATAGTTTATCTTCTCAGAGTCTTGATGATGCGGTATATGCGTTTAATAGAACGCTCAATGATTGTTTTCTTAAAGCTGTTCCGCAAAGGAAAGCCTCCTTGACATCGGGTCCGGTATGGTATACAAATGAATTAAGAAAAATGAGGAATTTGAAATCTAAATACTATAAAAAATATCAAAAAACACATAACATATGCGATTTTGGATGCTATACCTCGATTAAATACAGTTATCAACAGTTATGCAAACAATCCTATAATACCAACTTAGCAAAAGTAAAATTAAACATCAAATCTGATGCTAAATCCTTCTGGAACTTTGTTAACACAAAACGCAAGATTGATTCCTATCCTTCTTTTATGAAGTATAATTCGGTTGAGTCTGATAATGATAATAGTATTTGCAATCTTTTTGCTGTTTTTTTCAAGTCGACTTATTCATCATCGTCCTATGATTATTTCAGTTATCCTTTCAATATTCAATCTGGGGATATATATTTTCCAATAATTGGCACAAACACAGTCTTATCATTTTTAAAATATATTAAAACATCATATAAAAGTGGTCCTGATAACATACCTTCGTGTATATTAAAATACTGCTGTGAAGAATTAGTAACTCCAATCTATTTACTATTTACTTCATCATTAAAATCCTGCTATTTTCCTGCAGCCTGGAAGCATTCATTTATCATTCCGCTGCATATATCCGGAAATAGTTCTTTAATTGATAACTACCGTGGCATCGCAAAATTAAGCGCTTTTCCTAAACTTTTAGAGGCAATTGTTACATCACGACTATCGCATAGCGTTAAATCTTTAATGTCTCCTTTCCAACATGGATTCCTTTCTGGAAAATCCACTGTTACTAACCTTCTCGAATTTACATCAAAAACTATAGAAAACTTTGGAAAAGGCATGCAGACTGATGTTATTCACACGGATTTTAGCAAAGCTTTTGACGTTGTAAATCACAAACTACTGATCTTAAAATTACATCTTGTTGGATTTCCTATACCGTTGGTAAAGTTGATTGAATCTTACTTAAGCAATAGAACACAATCTGTTCTTTTTAAGCTCAAGAAATCACACGAGTTTCCTGTTACTTCAGGAGTACCTCAAGGAAGTCATCTTGGGCCTCTTCTGTTTCTACTTTTTATAAACGATTTGCCATCTGTCATAATGCATTCCAGCATCTTAATGTTTGCTGACGACGTCAAACTCTTCCTATCTTTTAAAAATGATAATGACGCTGTATTTTTGCAAGCCGACATAGATCATCTTCATAACTGGTGCAAAACGAACCGTATGAACCTCAACATGAAGAAATGCAAGCATATGTCTTTCTCGCGCAAACCACCAAATAAATGTACCTTAAAAATTGTGGTTATCCATTGGAGTCCTTAGATAGCTTCAATGATCTTGGAGTTACAATGGATCCTAAACTACGCTTTAATATTCATGTAAATAAAATAATAAATAGAGCAAATAGTACTTTAGGATTTATTAAACGTTGGGCAAAAGAGTTTAATGATCCTTTCATAACGAAAACCTTATTCACTTCCCTAGTGCGGCCTATCTTAGAATACGCTTCAGTTGTTTGGTGCCCACGATACGGTTGTTACATAGACGACATTGAATCAGTGCAGAAACAATTTCTTTTGTTTTGCTTAAGCTATCTTTATTGTAATACTGATTTTCACTTACCACCTTATGAATATCGGTTACAACCTTAAATCTTCCTTCTTTAAAAAATCGGAGAATTATGATAAATACTTGTTGGATTATAAAACTTTTACATGGCTATGTAAACAGTCCATATTTATTGAGTAAAATATATTTTAATATTCCTCTTCGTCCTAGAAGATCTTTTGAGTTACTCCACATGAACTTTTGTAGAACTAATTATTTGCAAAATGAACCTCTTAGAAGCGCTTGCGGTGATTTTAATTTTGTATCTGATGTTATATCCTTAAGTGAATCCATGGACTCAATCAAACATAAAATTATAGATTACCTGCAGTACCGTCGTTGATTATGTAAAGTTCTTTCAAACATATATCTGATGCTTCTAGTGATTTGTAAACACATTAATATAACAATCTAAATGGACCTAAGCGTAAAATGGAAAATTTTGGTGTATAATATATCTAAATAATCTGAATGGACCTAAACCTGGGATCTTCAATTGCCTCATATCTTCAAGATGGTTGTGACAACATTTGTTGACGGTACCGTGGTGTCTTGGTGTCTTTTTACCTCTTGAAACACTACGTTAGATCGATTTGTAATATATTAATATGAGTGGCCGATAAGACCTAGTTTGTCTTGGTGCCTGCGTTCGCAACTGGTTTTCTTTATTTTATGAAAATTGGTTTGGTGAAGTTGACCTAGTTTGTCGAGTAACCACCCTGTCAAGCCAGGATTTCACCGTCTTCAGGGAGACAGAACGATATATATTATATTTATACCTATTGGAGTGGTGTTTTATTGGGTATGAGACCTTGTTTGTCACACGACTCCGCCGTATACAAAAATTGTTGCTAACTTGACCTTGTTTGTCTTGAAAACGCAACCCTGCTATGCTGTCTGATTTTATCGATTTTGACTTAACTTTTTTTCTATTATTTTTTATACTTTAATAAAATTATATACTTTAAGCAATTTACTAAAACTTTTTAGTTTGTTAATAATACATTATTTCATTCAAAATCATACTTTATATTTTTGAATTGTATTAAATATCTTATTTTATAATTTTAAATTTGCTATAAAACCTGTTAAGGTTTAGCAATCAAGTAAATAAATAAATAAATAAATAAATAAAAAAACATTACCTGTCTTTGCATTTAGACTTCATCCCAAATAACCTGGGACAGTTCAGCGATGGACAAGGGGAACATTTTAAACATGAAATGGCAAAAATTGAAAAGCGCTTCGAAGAAAAAAATAAAATAAAAACGATATCAGAATATTGCTGGTCGCTGAAACAAGATACTGATGATGCTTAGTTAAGAAAAAAACATTTAAGCAAACATTTTTGAGTTGAATGGTCAAAAATTGTTTTTTTTTTTTGTAAAAAATTTGATTTTATGAATAGGTTTATCACTCAGTCAATTACTTATAGATTTTTTTTAACAATACCGCATTTTTTTTTTGTTTACAAACGTCCTTTTTTAAAAAATTCACATAAGGTATGCTTCCCATACAAAATAGTGTTTTTAAAAATCGCCAAAATTGAAAAAAGTCAAAAATATTGAAAAAAATTGTGTTTGCCGGACAAAACATACAGATTTTTTATTTTTTCTTAACCCTGGAAAGACATGCTTCGTCGAATCAACGACGTATGGTCACATTTTATCGTTTTTCTATCTTGTTTTTGTTTGTTTTGTTCTCATATGTCGTATAGCTTAAATCGTAGTCTAGCTGTTGGTGTGCGCAAACGTGCAGTCAAATAAAAAGTGTGTAGGCATGATTTTTAAGAATTGGCGTCGTCGAAATGACGAAGCATGTCTTATGTGTAACTTTTTAATTTTTTATGTTATTCCTTTTATAAAAAAATTTGTCATATTTTCTGTAACAATATCAGTTTTATACAGTTAAAATGGAAACTGTCCTGCAAAAAATTAATAAAAGTTGAAGAATTAGAAAAATTTCTGTCGATTTGTGACGACAACACCGAATTCAACTATGAATTGTATTGCCACAGCGATAGATTAGGTACAAATGACTCTCAAAATAATCTGGATGACGACTTGGACGATGAGCCCTACAACAACAATGAGGAGACTGGTCAAGAGGACCCTTTCAATGAAAGCTTTGAAGAATAAAGCTCGTCAGAGGATTTAAGTATCTTGGACGAAGACGATATACCGATTGCTTAAGGAGGCGTCGATACACACATGTGTAGCGTTATGTGCTGTCCTAACAGATAGCCAATATGTCAATTTTATGGATTTCTGAATATGGCTTTCATACATGCTTTATTATCTATACGAACAACATGTTCTAAGGAAATCAAAAGACTTAAATCGTGACTTCAATCAAAAATATTATATATTAAATAAACTGCTGTTTTTATTTGCTCTAGATAAACATAATAATCAAAAACAAGTGATTTTTAAACATTATGACATAAAGGATCGACGAAGCATGACTTTTATAAATAAAAAATAAGCATGTCCTTCCAGGGTTAAATATATTGTATATATATCAAATAGTATATGTTTCTCCTTCCTGAATCCGGTCAAAAACAATAAAATGATTGGTTATCAACTAAGTTACAATAAGCATGTATAAATACGAAACGGTACCGAAAACCGGGTTTTTAACGGTAAGTCAAGATTTTGGGTGTGTTTGGCAAATTTCTTTTAAGCAGTCTTGTTATACTCAACAAGAACTGCAACAAAAACAGTAACACTTCCCAGGGATTTCATTCAAATTTGTAGCACTGTGTTATTAGTAATAACTGAAGATATCCGCTGAATGTATCCGCTGAAACTAATGTCAGAAAGTTTTTCTAACAAAGACTTCATAATCATTTATTTGACCTTGAAACTCAAATTGCTCAAAAATGGGCCGATGGATTAAATAAGGATTAACATTAACGCCATTAAATTCGGCGTCCTCAAATTATGCTGAAATAATATGTCCCAAACTTGTTTGAGTTTTGGACATGCACAGTGTAATCAAATGGGTATTCAACTTTTCACATTGCCAACCATTTTTTTTTGATGTATCTTTTCAGTGTATTTTCGAAAAAATATAAACTTTTTGAAGTGAAACTTCTTAGGCGGTGGTTTGACATTTAGAGATTCTTTAAAATATAAAATATCTGATATCTGATATCTTGAATATTCTAAAAATTCTAAAAAAGTAAAGTACGTGATTATGCATAATCTTAAACCATTTTGAAATTTCTACAGATAACTATTTGAACTTAAAACTACTTCACTTTTTAACCGACGTCAGTGTTTAAAAAAAACACTCTATTGAATACATTTTTGCACTTCCAATTGTGAGAAAAATGAATGGTACGGATTATTCTATAGAATGCACTAAACAAAACTATTCCGTAAATTTTTTTCTGCACGGCTCAAAGTCTTGGACTAAATTTTAAACTTTTTTGAATTACATATAGAAAAATACCAAAAAAAGACTACTTTTTAATCCAAGGAAAAGTTTAAAATTTTTCAAACCAAAAGATTAGTTTTCAATCCGCAAAAATTTTAAAAAAACCAATATAAATATCAACTTAAAATAAAAAACTTTTCTGACCAGCTCATGATGTGACCACACGTTCTCTGCTGTGCTGGTGCAACACCTTATCCACTCGTCCATCTCAGTTGTTAAGAAAGTTACGCTTATTTTGCATCATAACGAATGCAAGTACGCTTGCAGTACGTAAGCAAGCGAGCAGAAACTTGGGTTCGAGACCCAGCGAAATTAAAGTAAAATAAAAAAATATTCTGACCTGTTCGTGATATGAACACACGTTCTCTGATGTGCTGGTCCAATACCTTATCCTCTCGTCTAACTCAGTTGTTTTCATAGTTTCGCTTATTTTGCATCATTACGAATGCAAGTAAGTTCTTTGCAGGAACTTGGGTTTGAGACCCAGCTAAATTAAACTAATGTTTGGATTAAAAAATAATACTTTTTGGATTAAAAATTCCTTTAAACCAAAGTTTTGATTAAAAAGTAGTCCAAAATTTTTAACCGTGTACAAAACATAGCACAACAAATCACAAACGACTACTAATGAGAAGATACTTTCGAAAACAGAAAATGAGCACAAAACAGTAAAGTTGTTTTTAATGCGAGAAAATAAGTATGTTTTTCAAAAGAGTGTCGATTTTTGGACTTGTCACTTTGTTTCGACATTTTCTCAAACATCGAACATTTTATTTCCACATGTTTTTTCACTGAAAGACCAATAAAAAAAACCAAAATTGCTAAAATTTCGATATCAGCGAATATAAAAAATTAATCACATTTCATTTGGAGGAAATGTTGCTCAACCAATGGACCATTATGATGACCGATAATGACTACAGCTTAGTGCACATAATAGAATCTACAGAATAGAATCTCACAACCACTGGACGAGGACAGGTCGGCATGTTGTAAGTTTGGTTACGACAACAATAAACAATGGTCGTGCCTTTAGTTGCACATGTGTGCAATGTGTGAAATTTTGTGTTATACGTGTGTGAGTTGGTGTCACATGAGATTGTGTTTTTGAAACTATTAT
Organism: Dichetophora obliterata; assembly: GCA_963920525.1. NCBI lineage: Eukaryota > Metazoa > Arthropoda > Insecta > Diptera > Sciomyzidae > Dichetophora > Dichetophora obliterata. The sequence goes on from OY986436.1 coordinate 63,635,799, forward strand.
ATAGCCTTTGCTTGAATAGCGAGCGCAATACTGTTTCAGCGTAGCCATCATGGAAACCATCATGGCCATTGTTGCCAGAGTAATTAAGATAACAAATGAGGTATTTACTATATCAACTTTTTTCGAAGCGTTGCGACTGATCGGCCTCAGGTTACAACATTGTTGCCTCGATCCATGCTGTGCCAGAGAGTTTGCTTTTCTATTGTCTTATTTCATTGTAGTTAAGCACCAGAAATTGTTATTAAATTTAATTGGTTTTTGCCCAAATACACGGATGATTAAATTGGCAATAAATCGTTTCAAAGGAAGAATTGATTTGTTAATTTTGTGCAGGGAAATTTAATATTGATAATATGGGTTAATCGGCTGATTATAGTCTTGGTATAGGCATTGATTAGGCACCAACTATTTGCAATGTAAACAAAACAAAACATATCTGTTCATAAATATTTGCATAGATGTAATAAATTGACACATTGGCTTAAAGGTAAAATTACTAAACATTTTACTTTCTCCTTTTTTTTAATGAACTGTAAGTGTGTAAAAATTTAAAAACTATTATGTAAATTTTGAAATATTTGCAATTTTTATCAATTCAAATTCTAAATGTCATACTATAATTTATATGAAAACCTTTTAATAATGCATCTGACTCGCGTTCCTTGAGTGCAAACAATTTAAAAAATATTGGATTAAATTGATTGTGAATATGCAGTTTCCACTTGATTGCAAAGTGCCAACGAAGTGTGAAATTATTTGTTCATCGCCTTTAATGCAAAGAAACACGCATGCACATTCTTATAAATGCTTGCATGCCTACGCTGTGGCGTATCTACGAGTATCTTTGTATGCATGAGTTTGAATATTGTCACTTGCCACAACTGCCTTTTTACAGATTCTTTAAAGCGTGTTCATAAGTAGCAGATTTTTATGCCACTAAACAGCATGAAATCAAGCTCTAAAGGCTTATACATATTTAATATTCTTTAAACAAATTGTTATAGTTCTTCATTTAATAACAAGTTCATAGTAATGTTCATTCAGGTTTTTAAAAACGTTCTTTATTCTTCAGACTTTCTTGCGCATACTTACCATACAAATTTTAATGTTTCCTCTAAATTTTTAATAGCCTGTCGCTAAAAAGGAAAACAATTTCCACTTATTATTCATTTATGTATATTAAAAAATCTTTGCAGTAGGCACCAACATTCAATTGCTCTATTCAAACCGCATCACGACTTTTTTCCATGACTGCATCACGTGTCAATTATTTCCGATTTGCAATACGTGACCGTTTCATCAAATTTGGCAGCAGTTTTTTGTCACTTTTCATTCGTTTTTTGTTGTTGTTCTGATTGGGTTGAGGTGGATTATTTTATCATAAAAAAATTATTATAAACTGATTGAGGTGAAGTTATTTTTTTTAAATATATTTATATATTACCGTAACCTTATTTTATATATGAACGTAATAGTGAAATAATTTATTAAAATTTATTAAGCATTAATATATACTAGAACTCGCCAGTGGCCGCAAAAAATAGGTTTTTCATAAAAATTTGGAATTCATTCTACTTTCCTAATAAGTTCTCTCGCTCAGAAGAGAGCGAAATGTGAGCGGAAATCTGAAAATGGATATAGATTATTTGTTTCTTATTTTTTTGTTCAAGGTTCATTTATAATGTTGTAGCACTTGAGAGAAATGCACTATTTTTCCGCCTTTGCTGGAACTGTCACTGTGCTTTTCTTTGTTCTATGCATTCATTTTCTTGATTTCTTTTCATCCATTCTGACAGTTCGACAGCTCGCATTCAAGTGCCACAACCTTATAAATCAGCCTTGTCTTTGCTCATGTGCGTACGTAACTGATCTCAAACCACAGTGTAAAAAAATAAATCATAACAAAACAATGCCAAAAGTTTTTTCTCTTCTTTTTGTGCAGATCTTCTACGTGCATATTTCAATTTAAAATGCGAGAATACATCATACATCATTTTACCTGCTAAAAATAGATGAGTTTTTATAAAAATTATTTGATGAACTCCTTTTCCCTACTTTAATTCGTTTAAAAAAAAATAGATCAAAATAGGTTGAAAAATACGGTATAAAATAATTCTTAGCTGCTCCCCCTCAGCCTCTTTTTATATACAGAATTTTAGGTCTATGCTGGCCGTCGGTAGTCACGCAGATTAGCCTAGATTATATAACTCGTTTTATATATCTATTAAACCAGACAGTTTTTAACTTAAGTCATAAGAATTCAAAATAAATCTTATAGAAAATAGGGCATAATAGAATCTAATTTCTATTTGAAGATCGTCCTTCTGGAGCAACGCCAAAACAGTTATTCTTTTCGAAAACTTAATTTAAATCCAAGTCTTCATTAATTTTCAAATCTTATCTAACTCTTAATTTATGTAACACCAGCTTAAATATTGATCCATTTAGTTTTAATTTTTGTCTAATTTTTTTTAAATCTGAATCCTATTTTAAATCCTTATCATTATCCAAATCTTAATCTTAGTCTTAATCTTAATCTTTATCATAATCTTAATCTTAATCTTAATCTTAATCTTAATCTTAATCTTAGTCTTAATCTTAATATTAATCTTAATCTTAATCTTAATCTTAATCTTAATCTTAATCTTAATCTTAATCTTAATCTTAATCTTAATCTTAATCTTAATCTTAATCTTAATCTTAATCTTAATCTTAATCTTAATCTTCATCTTAATCTTAATCTTAATCTTAATAATAATCATAATCTTAATCGTCATCTTAATCTTAATCTTAATCTTAATCTTAGTCTTAATCTTAATCTTAATCTTAATTTTAATCTTAATGTTAATGTTAATCTTAATCTTAATCTTAATCTTAATCATAACCATAATCTTAAACTTATTCTAAATCTCAATCTTAGTCTCAGTCTTAGTCATAGTCTTAAGCTTAGTCTTAGTCTTTGTCTTTGTTTTATTGTTAGTCTTTGTCTTTGTTTAAGTCTTCGTCTTGATCTAAGTCTTAGCCTCAGTCTTAGTCATAATCTTAAGCTTAGTCTTATTATTAGTTTTATGTTTAGTCTTAGTCTAAGTCAAAGTCTTAGTATCTGAATCTTAATCTTGTTTTGGATCTTGATCTTAGTCAAAGCTTTTATTAATGTTGTCTTAATATCACTTACCAAAATGTTTTTTAGTCATTTTTAATTACTAACACTTTATATTACAATGCCTGCATTCAGCGGAAGGAACTATTCCACAACTTTCGAGCTGAATGTCATCCGCTCACAGAACATGTTCCTTGAGCTGTCACAATTTATGTAGCGAAAATATTTTATGCTACTTCGCTACTTGAGCACTTTTTCGGATAGAATGCCACCAATGTAAGTCAGTTTAAAATAAATTTAAAATATAGCAAAACACAAACTGCTGCCAAATGCAAAATCACGCTGTTGCAACTAAAAATAAAAAATACCTGTGAATTGATTTCTCTCTAATTGGAATGTTCGTCATTTATAAGAATTCCAACTTAATTTCCTCTTTTTTAGTTATTTCTCTAGAGCAATTACTAAATGTTGCACATCTGTTTCAGTTGTTTCAGAAAAAATTCACGAGAAAGTCTTAAAGTTAAAAAAATTCATACTTCTTTTATTTTTTTATATAAAACCCTGATTTTTTGAAAGAATACGTATAAGAAATCAGAATTTATAAAAATATTTTTAAATTTTGGATACTAGAATAATGTTTTGACGTAGAATTACGTCTTACAGCGCGGTTTGTATGGGGGTCATTTTCACGAATTTTTTCAAAGTGATATTTGACACTTTGGGGTATACCTACAGCCTTTAATATTCATCGTACAAAGAAAAAAAAAATGCCAAAATATCAGTTTTAGTGGGAATAAAACGAATATCTAATAAAATAGCAAAATCTAAGAAGATGAAAAATTCATATATTCGTATGAGTAATGCACAAGCTGCCTAGCTGCCTAGCTGCTTATGCTGTTTTTAAGGTTGTTGTTGTTGTTGTGTTTGCTTGTGTGGTTCGTTATTACGTCGTTCGTTGTTGTGCTGCTTTTGTTGTTTGTTTTTATAAATATGTATGTAAAACATACATATATAAATACACATGAGTTGCTTTTTTTTCCCAGATAGCCAATCGGCTTATTTCTGAAGCGGACCGTTTCGTTGTCAGCAAACTATGCATTGTGTGTTTCATATAAGAGTGCCATTAATTGTTCTAACCTGACTTAAAGCTCAATAAACGATTTTAAACTATCAAACAACTAGAATTTGTATTTAAAATCAAGAATGATTTAAACTATTAAACAATTAGAATTTATATTAAAATCATAGAAAATCAACACAAAAAATAACAAGATCATATAAAAAACTTTAAGTTGTATATTAATTTTATTTGTTGTTAAACAGTTGTAACCATTTCTTAAAATAGTTTTTATTAAGTTGCAACAATAAGCTAAACAATAAACGGTAACTCAACTGCACTACCTTGATTTCAATACAAGCGTTAAAAAAAAGGGGAAAAAGACAAGAACAAACGACACATCAAGCGAATATGACATCAATTTCAATTCGATTCTTGATAAATACAAAAAAAGACTTTACAATTATATACAGAACGGTTTAAAGGTACAAAAACTTGCCATTTTCATACCAGCAAATCAGACGCTGCCGTTTTAAGTATCGTTTAGCTGGCACAGTAACATTCATGGCTTGTTGGGTTGTAATGCAATAGAGAATACTGATGCAAGTAGCTCGAGAGCCAGTATGTGGCTACAAAAAATTTACTGCTACTAGCCAAGGTTGCCAGTTAAAATTTAAAACAATTCCGACAAAAAGTTACTTTTTTCACATTAACATAAATTAAATACAACAAAAATTATCATTGTAAATATAAACAAAAAAGTTTCTACCGCAATAAAAAAATATCAAAAAAATCTCACGATCATTAAATATTACCACAAAAATACCACGCTTTTTAAAAATGACACCACAAATTTCATATGCATTTAAAATTGCCACAAAAATCTCATTCGCATTAAAAAATACCACAATAAGTCCCATATGCACAAACCATTTTAAAAACATTTAGAAGTAGAACAAAGAAACTTTGCTTACTCAAAAAGAAAAAAAAAATATAAGAAGAATATTACCAAGCTCCCACGGAAATTTAAATAATACCCTGCTGAATTTCCACGCCAATTAAAAAATACCACGCTGAATAGAAAAATTTAATAGGAATTCCCAGAAACAAAAATTCCTAAGAGCATCTAAAAATTACCACGAATGGGATTTTTCCAACATAACTGGCAACGTTGCTACTAGCTGCTGGTATTGTTGTTTTGGTTTTGCATGTGCTGCAAAGGGCCGTTTTTCACTCGGCAATTCTATGAGCAATAATTGCTTTCGCCGCAAGTTATTTGTTGACTTCTCGGGTTTAAAGGGGACTTTCGTAAGCCCCTTCATGCGGGCGAATAATCCACAAACTGCTTCCGGCAAAGGCAATTATTGCCGAGTGAAAAGCGGGACAAAGAGATCTTGCTACCAGAGCAATAATTGCTTTCGCCGCAAGCTCGAGAATTTTCGTATGTAACGAGTGAAAAGCGGGACATAGTAAGCAAAGTTCTGTTTATTTTATGTGGACGATTCGATTCATCCCCTCTAACGATGCTCCACCACAGCGATCATGCTCTTTTCTGTGCGTTGTTGTTTTAGATTTTACTGTATAAAAAGGAATTCTACGTCTATACTTACGATACTATCGAAACTGTGTATTTTTTTGTTATCCAAAAGAGTGTTCAAAAATAGAATCGGTGGTAGCTTTGGTTTCCGTGGGAAAAGCAAGTTTCATTAAATGAGAATTTATACTTAGACGACCATTTATTCTTTTTTTTCAAATTATTTCACAGATGGCGATTAAATTTGGATATAACAGTTAATGTACTGTTCATATAATGAAAGTGTTCTAAGCAAAAATCGACATAACGCTCCTGGAGCAATCCATCGAACTCGAAGGGTGATGACAGCTATTCACTCAATTCAAATTCACGATTTGCGTAACCAATTATATTTGACTTCTATTGAATAAAGGGGATTTTAATTATTTGTCTTTTCGTTTTAACTATTTCCATTATTAAATGCTTTGGGGCTCCGTTCGCAGTAAATGCTCCAAAAAATAATTTTTTACGATTACTTTATAACCTCGAACCATATAAAATGGTTGATCCCAAGATCGCAAATGCTCCGTTAAAGACACTTTCGAGATATATTTGGTACTGGTCAGAGGAAGTGATTTTACCGACATTATTTGACTTTCACCAAAACGAAAAGCATCAAGTTGAAAACGATGTCAAAAGCAAAATCTGTTTATGAAAACAATAAAAAAAACTTGCTATGAAAAAAAATAAAGCTGCTTTTGACATTGATGCAATATCAAAGACCAACTTAATTAAAAAGGTTTAGTCACAATTAGTAGTGTAAAACAATTGTCCTTTATTTCATTAGTTTCGCTTTTTCGTTAATTTATCCAACTAAAACAGAAAACCGCTGGTAGCACCATCTATATATTAAAAAAGAATTTTTATGTTTTGATATAACCATCTCATTTCCAGTCGGGCTCTGAGGTTTCGAAAATGATTTTTGTTTTTTTATCGCTCTAAAGGTGCATAGTATTACCAGATATAAAATTCGAGTTTATCAGAAGTAGTTGTAATAACTTAAAAAAAGAGGTAATGTGAGAAAATATTATTATGTAAATAACAATAATGTAGCACAATTTTATTTCAAGTAAAGTCTATACACCGAGAATATAGCGTATGTAAACTCAACAAAGGACCTAGTACAATTTATAATTGGCTTTTTCAGTTTTCAGCCTCCAAAGTTCTTCATCAAAACACCTCACCTTTCATGTTATTCCAAGTATGTGCTATCAAAGCATTACATTGCTTGTACATTGCATATATTAAATAATTAATTACTTGGGTGAATAAGCATAAGTTTATAATATCCATACTTAGGTGATTTTACTATTACTTGTTTTCTCTGTGTATAAGTAATTTGTTGTCAAGTATTTCAAACACAAACGTTTGTGAAAGTAAATATCTTTTATCATTTTAAATACAAGGGCATTTATTGCTTGATAACATTAGTTAATTAGCAGCACACCAAAATAAATAACAAAACTTTTTTAAAGCATAGTAAAATAAAAACGAAACTTTTTTAAAAAAAAGTTATTGGTTGGTCGCTTCGGAGTTTTTACATTTTTTGGAAAGAGGGAAAAGAGAATTTTATTTTTACTTATCGTAACTATTAAATTAAATTGATAGCAGAAAAAAATCAAAAAACTTGATTGCTCCTTTTGAATAACTTCCAATATATTATTAACTTAACTTTTATTTATGGTTCTTTTATACATTTTAATAACTTTTTGGTACTTTAAATGGTGAAAGCATTTCGAAGAAAATAAAAAAAGAAAGAAAAGTTTCGCTGCAAAGCAAATGATCATTACAGAAACACTTAATAATATGTATATTTATTTCGCAGTTCTATGGGAAGGAGTTCTGTTTTGGATTACAAGCCCTTATAAAAAGGTACTTAATTTTGGCATAGGGATGTCTTAGGGATCATAGGGAACGTCATAGGGAATGTCATAGGGAACACATTCAAACCATTTCAGCTCACAAATGGCTATTGCTTGAGTCGAACATAAGCCAACACAGAGCCAAAATAAGCTAATAAAATAGAAGAAAATCAATAAGATTCTCTATGGTTTTCATCCAAGAAGATTGTCTCATTAAAATCATAGAGAAAATGGTATTAAAACTATGAGCGTTTTTTATTAGGCAAACCACATAATTTTAAGAAGAATCTTATTGTTTTTTGTAAGAACACTTTTAAAAACAATAAGAAAATCTTATCAAAACTTCTTGGTTTTTTAGAAGAAATCTTATAGATTTAATAAGATTTATTTTTGAAATTTAATAAGGACATCTTTTTGCTTTAATAGGATTTATTTTAAAATTTTAATAAGTAAATATTTTTAAATCAAAATAGAATCTTGTTAACCTTTTACCAAATATACTTTTAATTGCCTGTAATATTAAATAAAGACATTTTGATGGTTTATTAAAATTTATTATGAAATAAAATTTTTATATGTATAAATAAAATACATCTGATCTGATCTGATCTGAAATAATTTTACAAAAAGCAAAAAAAAAAAATTCAAAGTTGTTGCATTAATAAATTTTTTAACTTAACAAGCAAGACAGTTTTCAAAAAAAAAAAATACCCGGCGCTGTCGTGGCCTTCAAAGAAAGTGGCGACATCCTCAATCTCCATTTCTTGAAGAACCTCCTTCGAGTTTACTCCATAAATTTTAAGCAAAATCGAAGTTGAGTCTCTCAAGCCCCACGACTGAAATATGGCTTGAGTTTCCAGAATTTCAGACTCGTCGAAAACAAAATCGGGAACATAAGTATCATTATCACATATTTTTATTTTAATTTAAATAAATAAAATCCATAAAATGCACATAGACTTCATGAATTCACTTCACAATTACGACTGAAAGCTAAAGCAAAGCATAAGTAGCATTTTCACCGTTGTTACCTTCTTAAAAGGGGTGTTTAATAAGAAAATATTTTAAAAGCAGATCAAAAAGATTTTCTTATTAATTTAAGGTGGTCTCTGCTTGAACTTTGAGAGAGTGAAAAAAAGATTTTCTTATTAAAGTAAAATATTAATAAGATTACCACATTATTTCATTCAGTTGATAAGAAATCTTATTATAAAATGTTTGATAGTAGTTGTACATTTTTAACAAGATTTTCTCTATGGAATTAAAAAGATTTCTCTATGGAAAATTCTTACTATTTACTAGTTTTAATAAGAAAACCTAATAAAATAGCTCAATTAGGTGATCATATTGATTTTATGTGGTGGTTTTTGGCTCTGTGAAGGATTATTTTGAAGAACCGCCGCAAACAACTTTTTTTTCAATGGATGATGAGGCGTATTCATGTACATACTAAAGAGCTACACAAAACATTATATTTTCCACTTCACTAATGTACAGTACTTCAGTGGACTGCATTCCAGTGTAGCGTTGACATCAAATACACACATTCTATGGTGATGCTCAGCAACGAAACAAACACTTCCTAATTCGAAATGCCTTTTGCAACAGTAACAACAATACTTATGTCATGTTGTGAAACAGAAAATCAAAACATAATGAGACAATACAGTCAAGTAACTGCAAATCATACCATGCACAGTGAGTGCTTGCTTCATTGTCGATCAGCTAGAAGCAATCTTATTCATTCTTTGTAGATGAAGATACATTTTTGATTTTGTAAGTTCTAAAAATGGATTTGACATCAGCGGCCCATTTTTGCCTAGTGTTTACCCCTGCTTCGAAATCGCAAAAATAAAGGTGGCAACCCTATTGTAAAATAAATTTTGGAACTCGTAAATTCTGACAATGGACTTGGCATCAGCGACCCATTTTTACCAAGTGTGTGACCCAGTTTCGAAATCGCAGAAATAAAGGTGACAACCGTATTGTCAAATAAATTTTGGAATTTGTACATTCTGATCAAAAAAATAAAAACCAGTTTTTATACCCGTAAGTAGTTCAGTACCAGTGCAGTAGGTTCTACTTCAGTTTTGTTCTACTTCAGTTTTGTTCTACTTGAGTTTGGTTCTATTGTTATATAGATTGAATGCTCTACTGTCTCTTTCTGCATTATTTGTTTGTATATCAAAAACTCTCTTCGCTGCAGTGCTTATTTTGAAATGAGAGAGTAGAAGCGCGGAAGTATTTGACAGTAGAGCTTATAGCTTGCTTGCAAGGCTAGCAAGTCATTTGTATAGTGCTTGTGCAGCTCTTTAGTACAAACATATATAACTCTCTTTTCTCCTGGGATGCATTAAATTTTTAACTTTAGATTAAAATACTGAATATATTATATAAAAAAAATTCAAGTCAAATAAAACTTAATGTTTCAAACAAATAATACTATGCACCACCATTTTTGAGATCGGTATGCCACTATCTTTTTCTCATAGATTTCGGCCCGCTAAGCACGAAAATCGCAATAAAAATTTTTTTCTATGAATAGGTTTTTGGGATATATATTTTTGAATTTTTGACCCTATTTTTTTGGATATAGCTGCATACATTTTACCATATATTCAGTTTAAATGGACCGATTTGGTTATAATAAACATTAAATTAAAGAAAAATATATGTTCTTTCATCTATATATCAATGATACAAATCTATTAAGTAGTTTCCGCACAATTAAAATAAATATAAAAAAATAAATAATTTTTTTAGTGAAAAATAAAATCGAAAAATCTTAAAAAAAATTTGCAAAACTAAAAGACACTGAAATATTCACAATTTATTATTTTACACATAAAGATGATTTTTTAAGGAAAGGAATGAGCTTCTGATGAAGAAAATTTATGGAAGAATAACGAAGTTAGAGACAACAAGGTGTTGGTAAAAAAAATTGTATTTTTTCCGTTTTTTTAATTTTATTTAAAATAATTTAATTTTATTTTTTGTAAAGTTAATATTAAAGCAAAATTTTAAAAAACTTGAAAACTACTCAACAAATTAGTAAAATTGATGAACTAAATTGAAAGTAAATTTATTTTGCTTTAATTTGATATTTAATATAACAAAATCGGTAAATTAAAACTGAATATTTGGTAAAATGTATCCAAAAAATGCAAAAATATATATCTCAAAAACTTATCTAAAGAAAAAAATCTTATAGCAATTTTCGTGTTCATCGAGCTGAAATCAATAAGAATACAATAGTGACAAGCCGATCACAGAAATGTTTTTTTATTTTGGTGCATAGTGTAATTATTGGAAAAATTGGTTTTTAAAGAATAGCTCAAAAATAATTTGACATATTCTTGAATCAGCTCAAGAATTTCTCGAATATTTCACGAAGATTTTTTTTCCGTGAATCGTCTGAGTTACTACTATTTTCCTTAAAACATGCATAATATTATACATTAAGGTTAAAAAAAAAGTTTTTTCGTCACTCATATTCTGGGAGCTGGATTCAAGTAGATCTTAAATCCAAAATTTTATCGAAATCAGTGGAACCGTCATCCAGCGGTTTTGATTTAAAAAAAATCACTTTTTCGCCAAAAATCACCGGTTTTTTCGCCGTAACTTTTTATCAATCTAAAATAACTACCTAAAAAATGGGTGCAAATGAAAGGTATCTGGGACACCAAAGTTGTAAATATCTTCAAAGCCAAACCATTTTAAAAATAGTAAATTTTCTAAAATTTACTGAAAATTAGTGGATTTATAGATTTTTGTGGAAAAACCCTTTCAAAAATCCTTTTAAAAAAGTTTAAAAAAAATTCCACTGTTTTGACTTTTTTTATTTTTTTTTTATATATCACCAAGTCTTTTTGAACAATACTTAATTTTTCCAAATTTACTGAAAAATGGCAAATTTATAGCGATTTTAGTGAAAAATACCCAAAACGTAGACTGAATTCTGAACACTGTAGCACTAAAAAATTTCTTGAATCTAACCATCTTCCTATTTACAACCTTGTGGTCCAAGATACCATTCATTTGGACCCAATTTTTTTGTAGTTATTTTAGATTGATAAAAACTTACGGCGAAAAAACGGGTGATTTTTGGTGAAAAAGTGATTTTTTTTAATCAAAACCGCTGGATGACGGTTCCATCGATTTCGATATCCTTTCGAATTTAAGATATACTTGAATCCAGCTCCCAGAATATGAGTGTCGAAAAAAGTGTTTTTTTACCCCTGAACAAAACGATCCACCTTATTATACATACATAAGTAAAACAAAGGTTATAAAATGTGTCGTTTAGTTGCAAACCGGTGTCTACTCCAAAAATTAAAAAAGTGTAAAAACTGATTGCATAATGTTTGGCGGTTAAAAACACATTTAAATCACGTTATTTAATTTGTTTTAACAGTTCCATTCCTTCAAAAGAGATATCCAAAAACCATACCTAGAAGCAAAACGATCCTATTCCAACGACTTGTAAGTAGCAAAACAGTTCTATTCCATATTTGGTAGCAAAACGCTTCTATTCCTGTGCTTACTTGTTTGCATACAATTAAATAGCAATTGAGTAGTCTATGCCAAATAATTGCGCCAATTTTTATGTCATTCTATTTAGAGAATGATTTTAGCACTAATATTGTTATTGTGTTTGAGGTGTTGAGACGTACTTATTTTTAAAGGTAAGCTTAATAAATAAATGCAAATTGTTTTTTCAACTCTCTCACTAAATTAAATAATTTAAGCCAAATATTTTATAGAAAAATGGAATCTATTGAATATCCTGTGGTAAATATTAAAAAACCACGTAAAACTGAAGTCAATAAATCTAATTGGAAACGCGAAATAGAAAAACAGAAACGGTGATTTTAGATTTTTTTTGTATAATGTTAATATGGCTTCAATATGATAACGTTACAGATATCGTGTTACAAAGTTGCCTCGAATAATTAAATGCACTCACAGAGGGAAGTCTTTCAAATGTAATGCAATTAAGTAAAAAGATGCACTATACTTTGCCAAATTGTTTTACGCTAACACATCCAAACAGCTTCAAGATGGTTTTATTCTAAAGTATTGTACCGAAAAACATTAAACAAATTCAAATACTGTTTCCAGTTGTAGGTCATTCTTACATTCCACCTGACCGTGTTTTCGCACAGATTGAGAAACGAGTCAGAGCAAAACAAACAATTATAGGAGTTGAAGAGTACTTAGATATTTATCGTGAAAGCGGTACTATTTTAGGCGTTGGCAAAGATTTCCAAATTCTTGATTTTAAAAATGAGATTGGCGATTTTATTAAGATACCTGGAAACTGGCATTTTAAATTTATGGAATCGAAACGTATTATAATAACAAGAAGCAAGACCAGTGACTGTGTGATAAGAGGGGAACCATTTTATCATTCCGACATTGGAAACGCAAAATCAATACAAAGACACGGTAAATTTATTCGCCAAATGAAACCGATTCTCGTAGAGCCAGGAGTGGCCGTTAAAAAAGAAAAGTTGGTCGATGTCGATAAACTTTTAAAAAAACACTTTGGCAATGACTGGAAAGAAGATCCAGCCCTAGATTTTTATAAAAACACATTGAACGGAGAATGAACGGAGATGAAATCAACGATAACATAATCTGCGAGGAATATTCAGAAATTTCTGACCTTCGAATTTAATTTTTTATTAAATATTTTTTTTTATTATTCTATTTGTTTCCCATACAATTCCATTTCCTAACACGAACCACTAGTTGCTGTGAATGTAGTCAATTTATATAATATAATTAATTAAATATTTTCATGAATTATTTACATAAAAATAAAGCTTGGTGCAATTACTTAATAATATGTTTTTTAATTAACCTTTATTATTTATTCGTAGCAAATCAAATCTATTCAAGACAGGTCTTAACCGCAGGCGCATAACCAGCCTATTCCGCATTAGTTATTTGCAAAATCGTTCTATTCCAGTTGTTTAGTGTCAAAACAGTTCTATTCCATTTTAATTAACTTAATTTAATTAAAACTACTCTGGTTATTTTATTGTGCTTTATAATATAAGCTAATGAAGCATAATACTTCAACAATATAAAAAAAACTGTTTAAAATTATGCGAAATTTAGAGTGTATCAGTTTTTCTCTATTTTCTCAAAAGTAACTAGGATGGAAAAGGCCTCGGTTTGCAACTAAACGACACAAATATTCTTCAACTTTATGCTTTTGAAACGGTAATTTCATGGCTAGTAAAATATTAAGTGCATTGTATAGTAGTGCATTTGTTTTGTATTTTAGTGCATTGTGCCACACTTATTAAAAAAATATTTCATCTAGAAGGAGGAACACCAAGCTAGTGGAGTTGAAGGTAGAGTAAGAGTTCAAATTGAAATAAGAGTTAGAATTCCAAATAAAGTTAGAATAAGGATTTACATGAGGTTTTGAGCTGGAGTTAAGAATTTTATAATCTAACGTAGCGTTCTGGCTTAGTTTATATTCCAATCACTGGTGTAGACTGTATTGTTCTCATCCCTTTTTAAAATTATGTAAGTCAACAATATTTTCAAAATATTCAATCCGTGTTAAGTATATTTAGAATTTTTATTTTTTAACGAACTATGTAAGCGTAATATTTTTGCAATTTTTCTTAATTTTATCACAATAATTTTCAAAATGTAGCTTTTTATTATTGTTTCTTATATCTATAATATATCAGAAGATACTATTTGTTTCATTAAGTGAAATTAGCAAAAATTAAATTCGACATTTTTTAACTCTTGTTACATAAACAAAGATTTTTGTAAACTTTTTTATTCTAAAAGAGACAACAACGCTTAACTGTCAACTTTTCCAATTCATTTCAATAGCAAAACATTGTGTATCTTGCAGATAGTCAAATATTGGTAAAAGCATTCAAGCGCATAATACGATTCAAATAATGAAAATGTTGATTGTTTTCGTTCTTTTTTTTTTTTTTGTGAAACTCTTAAAACTTTTTTAGTCTTTTCTAAATGAATGCTGCTTGCAGCCAAAACTATTTGTAAAGTTTTCCATGTAAGAATCTGAAGTTTTATTATTAAAATGAGCGTAGACAATATTTGAAAATGCTTTCTACGATGTTTTTTTATGTTTTCCCTAGTCAGAAGATTGAAAAGCTTTAATTTGGCATTAAAATATCTGATTTTAAAGTATCTACATTAGGGGTATAACTTTTATAAATTGTGTATATTTTAATTAATAAAGTGTTTTATGAGGAGGAATAGTAAAAAATAATAAATGCGTTTTTTTATTTTCCTACAATCAAACATTCTGTGTTCTGAGGAAGTCAAAATTATACTTCTTATTTGTACTAATAGTTTCCAGAATTTTAGAATTAATACTAAAATTCCTTAAAATGTCTTTTAAAAAGTGAACGCTGCATAGAAAATAATTCTAAATTTAGACAATTATATAACTTGTTTCGAAAAAGGCATGGCAAAAAGACACCAAAAACTAAATACTGAAACAAACTCTTATCATTGAAAAATGCTATGCTTTAGCTCAATTAGAAAAAGTAACAACATGATATTAAATGGTGTCAGCTGAACTGATCGATTTGTGTGACGAGCTAAATTTCCCCAGCATTACAAAATCTTCAGTGGAAAAGAAAGTTTAAAAACTATATATATTTACTCTCGCTTTTTAGCAGGGATTAAAAAACCCTTATACGTACCTTATTCGTACCTTAAACGTAGCGCTACAAAAGTGCAAACTCTGTAAACTCTATCTCCTTCTATTTCACTGCCATCAGCACGTAGAGTAAAATGATCGGAACAAAATAGCAACGATGTGTTTAACGAGCACAAGACATTATTTGCTTTGTTGTTGTTTTTGCTCTTGATCGTTAGCAAAAACCAAAATAGTAACAAATGTACCTAGCTTTACCGAATGTTACTGCTCCTTAAAAAAAAATTGTGGCATTCGCCAACAAACTCTTTTGATGCTGCTTTGCAGAATTTTTAATTTTGAAGCTGTGGTAGCAGCAGTAACGATCGGTGAAGCGGCGTATATTTGTTACTATTTTGGTATTCGCTCGCGGTCGTAAACAACAAAGCAAATAATGTTTTGTGTTTGTTTAACACAACGCTAACATTCAGTTTCACCCTCTCTGCTAAGGGTAGTGTTTGTGATTGAATCGAAGAGCGATAATGCCCAAAACTCAATAGTCCGTTGGGTCGGTAAGCCTTTGACAGCTAGACTAGAAAAAACGATTTCTTATGAAGTAAACTAAATTCGACCTCATCCCGTAAAAATGTAAAACAGTGGTAAAGTACGATCAAAGTTTTGCGCGTAGAATTTTTCTACTAGCTCGTGCGTTTGTAATTCCATGCCAATGCTGGGTTGCAATTTCATTGAGAAATTTTATTATGTGCTTATTTATTGTATTACGATGGCAACAAAGATTTTTCATGGGATTATTGTGGAATTATATAATTGGCGTGACTTTTTTAAAATTGTATGCTGTTAAAGTAATATAGTAATGATTTTAAGGAATTTAATATCATATAAATACAGTTTAATTATAAATCGTATTAAAATTGATGCATATAAAGGGTGGTTAAATTTTAAGGGCCGATGTTGAATGTGAACCACACTTAAAAGTCAAGTGTTTTTTTGCATTTCATTTGAATTTCTCAATTTCAAACTAAATCAATTTGAACCATGGAAAGAGTCACAATCGAGCAACGCGTAAAAGTTATTCAGGCTTATTATGAAAATGGACGTTCAAATCAAAATGCATATCGTGCACTTCGTGATTTTTTCGGTTGATTTAATCGTCCAAATGTGCGTACAATTAGAAAAATCGTGCAAAAATTTGAGCAAACTGGGTCTGTAGGAGATGTGGAAATCCCAGTGCTTGCTCGTACAGCTCGTACTGCAGAAAATATTGCTGCTGTTCGCGATAGTGTGGCTGAAGAGCCGTCCAACTCGTCGTCGTGCCCAACAATTGCACCTCTCACGCTCGTCGTTGATGAACATTATGCATAAAGACTTGCATTTACACGCTTGCAAGGTGCAATTGACTCAAGAACTAAAGCCTCTTGAGCATTTCAAGCGTCGTCAATGGTCAGAATGGTGGCAAGAAATGGCAACAGTGGATGATCAATTTTCGAAGAAAATCATCTTCAGTGATGAGGCCAGGGGTTGAAAATAAACTGTACGAAAAAACTAACTCTACATCTGCTAAATATGCAAAAGCAAACAGTATTACTATCTGCATAGGTTTGAATTTTTGCTACAAACAGAAATGCGTACCAAAGCGAACAGAAAATTAAGAGAGAAAGAAAACTATTGCCTTGTGTTATACGAAAACAACAAGTATTTAGTTTTTTAGATTTTGTAGTCACGATCGCAACCACAACAAGTAACAAATGTTGTGTTCGTTTTGCTACGGAAATTCAACAAAAGAATTTCGTCATGTTTTAAGCAGCATTTTTTTTGGAAGCTAAGATTTCTTTAGTCTCGTTCTGTTGATTTGCTTGCATGAAAATTTCATAAACCGATATATTTGTACGACATGGTTTTAGTGACATGGTTGTTTGTATGAGGACCCCCAGAAGGGTGGCAGGTAAAGGGTCCGACAAAAAACTTTTTTAAAAAAAAAACGCATTGGATGGTCGGTTGGCTTCAACTCCTGAACCAATTGGACTTTGTATGGCGTCATACCAAGGTCTTTATGCAAAATTCGTCTCAATGATGTCTCCGAAATGTTCAATTGTTGAGAACGACGGTGAATTGATGTTGATGGCGCTTCACGCACACTTTCTGCCACAGCAGCAATATTCTTGGGTGTACGCACTATTTTTGGCTTTTCACGCTTTGGTTTATCGATGAGGATGCCAGTTTCTTTCACTTCTTCACAAGATAACGAACATACTGAGCTGACGGTGCTTCTCTTCTTCCAGAATCCATACGCAATTTTCGCACACATTCTGCAACATTACCATGATTTTCAAAGTAATGTCGCAATATTTCCCAGCGTTGTATTTGTATCAATGGAAGGATAAAACTAATTATCTGTCAAATCAGACATGAGCTAAGTGTTACCATTCACGAAATAAGCACTAGTTGAAAAAAAAACGTTAGATGGCGGACCCTTTAGAATGTAGGTGTGTTCAGATGAAATTTTTATTGAGAAAAAATTAATATGACCAGCTGATACATTTCACGCTCCTAGTTATCGAATTTTTGATATCTTTCTTATACTTTTAAACGAGCACTATTTGTTAGTTTGTTTATTTGTTTATATGTTTGTTTGTAAATGAGTTCTCGAAAACGGCCGAAAGGCGAAAAAGCGATCTACTAAGGTCTCGTTTCTGAGAAAATTCGTTTAGCAGCGCACGTAGTGGTATATGACCGATTTAGGCAACCAAAACTAATACGTTTATTAATACAAAATAATTAGTACGACCATTGGGACATATTCAACACTATTCAACATTGCAAACAAATTCGTTAAGCAGTGCACATTCGGGTATTTGACCGATTTAGGCAGCCAAAATTATTTTATACGGGAAATAGTTTCTATTCTAGTCTACTTTTTGATTTTAACCCTGTACGACCATAAGGACATTTTAAACACTATAAACGTTGCGAAAAAATAATTTTGCAGCGCACATTGAAGTATTTGACCGATTTAGGCGGCCAGAATTATTTTAGTCGCTAAGTAGTTTCTATTTAAGTCTGTTAGTTATTTTAACCCTATACGACCATTGGGACATATTCAACATTGCAAAACAAAATTCGTTTGATTCGCAGCGCACGTTGGGGTATTTGACCGATTTACGCAGCCAAATCTATTTTATTCGGTAAGTAGTATGAGGATATCACGCATTCCGTGTGGCGTACGGGGACATTTTTCAGTACTTTAACGTATATTTTGGTGCATTTTAATGAAAAAACGAATTTAAGTTTTTTTTTTCTTATATACAGTTTTGTTAATTATATGTGTATCTTTATATATACATTTGGTTTAAACGATTTATGAAAACATTATCCTTAATATAAAGGACACAAAAATCCAGCAGTTAAGTTCATTTCAAGTAAGAATGTAAAGATATAGTTACTGGATAAAAATTGCACACTTATGTATAATGTGTAGAATATTATACAAATTTTTATGTAAATGGTCTTACTTTGTAAAATGTTCCTTTGTTTGGATATGTATTTGTCGATTTTTGGGCTGTTTTGGTCACTTGGTCTGGCAAATTTCTTTTTCATATGAAGTAAAACAGAATCTTTTTAACTCACTGAAATTTTCTTATGAAAATTATTGCCACAAAAAAAAACTCCAAGTGAGATGATTGCGTACATTTTACATAATAAGGTAATTCCACTAGCTTCATTTTAAACTTTTCGTAGAAAACGCTGTAGTGTTAAATATAAACTGCATAAACAATTACTTCGGATATTAGAATAGAATCTTCTAAGATTTAATGTTTTGAAAATTCAATTTCTAATTTCTAGATGATACTTATTTTGTTAGCTTCTAATTTCTGAGGTTTTACAGTCTTTAAAGCTAATAAAAGGTAAATTGTATTTTATAAAAAGTAAAGTATATCCCTTTCAGACCTGACGCTAAGCTACAGAGAATTTTTTCTGATTTTTTGGAGTAAATGGTCTTAATATGATCTGAAAACATAATCAATGCCTAAATTTGGATATTTTCATATCCTTCAAGGATTTTTATTTAAGAACGAAAATTTGTACTATAATTATTTTTTTCATGAAATGTTATCAAATCATTTGAGATTTTAAAATATATTATTTTTTTATTTAAAATGTGTTCACTTTACTTAAAATGCGCTATTAGTATAAAAAAAAAACAACTAACATCTACGACTCATTAAAAAAAAATTAAATGTGACGCAAGAATTTCGTGAAAATTTGCGATACGACAAAATTAAAAGTTAAAATATGAAAAGCAAACATAAGCAAAACCTGCGCAATCGATACATGTAAAATTGATAAACATTCGTGAAATAGCAGTAAAGATATTTAGACTAAAAGTTACCCGCAGAACTGATGCATCACGGTCTGAAAGGGATATACTTGACGGCTTCTTAGTTTCCTATCTTCTTCTTTTTGGGTTGATAATAAAATACAGATCTTAGATGCGGATATCAAAAAATTAATAATGCGGATGCGGATACGGAGCTCCGTCACATCCCTAGAAATAGCTATCAAGAAGTGCATATTATTAATTATTTTAATAATTTTTTCATTTTTAAACACTCCTTAAATTAAAAATGTCATTTCTAATATCTACACCATTCAATAAACTTTAAGTACCCCCGCTGTGCACTGTCCAATCGCAATCACTTCGTTTTATTACTCCAGCATTTATTCTAATCGAGACATTGTATTTTTCACGAACAAAACGTTACCTCATATACATATGCACCAAAGCACAACGCATCTATATAAAACAACAAATTCAATAAAAGCAACAAAACAAAGAAAAAATCCAACGCAATAACTTTTTCAACACAAAAAAAAAATCGCATCATAAATGAAACGAACAAACATTGCAGATCTCTCTTCGTATTTTGGTGCTTCCAGCAACCTACAAGAGATCGCTAAAGATACTGTACTTTGATTGTTTTTGTGCCCGCGATTCAAAAGCATAACAGTGAGGGGAAGTTTTTTCTATTCGAAAAAAAAAAACATTTCATTTTGCTTTTTTCTCTCATCTCTGCTTGCTTCGGTTTGTGCTACTTTTTGAATCGGAGAGAGAAAACTAAACAAACCAAAATACTTTTTTCGATCTTAAGAAGAAACAAACAGAACAGAAAAATACTTTTCTTTAGAGTTTGTTTGCGAGGCCTGGATGAGGCACATTTTCACCTCAGTGGGGATTAATCAATAAGCAGAATTGGAATATTTGGGACCGTTGGACTTCTTTCCTTGGGATTATTTGAAAGAAAAGGTGTAGGTCAACAAGCCAGCAACAATTCAAGAGCTAAAGGATAATTCGGCACATTAACGGCATAGAACCTCAATTATGCCTCAGCTTCATCGAAAACTTGGACCATCGGATGGAGGTGTGCCGCCGAGGTCGCGGCGGCCATTTGGCCGATATTTTGTTCCACACATAATTGAACCATACCAATAATATCATAATAAAAAGAAATGACAGTAATTTTCTAAATAATTTGTGTTTTATTCAAAATCATCATCGGTCCTTTACATTTAACCACCCTTATTAGTAAATAATATTATAAATAAAAGATTTTCTATTTTTACTTTGAAAAAATAATAGTATATGGGAATTTCCGCCAAAAGGTCTACCGCATCTGGAAAACTAAATAATATTTTAAATTATTTTAAGCCTCCATAATAGAGAAGAAAGTACCGAAAGCTGATCTCAATTTTTTTTTTTTTTTAAATTTTTTTAAAATAGATCAAAGAACTAAAGTATGCGCCTTACACAAACGAGGTTTGGTCTTTGGCCTGAAAGGAAAGGGATATATTATTTAAAGCAATAGATTGGAACCATACGTGGATTATTGATAGGGCGAAACAAATGTGGAAGGCAATATGAATTGTTTTTGACCGAGGCTAGTGTTATGCCTTAATCTCGTCAAGCATTTCGAGCCCTTAGTTGCTCGTGTCCTTTAATTCCACATTTTTCACAATTTATTTGTGGAAAGAACAAAGAAATTGAAAAGAACCATGCCCGAACCCGTATTCGAACCAGGGACCTCTGGGTTGATAGTCTAGGCGCACTCTCCACTAGACTACAAAGGCCGACAATTTAAATTTAAAAAATGACAGCAAGCATGTTGAATGGCAACAAAAGTTGAAAAATTACGACAAAAGTTGAAGAATTTTAATGAAACTTGGAACTTTTTAAGTATAATAAATACTCGTATAATACAATGTTGAATTAAATTTGTTTCAGTTTTCGATGGTATATTTTTTCTAGTCCAATTAAATAAATAAAACTATATAATATTTGTACTTCTTTGAAGGGAAAAATCTGTCACGTAACTTAAATCACGCTATGGCTTGTATAAAAATAATGAAAAAAAATTTTTCAACGAACTAATAGAAATATGTAGCACCATTATTCCAGATTATATTAAACAAACTTTCATAAAATACTCATGCAAACTTCTCAGATTTTTTTCGTTTGTACTGATGCGGACAAAAACCACTACTATTTTTTGTCACGTAACGTATCAATTTTGGTGGATTCTTTCTAAGAGCCAAACTTTTAAAAACTTGTAGGTTTTACACCTTGTACTCGTATAGTCTGCTTAATAAACTATTGACAAATCCAAATACAGGATCTGTATAATTAATTTGTCTTTGTTTTTCTACTTACTAAAGTCGTACGACTGTCACGTGCGTAGCCACGGAAATGCCAATATGCAAGAGAAAAGTTTTCGAGTGTCCCCAGTGTGCCAAACGGATCTGTAACGAATCCGTAACGAACTCACTTCTTCGTACATTTTGTCCGAAACGGATTGCGTTTCGCATCCGGAACGGATCCTTTTTCGTATGAAATTCCTCTCTCCGTTACGGACTTCAGTTACGAATCCGTTTCGGACTTCAGATACGAATCCGTTTCGGACTTCAGTTACGAATCCGTTTCGGACTTCAGATACGAATCCGTTTCGGACTTCAGATGCGAATCTGTTTCGGGCTCCAGATACGAATCCGTTTCGGACTTCAGATACGAATCCATTTCGGACTTCATATACGAAACAGACGTTTCAGACTCTTTTTTTTAAATAATGCGAACTCGCAACGGATTCGTTTGACGAATTTAGCTACATATGTTAAAAATATAGGTTCTCTAAACAAGTTTGACGCATTCAAATTCGAAAACTTTTTGCAAGGAAATTAAACCTAAATTAAAAAAAAAAAAAATTATTTTGTAATAAAATTTATAAGAGAATAGTGGAGGCTAGTTTAAATGGTAAAAAAAATATTAAAATATCAAACATACGAGTACAATGTTGGTGAGTTCCAGGATGGCTCATACTTGTTTCTTCAAACAGCTAAACATTATTTTTCATTGAAGCATCCCAATAACTTTTACTGCTATAATGACAAAGCGTACCAAATTCACGCAATTAAAAAAGTTTCCGACAAATATCTTGTGTACGGCTATCCTATAGTCACATTTTACTTGATCACTAATGATAATTATTTAAAAATTCTGACAAGTACTTTTCTTCGATTTGAAGGAGAGCTTGAGGAGCACGAGCTTAATGAAATAAAAAAGTTGTTTAAAATAAAAATAAGTACATAATTGTATTTCGTATCCCTAATCCACTGAAAATAAAATAAGAAATTGTAAAACAAATTTAAGACTGACTTTTATGTTAACGTTGTGGTAATATTTTTGACGGATTTTCGTAACGGGTTCGTAACGGGTCCGTCAAAACATAAGAGCGATTCCTCTCAAAAATACGAATTGCTTTTTCCATTTTTTCGGATCCGCCTCGAACTCAGAACGAACTTTCGAATTTTAGAAACGAATCCGTAACGGACTTCAGATACGAATCCGTTTAGGACTTCATAAACGAATCCGTTTCAAACTCTTTTGGCGGATTCGTAACGGGTTCGTAACGGGTCCGTCGAAACATAAGAAAGCGTAGTGTGTACTGACGGACTCGTAACGGGTTCGTAACGGATCCGCATCCGTTTTTGTGCACATTGGGTCGTAAAGAAATATCGGGTCTTTGAGAAGAAAAATGATTCGATCACGTTTTTGTGTACTCGAGCAATTATATTTTTCATTTTGTATGGAACCCACCAGAAGGGTAGCAAATGGAGTGTAGGTGTGCTAAGAAGAAATGTTGAGGGGGAAAATAAATAGGATCAGCTTATACATGCAACCCCCCCCTAAGGTTCATAGATTTCTTCAAATGAACTATAATAGAAAATTTTTCATTTTGTTTGTTTTTTGTATGGGGACCAACAGAAAGGGGTAGCAGTGTAGATAAGAAAGAAAAAAAAGGGTAAGAAGAAAAAATTACTAGGACCCGCTTATAAAGTAGGCCCAACTAGGGGTCATAGATTTCTTGATACGAGCTGAAATAGGCATTTCTTTCTATTTTCTATTAAAAAGTTAAACAATTAAAATGTTTATAGCCCCATGTTTACTGCGACAAGGGGTATATAAACTATTTCACGATGATTGTAACGCCCATAAGAAGGCGTGGCAGGAATATCAATGTACATATTCTTGATCAATCTGTCTGTTGACTCGATTGCAGCCATAATTTTTAAATTGGAAACGTTTTCAATATTTAAATTGGATGCACTGGATCGTGAATACCCCTTTTGTTTAATTTATTGAGGGTATTCAACCAAATTGACCATACCCTTATAAATAGTATAAAGCGTGTAAGTTTATCTGCCTTATGAATTTGTATGGCGAAGCTTTTACACAAACCTTTGTTCACCTCTTTGATTTAGGTGAGCAAACGAGGTGGCAAACTTATATGATCAATTAGCTATTTTTGTTGTTCGACTTATTTCTTATCAGAAGCCGGCAAAAAAGAAATGAGAGGTAAGAATTTGGGAATTGGAACAAGAGAAATAAATATTAAATTCTCAAAATTTCTATAAAAAAATTTATTTTGAAAATGACAACTTAAAAACTTATTGATAACATGTGCAGCATATGACAATATATAGCAGCTGACATAAATGCTGCAAATGCACAATCGACTTTAAGGGCTGTTCATATCCCCTGCCTGATAAAAATGACTATTTGATCAAATTATAATATTGCCACTTTGCAAGAATACCCTTATTATATTAAACATACATAAAAAAATTACTATTTAAGTTAGGTCGTTTACTGATTTTATTACAATAATTATTTACTTTTCATTGATTTATTAAAATTAAATCTGCATCCATTAAAAATTTAATGATTTGGGAAAAAGGGTAGTTTTGCGGGATTTTTTGCATAGCTGCTTTTATTTGCATCACCGAACTAACAGAGGCACGATCTGTCAACGCAACATTAAGTTTTGCAAAGTTTGAGGTCGTCCGTTTTGGCACTTGTTTCGTAAAGTTTTTACAACGCAGACCAAAGTACGATCAAAGGCCGACTGACCCAACGCACAATTGAGTTTCGAGCATTAAGGTTGCGCTCTTTTGACATGTCATCTTTTTTCTGCCGCTTTTAAGACATTTCCTGGTTAATTAGAACGTCCATTTATGTTTCCTAAATTCCAAATATACAAAGTTTTTAAGTAATTTTTTCATCATTTTTCAATGTTTTTTATCGATTTTTGTTTTCAGGTAATTTTTACGAGATTTAGGGCATTTTATTGTCATTTTTAGCGATTTTTAAGTTATGTTATTGTCATTTTTGGACATTTTTAATTTTTAGAGGGGGTAAAAATTGTAATACTATGAAATTAGAGTAGGAAATTATATGTGATGACATATCGTCTCTTAAATATGTTGCTCTAGTCAATACAGAAGTTGTTTACAAAAACATTTTGCCAGACGTTCCTTCAATTTTAATATCTTAAAAATGTACCTTGTAATATACTGTAAAGCTATTTATAAAATTTATATGAAATACATTTTATGTTTAGTAATGTTTTATTTTCAAAGCTTTTTTTTTATGTAATTTTTTGCGTTTTTTAGGTAAATTTTGTCAGTTTTTAGGAAATTTTTGTCATTTTGTAAGGACATTTTTGCAGTTTTTTAGGTCAGCAAAATTCGAGCTCTGGTCATTACTTATGAAGAAGGTAAATGGCTCAGAACAAAAGAAACAATATTGCATTAACTTTGGAAAAATAAAAATGGAGCAGTAAAAATCTAGAAGTGTGTCCATCGAAAGCTTGTGAAGTAACTAGAGCTGCAATTAATGCAAATAGATGTCAAGAAAATAAAAATGATTTGTACTCAAAA
Source organism: Dichetophora obliterata (assembly GCA_963920525.1). Classification (NCBI taxonomy): domain Eukaryota; kingdom Metazoa; phylum Arthropoda; class Insecta; order Diptera; family Sciomyzidae; genus Dichetophora; species Dichetophora obliterata. The sequence goes on from OY986436.1 coordinate 63,661,320, forward strand.
ACATCAATCGATGAAGACGAGTTGTCAAATGATAAATATGAGGAAGATTTGGAACGACCACGACATCTATATTAAAAACTTCCAAATCAGTCCAAACAGTCGCAGCGGTTGCACTTTACACCAAAAGCACACGTTATACCGAAAATTCTGCCAAAATATACAAGGAGTTAGTTTAAGAAGGAGTGAATATATATCAACACAATCGCAGCCTGGAATTTACAAAGCTATAATAAAGGAGGCAGCAGGAAAATGGTTTAAGAAAAAAGCTTAAAAATTAAATGTGGTGCATTCACTTTGATGTAGCAATGTTTGGTGTAAAGGAATGCAGGTCAAAGTCTTAAAAAATTAAGTACGAAAGCAAAGCTGGCTGCTTTGGGTCTTGATAATTTAAAAAATGCAACAATATTGAAAGGAAATGAAGAAATTTGATAAATTGAAGCTTTGGGAATAAATAAAGCTAAAAAGTGTCAATACCGGAAATAAAAATGAAGCTGTTCCTTCTATTATGAAAACATTTCGAATCTTTGTCACTACCTTTACTACAATATGTTGTTTGTTAGCACCATGTCTTTGATTTAATAATAGAGAATGCCAGGAATGAGTTACTGGATGGATAATAAACATCACATACTATATCTTAGAAGTCATTATTAACACTAATCACAAACTATAAAAACCTAAAAGAAAGCTTTCCACATAATAAGAATAAATAGTAAGGAATTATCTTCGACTGGACAGAAGTTAAAATACCTCACTGCCGTATTTTAAATTATTTAAAGTCTTGAATGTTGTGTTATTTTGATGACGTCAGTTTTATTGCACGCGGTTTTTATCAAAATATTTTACATTTGAAACTCACAGTCCTTTTTATTTATTAAAGCTTTTGTGTATCAAGTTCAAACATTAAATCTCTTGGAATTAATAAAGAATTTACTACTATGATTACGTCTTTTTCTATTTTAAATATTTTTTAAAACCTTTCAAACATTGAGTTGATAGTTAAGATTTACATAAACTAATTTGATAAATTTAAAGCCATTGTAGTAATTTTTGTGGAGTTTAAGGGGATTTTACTGATTTCATAAAGTCACTTTGTACGAGAGGTAGCCGTGGTTTTCATTCGATTTTTTTAAAATTTCATACTTAAAGTACATATTAAGTAGTTAATTCATTTTATGATCTATTAAATTATTACATGAATTTAATTGCGAATTTCAGATCAAGTAAGTTTTTAAGAAGGCAACATCAACAACAATAACAACAACTCTGTATAGAGTCTGTATTACTGCCTTTAAAGAAGTAATAGCCTTTATCTCCATGCTTCACTGTAAATATTGATGATATACTGATGATAGCTTCGTGTAATTTTTTCCAAGTTCATTTTCTCATGAATATTTTTAAATATATCTCTTCCCATCTCACTAAAGTCATGATAATCTCCCACACTAAACTTTTAACTGCCCTCAAGTCTGCTCCATCTCCCAGCTTCTTCTGAAAAGCTTATTAAGAAATTATTTTTTCAGCTCAACTCTTGCTACTATCTACTCCACAAATATTTACACTCAAAACATTATTGTATGCAATGCGTCTAACCTAAAATGTAAATAAATTGATTTTCTGCTGATGCATATTAATAATCGGCACCTGACAACTTATACGAAAAATTTACTTTGCCGACACACGGTATGAAAAAGTCAACTGAAGTGGTAAAATAACTGGATTATGGAAATTTTATCTGTAGAAAATTAAATATTGCAAAAAACATCGAGGTAACAACAGCGGTGACAAAAACAACAACTACGGCTTCATATGTCGTTGACAATGTTATCGATGTTTGTGACTGTATATGAGAAGGCGAATTATAAAGTATTAGATTAAACGTTGAGCTTAAATGTGAACATGTTGAATTTTGTGAAAATTTCTAATATGTTACGGAAAATATTGAATAACTTTTTCGTTTATTGAAAGTTCGATTATATTAAAAAAGTTCGATGAAATTAAAAAGTTGATATATGTAAGTGAAATTGAATTGCTGTATGTATTGTAAAAGCTTCCTGTCTCCCGAGCTCTTTTGCTGGTGCTGCTAAGCGGGGGTGTTTAAGGTTTATGCAATTATTTTAAACTTTAAGCCCGAGTACACCGAATTTTCTATTTACCCGCATACAAGGATAATCATTGCAAGAAAATGACAAGAAAATAAGAAAAATTTAACAGAGATAAAAAAGTATCCATATAAACCTCTCAAAAACAATATTTCAATTTCTTATACAAAATGTGGACGAGTGCCCATGTACCTAGAGTGGCTCGATTTGATAAAATTAAGATGTAACATGACATTTTTATTAGAGGAAAAAAACAGTTCTGGGAATATTGTTTTTACTTTTATGTAATTTTTCCACAATTTCGTACTGTAGCAATTCTACACTTATTGTTAGTTTTTGGATAAACTAATGGCAAAAATGACTTTACCATACAAATTTTGAACGAAATCGATTGGTCAAAAACGAAGTTGCAGCAAATTATATGTTAAAAATGCCTTTTTATTATCGTTTATTTAGTTTAGGTGATTTTTTTTGCTATTTGTTTTTCAGCGTAAATTTTTTGACCTTGACGTGGGATAAAGCCTTAAATGTTAAGTAAGGTTTGCCATTTTACCATTTTACCATAGACTAACAAACAAACAGCGTTTGCAAATAATTGAGTTTTGTTATCAAAATTCGTGCTCTGTGAGAAATGAAAAAGATCCCATTTTTTATCGAAAAATTGTCTTCAGCGACGAAGCTCATTTTTGGCTCAATTAAGCCAACAAACCGAATTGCCTAATTGGTCTGAAGAGCAGCCAGAGGCAGTTCAAGAGCTGCCAATGCAACCTGAAAAATGCACTGTTAGGTGCGGTTTGTAGGCTGGCGGCATCATCATTGAACCGTACTTTTTCAAAAATAATGAATATCGCAACGTTACAGTCAATAAAGCAAGGTACCGAGCAATGACTACCGGCTTTTTTACCCAAAATGGAAGAATTGGACTTGGTTGACATGTGGTTTCAACAAGACGGTGCCACATGCCACACAGCACGCGATACCAAGGACCTATTGAGAGGCGAGTTTGGTGAGCAATTAATCTCACTTCACGCCAAGATCAAGCGGTGTGACCCCACTGAACTATTTTTGGGGGGCTATGTTAAGTCTCTCGTGTACAGAGACAAGACAGCAAACAATTGCAGCCCTAGAAGACAACATTACAGCAGTCATTGGTGAGATACCGGCCGAAATTCTGGAAAAAGTATGCCAAAATTGGAGCTTACGGATGGACCACCTCAGGCATAGCCGCGGGCAACATTTACATGAAATAATCTGTATAAAATAAAAATAGAAGGCATTGATGTATCGCTCCAAATAAATGTTTTACTGTTCAAGACTTTATATTTTACTATTTACTGTATAAAACTGTTTTTGAAGCGAAGCTTTTTACGCCTCGTTTTGTGATTTGCTTGAGTGAAATCTCAAAAACGACATTTTTTTCCATACACCTTTTTGTTGTTGCTTTCTGCTTGCGTCTGTTACACCAAGATAATATAAAATTAAAAATATTCCTTTCTATGGAGTGGGAATCGAACTCGTTATCCTTCGATTGATAGTCCTATACACTACCAACTGATCCATTATTCTTCGTTACTTTGGTTGGTTTATTCGATATTAATTATTAACTGAACATATGTTGCACCAGATAGCATCTTAGTGTAAGCAACTGCTTAGCCTGAAAGTATGCACATCTTAATACATAAAAGGCAAGCTGCTGCTCCGCACACAGTATTTCTCAAATTGTAATTATTTTCTGACAGTAAAGTAATTTTACAAGACACAATGTTCTCAAAAATGTTCAGCCGGAAAGTATGCACAGAAAATATATTTGATACTTATCAGCGACAATATTGGGTTTTACAATAGTACGTTTTTAATCCAACTACTTATTTTTTTATTCTTTTATAAAAAAGTTATGACGAATTTAATGAAATTCTTTTGTGTCGATTTCAGTCGATTGTACCAAAAAATTTAATTGTATCAGCCGCAAAACGACACCTAAGTTGATACCTATTCAGGTTGCAAGGCCAGTTTGTAAATTTGTGTATGAATATGATTGTTACCAATCTCGACTTCTTGCACTTTTGACACTTGAACTATTTTTTCAACACAGCTTCAATACGTAAAGTGTTATTTCAAGTGGTACATTTGTAAAAATCAAGTGTAAAAAAAATCAAGCTTTAAAAAGATAAAAAAGTGCTTTCGGCAAAAGGCTCCAAAAAGGAAGTGTGCGAAGGACCTATAAAATCATATAGTTTTTCTTATTCCTTTATGCACTTTTTAATTGTTGTAAAAATTGTAAGGAATCTGTTCTAAAAACTATATGCTCTGATTAATTCATAAGTATTTGTTATAAAAAAATCTTTTACATAAAAACCCAGTGGCGAAAGTAGACTTTGAGGATGTTGCTGACCTGTATTAAAAATTCAGGAGCAAAATAAATCGTATGAAATGTTTGTCAAACATTTTTTTAAAATTTTTAAAATATATATTAAAAAGCAGAAAATTTGGCTTTAAAGACGGATCGATCCATGAAAGGAATGAGAGAGAGTGGAAAGAATAAAGAAAGAGCGTAATGGGACAAACACAAGCAGAGGTGTTGGTTTTAAGCGAACACGTTGGGCAGTAAATCGTTTGGCTAATTTGTTAGAAATGGTCTTCGACCACAGCTATAGGATTGGAGCGATCTGTCTTCGAAGACTGAGTGCTGTCTTGAAAGACGTCTTCGAAGACGGATACATGCGTTCTCCACTGAGAATTATTTGAAACTAAGTGGATGCAATAAAAAAATCTAGTGTTTTTAAATTATTTAAGCCTTTTGTTAAAAGTAACGAAACAATACAAAAAGCAAAACAATATACATAGCAATATATGCACTACTTATATTTATCGACTAATTCTAGAAATTGATAATTGCAATTATAAGGATTTTTCAGTATAAAATGATATCAATGCAAATGTTTGTTATTTGATTGGTAGTTGTCTAAAACAGCTAAAGAAGTTGTAGTTTGCTGCTGTTGACTAGCTATGTGCTTATTTTTAATTTTTCTTTGATTCATTAAATTTATTCGCGAAGTTTATTTAAATGTTTTTAGTTTGCTGCGGTTAACTAGCTATGTTTAATGGCCTTATTTTGTATGCCTCTCCGAACACTCGTTTCGTGCAAAACACTGTTCGTTAGTGGTTTTGACATTTGTAATTCGAACAGATAACAGCTGTTGAACTGGCGAACGACGCCGTAACAGAGTAACATTTGTGCAGTTTGCATCCCTAACGATTAATGAAATGGCGAATTCAAACGTCAAAATCACACGAATACTCAAATGCTATCGTTGTGTTGTGTTCGTTGAATTAGATTGTTCAAAAAATTGATAGTTCTGCAAGAAAAAGTAAATATATTTTTTAATATATGAATAAATCCAAAAATGTTAATTTTATATGTCTTCAGTAATAAAATAAACAACTTGCACACAATTTGATGTGCTTGTAAGGCAGTTGGAGGCTAATCCAGATTTGGCTAGAGGCGCCCCTACGTTCGGAGCTGCTAGAGTAACCATCGACGAGCAATGGAAAAAAAGTGCTGCGAAAGTTAACTCCTACGGTCCACCGCAAAGAAGTGCGATGGAATGGAAAAAGGTAAGACATTGTTATTCAAGTGTAAAGGCTATGAATGTTTGAACTATTTAATTTTTCTTTTGCTTTAGATTTGGGCTGATCTGAAAAGCAGAAAAATTTAAAAAAAATTTGCTGAGAATAACGCACGCATCGAAGCAACAGGTGGTGGCCATTTCAGTGTGCTCCTCTGAGCGAAATAGAGCAAATCATTGATAGGGTTCTGCTGATGTCAAAGGCAGCAGCACCCAGTGGCAAATTTCTTGGCTTTCGCTCATTGCAATCTCCGGCACAGGTAAGAACGCTGCCTACGACACATCCATCCATACATCCAAGAACGCATACAACAACACATACAATAACACATCAAACAACACATCCAATAACACATCCAACAACATCTCCAATAACACTTCCAACAACTTCACATGAAATAATGGAAATTTCAAATGCAATAGAAATAGACACAACACCTACAAGGCAAGAATCAGCAAATATAATTATAACACCGAAAAGACAGCCAACTCAAATTGGAGTAGTGACACCAACACGGGCAACACCTTCATCTACGCCTTCGGCAACACCAAACCAAAGGATATGTTTCCGAAAAAAAGAGAAACTTTCAGGAAGTTGTTGGAAAATCAGCGAGAGAGCAAGCCAAAGCAAAGAACAATGAAAAACACCTAGTTTTAATTTTTAATTTAGTTTCAAAGTGCCTTTTTATATTTAATTATAAGTTTTTTTACCTTTAAGTTAACGATGAATTGCTTTTAATTTTATGTTTTTTTATTACCTTATTAATCCTATTTTTTCTTGAATACTTTTCTCTACAATGATAGAGTCTGGAGAGGTGGAAAAAGACCTCGGCCTAGAAGCCGTGACCGACGCTGCCCAAGGACTCAGTCTGGAAGATGCGGGTGACGGAGAAACACTCACAAAAGTTGACCCCGTAAAGGAACCTTCAGCCTAATGGAGTTGAGGGTCCTTCAAATAAACCTGCAAAAATGCAAAACCGCCAGCGCAGAACTCCTTCTCGTATTGAAGGAAGGAGGCTACGATGTGGCTTTAGTACAGGAGCCGTAGATTGCCTCGGGCAACGCGGTATCTGGCCTAAAGTCACAAAACTTCAATACGTTTTTCGCAACAGTAAGTAGAACAAGAACAGCCATCCTTATAAGGAAAGGCATCTATACTTATCTTATGTCTCATTACAGCACTAACGATCTCACCGTTGTGGCGCTAGAGGGTGACGCGGACGAGCCGATCCTGGTCACCTACACGAGCTACAAAGAATGGTAGCAATCGCCGGCGGGAAGAACCAAGCAGTTGTCATCGGAGCAGATGCCAATGCACACCACCCAGTATGGGGCAGCCCAGACATCAACGATCGAGGTGAGTCCCTACTTAACTTTATTTTACAATATAAACTTAGCGTAGCTAACATCGGCGAGGAACCCAAATATGTAGGCCCCACCTCGTCGAACGTGTTAGACCTAACAATATCCTCCGACAATAACACTCTGGTCACAAATTGGAGGGTGCTAGCACAGCTCTCCTTCTCGGACCACAATTATATTAGCTTTAGTATAAGCTTTAACTACACTCCAGCTCAAAAGATCTTTAGAAGCCCCAGAAACACTGGAACCGCTTCAGAAGCATCATTGAGACCAAACTACCAGCTACTAAACATATCAATACGGAAGAGGGCATTGAAAGGTCACTGAAGATTCTCTCGGCCCATCTTCTCAAGGCCTATCATGCCTCTTGTAAGCCCACGTGGGACAAAGCGTAAGATCAGACCACCATGGTGGAGTCCGAATCTTACAAAGCAAAGACGCGACCTAAAAGATTTCTTTAAACTAGCTAAAATAGCTGACCAAGAGGAAATTTGGGGGGAATACAAATGTAGGCTCAAACTTTTTAAAACAAACGTACGCAGAGCAAAAAGACACTCGTGGAAGAACTTCTGCTCAAACATAGAAAAAAATGCGGACACAGCAAGGCTCAGGAAGCTACTCTCAAAGCAGCCTTCCATTCAGAGCCAGCTACGCAAAGACAATGGCCAGTGGACGGAGTGCAGTCAGGAATCCCTCGAGGTGCTTTTAAAGGCGCATTTTCCTGGCTGTACCGAAGCTCCTAGCAATGCTACAATACGAGGGCACAGGACAACCCAGCTACAGGTTCCACACGACTTAATAACGTCGGACGGAATCGTATGGGCTATAAACTCGTTCTCGGGATACAAATCTCCGTGACCAGACGGTATAATTCCTGCCATGTTGCAAACGGCTGAATCGCGAGTCGTCCCATGGCTGAAGAATATATTTAACGGATGCATCAGGCTAAACTATGTACCTGTGGCTTGGAGGACAGCGAGGGTTGTATTCCTACCGAAGGCAGGTAAGAGCAGCCATCCATGTCCGAAAGACTACAGGCCAATAAGTCTGACCTCCTTTGTACTCAAAACGCTCGAGAAACTGATTGACTTGCACCTAAGAAACAATTCAATCCAGTTATCAACCAACCAGCACGCATACACGAAAGGGAAATCGGTTGAAACGGCACTACATTCCCTAGTAGTAACCATAGAAAAAGCCCTCCACCACAAGGAATACGCACTCGGGGCGTTTCTAGATATCTCAGGTGCATTAACAATGTATCAACCACCGCCATCCTTAGTGGATTACGTGCAATAAAGGCACCACTGGCAATAAACCTTTGGTTAGACAAGTTGCTAAGCTGCAGAAAGGTGCGGGCTGAGTGGGGCACTAAAGCCATGGTAAAGGAAGCTCACAGTGGGACACCCCAGGGAGGGGTGCTCTCGCCTCTACTATGGAATCTTGTAGTTAATGAACTACTCGAAAAGTTCGCAGGTAGAGCCCCGAGGATAACTGCCTATGCAGACGACATAAGCATTATTATAGTAGGGAAATGTCTATCAACAGTAAGCTCCATAATGGAGAGCACACTCAAAGATGTACTTAGATGGGCAAATTCAGTCGGTCTTAGTATTAACGCAGAGAAAACGGATCTGGTTCTGTTCACGAAAAGGTACAAGATACCACAGTGGATACCACCGAAATTGAAAGATATACGTTTCTTACCGAAAACTCACACAAAATATCTAGGAGTCGTCCTGGACAGCAAGCTGTCATGGAAAACCAACGTGGAAGAAAGGGTGAAGAAATCCACCATTGCACTATACACATCCAAAAAGATGCTAGGCAGTACTTGGGGTCTCTCAACCTTTCTGATGCACTGGATCTATGTAACGGTAGTGCGTCCTATTCTACTCTATGGGATTATTGTGTGGTGGCCGACTGTGAACAAATCAACATTCCTCAGGCACTTGGAGAAAACTCAGCGGCAGGCAGCGCTATGCAACATGGGGGCACTGAAGTCAACTCCAACTAAAGCGCTTGAAACGATTCTAAATATGGACCCCCTGGACATACACGCAAAACTAATAGCCGGAAAAACGGCACAACGCCTTACGGCAGCAGGCAACATGCACATTCAAAATTTTGGACATTGTACAATCGGAAAGGATCTACGTAGTAGCACGGACTACATGGTACCTCGCACGATAGTCAATTCCAAAGTACGAACTCTTTTGGGACCAAACGACTGCTGCAAAGGTATAGAACAAGCACAGCAAGCGGTCAACATATTTACCGACGGCTCCAAAATGCCTACGGGGGTAGGTGCGGCGGTGTATTGCGCAGAGCCTAATATAAGGCAGCCATATAAACTGCCAAACCACTGCAGTATCTTCCAGGCAGAAATATTTGCCATAAGGAAGGCTGCTGAGATAGCCCTCAGCATGGACACACAACACTCTAACATCAACATTTTCGTTGACAGTCAAGCGGCGATCAAATCCATGGGCTCCGCTAGCATCAAGTCCAAAAGTGTCTTGGCTGGCAGAGATGCACTAGATGCACTATGCGCTTCGAAAAGAGTGCGCATCTACTGGGTCCCTAGCCACCAGGGCATTGAGGGAAACGAGATGGCAGATGGTTTAGCAAAGGAAGGTGCCGGGCTGGAATCAGAACTCGCAGAACATGTACTTACTCCGCTACAAGAGTTGTACAGGAACCTCGAAAGAAGAGCCACACTAGCAGTGAATCGTAGATGGAGAGATACGACAACGTGCAAAATCTCGAAAATCATGTGCAATGCACAATGCGAAAAACGAACTCTGTTCATCTTGTCACGCCCGCGCAAAGATTGCAGGACACTAGTGGGCATGCTCACTGGTCACTGCATGACGGCAGCCCACGCGAGGAAGCTTGGCATCACCACGGATGACAACTGCAGGAAGTGCAAGGAACCGGGCACAGTGGAGACCCTGGAGCACCTACTATGCACATGCCCCGCCCTACTTAGATCAAGACTAAAATACCTAGGCTCATCGACATTCCCGTCGCTTAAAGATGTAGCCAGGGTGTCTCTAGAATCCCTCCTAAGGTTTGCGAACTCAACGCAAATCTTTAAAGACTTTTAAAACAAACACAAAGGTTCCTTTTGTTCGCTACCGGTACCACTAAGGACCTGAATTGGTCTATGTGAGCCTTCACGAAGGCATCCGGTTTAACCTTACCTAAACTTCTCTACAATGAACTGTAGTATCAATTAAATTTCCTTTCTTTATTTAATTATAACTTTTCTTACCTTTTAAGTTGATGATGAATTCCTTATTTTAAGTTTTAATTTAATATTTTTTTTTTAATTACTTTATTAATCTTATTTTTCTTTAATATTTTTTCTCCAATGTATTATTTTGCTGTAGTATTTTAATTAAATTTTTAAATTTTATTAAGTGTATAATTACTATTAATTATATAAACTAAATGCAATGAATTACAAATGTACCTTTTCACATAAATGAATTTAAACTTTATTTGTGATATTTTTGGAAAAAATAAAAAGAAATATTGATCTCTATGAATCTTGCTAACTTGTCTGACTCATAATTATATTCAAAAATTGTTCTTCATTTCAACACCAAAAAAGTCCACTGATTTTAAAAAGAAAGGAAGTTTTTGATACATTGAACTTACTTAAGCATGATAGTCACTTAGATGGTCATAAGTTGTTACTTGCAACTGTCCTAGTGACGTCATTATTTTTAAAATTGGGAAATTACTTTATATAATAAAATGAAATTATTTTCAATATTCAACAGTACTGTTTCGTCTGCCGCCACACCAACTCATCAGCGGTCAAAGTGATTCGAAAACCACAAGCAGACCGGACAGCACTGATTCGTTGATCAATAGACCAACTCACCAGTGGTGCCAGTTATATATAGGAATGGAAATGATTATTGTAGAGTGTCGGCGATTCTTAATCTAATTTCCACGGCTGCACTGTGCAAATCGCTTCTGGTTTTAACCTCATCAGATATGTCAGAATCCTCGTTAGCTTCATTCAGAGGAGCCCTGTCATTCTTGTAGAAAATGCATGCATTATGGATCGCACTGCATGCATTTAAAATTTTTGTCGCTTGTCCTGGCGAATAATGAAGTCCTCTTGAGCCTTAAATAATATTTCTATCGTTAATGAGAAGTTTTTTTAATGAAATTTCAAATTTGTACCTATAATGCTTCGGAACCGATTTTTTAAAACACCAAAGCAGCGCTCAATAATATTGCGTGCTTTGCAATGCCTTTCATTGAACCGCTTCTCTGAATTACTGACAGAGTTCTTAAATGGTGTCATCAAGAATAGCTCAAGCGGGTAGCCGGAATCACCTGAAATGATTGCAATTAATTTATGGTTGTTAATTTATAGGTTATTTGTTTTGGGACATATTTTGTCTTACCTAGCAACCAAGTATTCGTCTTTCCATTGTTAAAATTACTTTTTAAATACTGCTGTGCTGCATTATACTTCCAAATGAAGGAATCGTGATTTGCACCAGGGTGTCTTGCATCGACAAATGTTATGACCATGTTAAGATCACATATGTACCTATAAAATAAAACATTTTTTAATTGGCTTCAGCCTTGAATACAGTGTTTTTAAATATTATCTTAACATAAAAATTGAGTAAATTTGTTTAACTTACAACCATCACATTCAAGCTGTAGTATCCTTTTCTGTTATGGAATAAATGTCTGCGGTCCATTCCAGGCGATTTTATTCGGATGTGTGTTCCGTCTACACACCCAATAATGCCAGGTATTCCAAATTTGTTGGAAAACTGCTCCTTAACAGCACTCTCTTCGTCCTCAGTCCTTTCGAAGCTGACCCATTTGTGGCAAAAGTACTCCTCGAATATAATTAAGCATTCCGCTATCACTGTTGTAACCGCTGATTGGGACATGCTAGAGATGGACTCATTTCCAACCGATTTTTGGTAGCTGCCAGTGGCGAGAAATCGAAGAAAAGTTGCTAATTTAAGTTGTGCTGGTAGATGAGTATTCCTGTACGCGGTTTTCATGTGCGTACTTACATCAGTAAAGATTTGCTGAAACACCTCTTTGGTCACACGAAAATTTGTCTGAAATCTTTTTAAAAAATTCATTAGCGGCACAAGACTCGATGCGTTTGTATGAAAAATTTAAATTTTTCGAAAATGAAAATTTTGACTTGTTAAAAACGTGACGTTTGGAATAAAACCTAACATGTACTAATATAAGTTCGATAGGAGTACGCTAGATGACCGCGAGTCATTCACAACAAGGGAATTCACAAGTGGCGGTGGTGAAAATAAAATTGATTGGTTTTTGGGGTATTTATAATATTTTTTACTCTAAAACCAGGCAGCTCTAGAACTCTAAAATTTCTGCCAACGAAGCCATTTTAAATAAGAAACATAATTTTATCAATTTTTTATGAATTTCTTGTGTTCGAAATGCCAAAAACAAAAACTTTGAGTATTTTTGAAAAAATCACGTTTCAACAGCAATAACTTTTTTATTTGAATTTTGGTTTTTATCATTTTTTCTTCGAAATAGCTAAAGACTATGCCTTAGCTAGTCGTTAAGTCGATTTTGAAAATTTTGCATTTTTTGACTTTTTAAAATTTTTTCGTAAAAATTTCTTAACTCGAAATTTACAAAATGTTACACTTCTAGTAAAAAATTACATTACAACCAAGACATCACATAATTTTGTTTTATTTGTTTTAAATGTTGTTTTAAAAAACATTATAACTAAAATTTATTGCTTATTTTTACAAATTTTAATTTATAAGATTGTTTTTTTACTATGTATCGTACAATAAGAAAAAAAATTAAATTAAAAAATAAAATATCACATCTCTAGTAACTTGTATCCGATTTTTATGGTTTATAGCTCAATTTTGGGGTCAATTTATTAACAAACGAAGTGCGTACCAGTTTTGTGCACAAAATAAGGCTTTATATCCAAAAAGTCGGTAAGTAGGTATGTGAAAAGCCATTAATTTCATATGTTTTTCAATTTACAACACAACGAACAACTCGCGGTCATTTGGCGTACTCCTACTGAACTTATATTAATACATGTTGGTTATTATTCTAAGCGTAACGTTTTAAACAAGTCGTAATTTTCATTTTTGTAAACTTTCTTGAAAAAAGCCACTCAGTCTTAGGGCCAGTTTCACGACCATTAGTAAACCAATTGGTTAATTATAGAAATCAGCTGTTAGTTAACTAATGGCTTAAACCACCACCAATGGTGGCTTAACCTATTAGTTAACTTTGATTGTGAAACTCAAATCTGTTAGTTAACCTCTGGTCAGTGGTTAACTAATGTTCGTGAAACTGGCCCTTAGCAATACTCACTGGCTCTACTAAAATTCCATTCCGAGTGCTTCTCGCCCGCACTGTGTGCAAATGCCACTGGATGGATTATATCGCAGCGCCCTTTGCAGTGTCTGAAGGCTGTGAAGCACTTGATGTATAATCCAAAAACTTACTCAGCGTCTGCTAGCTCTAGCACATTAGTGCAATCTCGCAACCTGCGCCTGTGCACCCTCGATTCGCGTTCACCAGCCTGCTCAAAATCAAAAAATGCTAAAGCTGCATACATTTTTTTTAAACACTTAACACTTCAATGTCTTTATTATTGAACACTTGTAGCTCAATAGTTATAGTTTATTTAAAACACAATCACAATGAAAACAAATAAGCAAATTAATTTATTGTTCAAAATAAATTGACTGCATAAAAACAAAACAGCTGTTCACATAAATAAACCAAACAACGGCGTTGCCAGAAAACAAATAAACGAAGCAAAATTCTTAAAAAATCTTTAAATTAAATAGACAAAAACAGAAAACTTCTGAAATAATTGATCTGGCATTGCCGCATTTGACAACTGCTTCTGTATAACAGTTTGAATTACATAAGAAACGTAAGCATGTCGTAAGAGTTATCGAGTAGCTTCGTTATGGATACAAATTTCCATTTGCTTACAACATCGTTCGCATAGCATTCGATTGTTGAATGCTTCGTTAGGCATACAAAATAAGGCCATAAGTCGTATCTTATTTTTGCATTTTTCTTTGATTAATTGCATGAACAGCTAATTTTGACAACTACAGGTGGCGCAAAAGTAACCTTGCGATGTTTTTTGGCTGTAATTTTAAAAAAAAAAATGAAAAACTTTGATTCTTCTTGTGGATTATTTTTATTTGGTCTTTTAATTTTTTTTACATCAAGTCGAGAATATGATGTCATGTAAATGGCCGCCACCACAGTTGATTGTCATTTGAGCCCTTTTTATGGCATTTTTCATCACTTCGACCAAAACTTCCGGCGATAGGTCCTCACATTCTTGACGGATATTGTCTTTAAGAGCTGCAAGAGTCTGAGGCTTGTTGACATAAACCCGCGACTTCAAAAAGCCCCACAAAAAGAAGTCTGGAGCGGTCAAATCAGGCGATCTTGCTGGCCAGTGCAAATCGCCAAAACGGGAGATTAGGCGCCCGGGAAATGCATCCTTCAGCATATCGGTTGTGGCACGTGCAGTGTGTGCCGTTGCACCGTCCTGTTGGAACCACATGTTTTCCAATCCCAATTCATCAAGTTGCTGCAAAAAGAACTCGTTGATCATTGCTCTGTAGCGCTCACCATTCACAGTAACCGTTTGGCCCGCGACGTCTTCGAAGAAAAAAGGTCCGATGACTCCTCCAGCGAAAACAGCACACCATACAGTGACTTTGAGCGGGTTTAATGGCTCTTCGTGGGCTACACGCGGATTTTCAGTGCCCCAGAAGCGTAAATTTTGGTTATTTACGTACCCGCTAAGATGAAAATGGGCCTCATCACTCATGATTATTTTTGATGAAAAATCATCTTCCTAATAGAAGTTTCGTTTTACTTAAATAGTGTTCGGTTGCAGGTAAAGTATACAGTTAATAAATTATTGTTTGACCACAAACAAATTATGTTTTTTCCAACTAAAATATGTGTGCTAATCAAAACTTGTCAAACATAATAAAATCCGAGAAAAATGTATATCTAAATATTGGCATTTACACAGAACAAACAACCGTTACCAAAAACTTAAAATTTATTACAAACTTTTTTTTATGATATTATCTAAGAGAAATACTTTAATAATAATAATTTAAGAAATTTCTGTATAAATTCAATAACCATGATGATCAAATTGTCTGCACTGTTTCACAAATGTAGTTTTCTTTTTTTTTAAATGTGTAGTAAATGTTTCGTAAACTTTTTGTTTAAGTGAAATTGGAAGGCATTGGCTAAAGATAAAAGAAAAATGGTTGAGGCACGAAAAAAACAAATCTTAAAGTTGTTTTTTAATTACTAAATTACATAATTACTTTACTACCTAATTACTTAATCGCCCAATTTTAATATAAGGAAAATTTTTCGCGTGGGTTATGTCGCGTGGGTTACGGCAAATATTTTTTGGAAACTCAATATATTTTTAAATAAGCAAAGTCCATAGGTAAAGTGGGTTTATTATGAAATTTCACCGTTTTCCCATTATTTAAAAATTAAAAACAAAAACAAATTATATGGGAAAATTGTTGCTTGTAAAACACACTTCCTTTTTTTTGTCGCTTGAGTTACGCTCATATACCTATACCACTTCCATTCTTAATTAGTTTCAGGAACGACAATTTTGGTAGATTATACCATTACAATGTCTTGTAAGACATATGTACATAAGAAATTTTTTGTACATTAATAACATAAGCTTCCGGGAAGACGAAGCTTTAAGTCGTACGCATGTCGCGTGAGTTACGTTGGTAATGCCCATATATTTTGGTCGCTTAAAACCTATAAATAATTTTACACAAATATTTGTTTATCTCTGTGAATCACTTTTGAAATGTCTCAAGCTAAAATATGTTTCTTATTTAAAATAGTTTAATCATCGGTAAACATATGTTGTTATTCTCAATCAACCCTTTGAAAGTTATTGTTTGACTGCAACCAAATTATGTTTTCTCCAATTAAGCAATTTGATAAGCAATATTTTTGATTAGCAATTGTCCGTGAACATTAAATGTTATTCTTAATTAAATTATATTTCGAAGCAAACAAATAGTAAAAACCTATAAATCTTTTTAGTCGATTTATAATTACAATATATTTAAATGAAAACATATTTCACTTGAAATACAACATATTGTTATTCAATTTAAGAAACAAGTGATTGTTTGCAAACAAGTGCTGAGGAGTCAACAAGCAAAAGTAATGTAAAGATGCAACCATCATATAATCATAATATATGTGGAATCGATTATAATAATTTGTTTCCAAAAAGCATGCAGAAACATATCATACTTCCTGCAAATTATGTTTGGGAACGCCTATTATTTTTCAGCGTGGATGAATTCTAGGTGGAAAACTGCAGTGGTTCGGCCGTGATGCTCGGACATTTTTCCATCATTATAACTACCGTTTCTGAAAAATAATAAGCTCTGAGCTAAGGCATACTACCATAAATGCCTTTTTCTCAGGCAAATGGTATTTGAAGCTGATACGGTTTTTTGCCTTTGCCCATTTTATTAAAAATTTAAAAAAATGTTAAGCAAAACTATGCCGTAGCTCGCATAGATATGGTATATGGTAGATAGCTTTCTGTTGTTTGGTTACCAAAAACACACAACTGACATAAATGACATCTGTGCGAGATACGGTTGTTTTGCTTAGTATTTTCACATATTTCGTTTGTTTGCTGCTAAGCTTATTTACCGTAAGCTTATTTAAAAACTTTTTGACGCTGAATCATAGTTGCTGATGTTAAGGGCCCAAAGAATGTGAAAAATTTCGCAAAAGTTTATTTGAGTAGTAAGGGTTCAATATTTTGTTGTTTTGCTCAATAAATTAAACTTAAATTTTTTTTTAAATACGATAGTTTGCATAGTACGGCAGTATTTATGAAATAATGTTTTTTAATGAAAATTTTTGCTTATTTCAAAATGTAAAGATCACATATAAAAAGCTATTGTAATATACATTTCAATATAGTCACGAGATGCCTAAAAGCTGGATAATTCATTTTGGACATGATATTATGTGCCATGATTTTTATAATATAAATGAACTATACCAAATATTTTTATCGTTATTTTGTTCAATCCGAAATAAAAATCAATCTTTGATCCTTCTTTCTAAGCAAATATAAAAACCAATCGTTTATCGATTTTTTTTTGCTAATTGAAATAGAAATTAATCATTGATCGTTATAATTTCGATCAGAAATATAAATTAAACATTGAACGATATTTTTTAATCAAAAATAAAAATCAAATCAATTTCGAGGAGCTACTTTGAACAGCAAGGACAGACGCAATGTTGTGTTTTTATGTTCATGCCGCAGTCGCTATATGTTTGGATGCTATAGAATTCTTCAAACAGAATTTTTTTAAAAACCAAAAAACTTGAAAGCAATTCTAAAGTAGAACTCCTGCGTGTTGCGACATCTATTGATTAAGAATTAAATTGTTCGTTTAATATATTCATCCATTTTAATCTAAATTTCTGATCGAAAACATAACGATCAATTTTTTGTATTTGTATTTATTTCACTTAAAAAATTAGTACAGTAACATCTATGAAGGTCTTTTAGCGTACAACAATTTAAAAATTTAAAAATTTAAAAATTTAAAAATTTAAAAATTTAAAAATTTAAAAATTTAAAAATTTTAAAATTTAAAAATTTAAAAATTTAAAAATTTAATATCAATCAGTCAATGCTTGATTTTTAATTTTTACTGAAAAAATAACGATGAAAAATTATTGATATAATTTGATTTGTTTTATAAAAATCATACTTGGTTGAATATCTGCCACACGAGCTTTTGACTAATGTACGATTGGCACAAATCTCCCTTATAATTTGTGATGCTATTGTTCAATGGAAGATTAACATTGGGAGATTTATCACGAGTTTCAAAGTATTTTTACTAAATCAAAGGATATTTTATATTAAAAAATATCTGACTTTTGTATGAAAATTGTTACTAATGGTGAAAATTATGTCAATTAGTTTTAGAGCGAAAATGTACGCACATTCAATAGTATTAAGCTACTTTAAACAATATGGTAATAACTTACCATACAGTGTCCTTATTTTTGTTGATTTTTGAAAGTTTTGCCTAGCTGGTAAATTAAACTAACTAATTAACTTTGTTATTTTATAAACTTCAAAGAGATGTTAATGATTACTGTTGTTCGTCCAATTTCAAAGCTTAAAAATAAAACAATTTTAACAGTAAGCTTGTCCATCAAATGAGTTTAAATAGTTTTTAGTGTTGTAAATAATATTTGCTGGAATACATTTAAAGTTTATTCAAACAGAATGTTACACAGACATGTGGGTCCATTGATGATGACGTTCGTTGTAGATACACAGATACAAGCCAATCCACTTCATTTAATATTGTCAGCTGAGTCGTTAGGAGATAAAATTAATTTAAACTGTACCGTTGTCATTCGTAATTAAATCAAAGTAATTTGTAAATGTTGCCAACTCAAGTGTAAAAGTGAAGAGCGCTGCGTCATTAAGTCAAAAGTTCGGTTGTGATATATTTATAGATGTGGGTATTTATTAAAATTTGTGTTGAAACAAAGTTTATTCAAATACCTTTGATTTTATGTATTTCATTTAAATGTTATTTAGATTTCAATTATATTAGAAACATCACGTGATCACAAAAATTGATAAAATATTTAATACTAAACAAACTAGGATTTCCTATTTGGCAAAGTAATGAATTTTAACTCATTATATAGGCATAAGCTAAGCATTTAAGCACTTAAACTTAATTAAAATTGAATTATACATATAAAATTTGATTCAGATATGAATTCATGCAGTCAATTTGTTTGTATGTTTCGAAAAGCATTTAAGCCTCATAGATACGCTTCTATATTTAATTTAAAAGAGAGTTTTAATGCAACTTAAATAATAAAATGCATTGTTCGTGCAGACACATGGTGAATGTAGAAATTCTCCAAGCAAATACACACAATTGTGATGTGTGAAAATGCATCCTATCCTGCACATATCCTAAATTGAAACAAATCCTCAAATTTATTTCCCCTAAGTACACTTGACTTATTATTGTTTTCTACTACTTAAATGTGTAAAATTCACGCATGCTCTTCCAAGCTGTGCGTCATCGTCCTTAAACACTGATGGCTATGATAAATGGAGCTGTAGATTTCATCTCTTCCTATCTTTCCATCGTCTTGTCGACTGCAAATCTTGCACACCGAACACTTACGCACGTATTTCATTAAAATTGAATTTTTGGACACACTCATACGCAGCAGCACTTGAAGTTATTTCAAAACTCAGTTCATTTGCAGTTTATTTAATAGTTGCTTAAAAGTTGAAGGAATTTTGAGGAAAAGATTATGTTTTGTGAAGTTATATTAACCCCTTCAAACTGGGATTTTATAAAAAACAATCACTATTGCACTTCAGCCATGTGAAAGAGCAAATATTGATTGGCTTTTCTGTAGAGAAGCTTTTTATTCATTATTCTTTTCAAAATTTTCTCAGAATTATGTTGGTTTTTGCTTACGTTTATTCCAGCAACAAAATTGTAATTGCATTAATATTTCGGCGCTATCGAAATTTGAACTCGCTATCTCTCGATCGTCAGTAGATATGGGGGATTAAGGGGTTCAAAACCTCCTTAGCAATTAAACAGTTTTTTATTTATTAAATAAAAGCACAGATATTCCAAATTATCTAATTACCATAACATGAAGATAAATTGAAAATTGTTCAATGCACATGCTTTGTTTGTGTAGCAGACATTAAGTTAAATATAATACAATATAAATGGTTTTCTTAATTGCTTTCCTATGTATTGTTGTTTACGTACTAGCGTTTGCAGAATGTATACATATAAATTGAACAAGATTATTCTAAGCCAGTCTGTGAAATTTAAATGATGATAAGCAATGCTTCATTGTTCGTTAAATTACACTGTATCTAAATTTTCAACTTTTGAAAAGAGACAAAAAAAAAAAAGCCGGGACACATAAACTTAATTTTCAGTCGTAGAATTTAGTGGCATGTGCAGTTTTTCCAAATCAAATCAAATTCTCGAGATATTCAGATTTTTGGTATTTGAACATCATTTGACCTTCATTTAAAAAATTTTGAATGTTAAACGTAAAATCTTTAAAAAAATCTTAAATTTTTTTTTCTTAAATTAGTATTTTTATAAGTAGATTAAATTCGGAAAGTTTAAGCAAAATCGGGGGTGATCAAAATTTTTGTTCTCCAAAAATAAGGAATATATAACTAAAAATGGATCTAATAAATACTAAATTTCAATCGCAAATAAATCAGGATTTTGATCTGATTGGGAAAAACTGAGTTTTTCACTAAATTCTATTACCAAAAAATAAGTTTACGTACTCGGCATCTTCGTGTGTCTTTTTGACGTCCCTACAGTGTTATTAAATAAACGTAAATGTAAATTTCATTTGTACATTTGTCAGTTTCTCAGTTGTCAGAGTAC
Organism: Dichetophora obliterata; assembly: GCA_963920525.1. Lineage (NCBI taxonomy): Eukaryota > Metazoa > Arthropoda > Insecta > Diptera > Sciomyzidae > Dichetophora > Dichetophora obliterata. The sequence continues at coordinate 63,681,972 of OY986436.1, forward strand.
AGTTGTCAGTTTTTAAGCTGTGTGTGAGTATTGCAAAGAAAAAAAAAAATGTTCTCCTAAAGCACACCAATTAATGTATGCAGTTACGAGTCCAGAATTTTTCGTTGGAATTTATTTAATACATAAAATATATTAATTTACTCAGCTTTGAATATACTGTTGTAAAAAATCGATAAAGATCTAATAGAATAATGTTTTGATTTAGCGCTTTTAAACATTCATAAGGATGTTTCTATGAACGAGAAAACTGTCATCGATAAATTGGCTTCGCGTTATAAAAAAATTAAAGAACTAACTATGTAAGTATCTACAACTATGTATCTATAACTAAGGCGCCTAATGCTCCATAGAAAATAAAAAAGTAGAACGAGTCTTTCTTTAAAAATAAAACTGGACTTATGTTATGAATCTTGTTTGAATATACAGAACTATAAGCTTTTTCGAAATGATCGAATTGATAAAAAAGGCGGGGGTGTTGCAATATACTGTAAAAATAACTTAAATGTTAATCTGTTGGGAATGTCCAGTGGTTCAGAGGTAGAGTTTCTTAATGTCGAAATCTATGACAGTTGTACAAAAGTTTTTTTGTCGTGTGTGTATAATACGAATCGTAATTGCTGTTAAGAGAAATTGTTTACTATATTGTTGAATTGTGCAATTGACTATGATCACTTAGTTTTGTGTGGTGATTTAAATATAAATGTTTTATTTAAGGATAGTCTTGTTGGTAATTTTATTGATCGTCTGATTGAAGTTGGTCTCCAAATAGTAAATACCAGTTTACCTACGCACTATGCAATTAATGCTACTCCAACTTTATAAGATCTTTTTGTTGTTTCAGATGTTTCTACTGTTTTGCTTTTCGACCAATTATCGCTCATATCTGACCATGATCTTCTTTTTTGTTCTTTGAATATAACTTTGACACCGATTTTAACTGTTAAAACTGTTTCATTTCGTAATTATAAAGCTATTGATTATGTTTCGTTGTATAATGACCTGTCTATCATTAATTGGTCCGAATGTTGGTATCTCAGTACTGTGAATGAGAAGTTGTATTTTTTAAGTAATATAATTTGTGAATTATTTGAGTTGTATGTTCCATTGACTACACGTCGTGTCTCTAACAGAAGTTGTCCCTGGTTTACAAATAACGTTAAATTGGCCCTGAAAAAACTTAATAAAACTTATAATCGTTGGAAGAGAAACCCGACAACATCTAATTGGGAACAGCACAAAAGAGCTAGAAATGAAGCTAACGCATTGTTAAATTGTCTAAACGCACTTTTTTCACGTCGAAGCTAAGTTTAGCACAACCTTCCAAAAATCTTAGGAACAATTTAAGACAGGCTGGAGTATGTAATGTGAAATCTGATGATTTTCTAATTGATCCTAATATTCTTAATGATTATTTTATCGCTGCCTCAACATCTACTTATAACACATCTGTCGATAATACGATAGGTTTTACTACCGAAAGGCCATGTAATTTTCAGTTTGTTGCTGTAAATGAGTGTGATGTTGCTCGTTGCGTTAATAATATTAAATCAAATGCAGTGGGTGAAGATGGAATAGCTATTTAATTTATAAAAATGATTTTACCTTTCATCATAAGCCCTTTGACACACATAATGAATCACTGTTTCACAAGTTCTTGCTTCCCTGATGAGTGGAAAGCTGCTACAATGATTCCTATAGCTAAAAAACCCAATGCCTGTGAACCGCGTGAATTTCGTCCGGTAAGTCTTTTACCAGCTTTATCAAAAGTATGCGAGTCTCTCATGGCTGTACAAATCTCCGAACACATTAGAAAATTAAACCTTATGTCTCCACTTCAATCTGGTTTTCAACCTGGCCACAATGCTATTGTGAAGATCCTAGATGACATAAGATTATCATATGATATGGGGCATATAAGCTTGCTTTGTATGTTGGAATTTTCAAAAGCATTTGACTCTGTTGACCATTTATTACTATGTCAAAAACTAGAACTTAATTTTGGGTTTTCTATTACTGCGGTTAGTCTGTTATATAATTACTTAGTTGGAAGGTCTCAAAGAGTAAGGGTGGGAAATAGTCTGTCTGCTTTTAACAATTTATCCTGTGGAGTTCCTCAAGGCTCGGTACTTAGTCCGCTTTTATTTGCAATGTTTCTTAATGATATTTTCAGCAAATGCCGTCATGTAACCATGCATGCATATGCTGATGATCTTCAGCTGTACTTGTCCAAACCAATTGATCTTGTTGATGATTTATGTATTGAGGTAAATGTAGACATGAGTAAAATAGTAGATTGGGATAAAGCTAATAAGCTTAATCTTAACCCTCTTAAATCATTTGTTCTACCGATTTTTAAGTCTAGATACTCCTTTTTTGATATACCAGCCATTTTTCTGAATGGAGGCGACTTGAAACTTATAGGTAAAGTTAAAAACCTCGGTTACTATATTAACTCCTCACTTTCCGGTGAAGATCATATAAACTCTGTTGTTTGTAAAGTTTACTATATCCTACTTAACCTGAGGAGAACTGCATCATTTGTGCCTGTTGAGACTAGAAGAAAGCTAGTGATTCAACTCATAATGCCAATAATTTCCTACTCAGAAGTTGTATACAGTAAGCTTGATTCGAGGTCAAAGCTTAAGTTACAACTTGTGTTTAATAATGCTGTCAGATACGTTTATGGTCTTAAAAAGTTTGACCGTATAAGTCACTTGAGCAATCGAGTACTTGGTGTCAATATTTTCAATTATTTGGATGCTAGAAACTGTATTTTTTTGCATAACTTGATTTATACACAAACTCCTAATTACTTATTTAATAAGTTACAGTTTTGTAGATCGACCAGAAATATGAACCTTGTAATTCCTGTATACAATTTTTTGAATTCTAAGAGACTCTTTTTTGTGAACGCTATCAGAATGTGGAATTCGCTACCTTCAAGAATCAAAAGTATCTGAAATAAGCACAACTTTAAGCATGCAATATTCCATCAAGAAAAGTGATACTATATTTCTTCTTTCTCCTATTTTCTATTTTATTAATGTTATCTTCTTAATTATTTGATAAAGTTCCTTAAAGGTAATTTATACATAAGTCTACATTCAATGCAATTATAATTTATTTTTAAAATTTAAGCTTATAACAAAATTTAATTTCTTGAGTCAAATGCCTTTGTTTGTTGATTATAACTTAAATTAAAAATTTTAAATTTAAAGTTAAATTTAGTCGTTGCATACAATTTTTTTTTTAATTTAAAATAAGTAATTTAAAATTTTTTGTTTTTATTTATTTGTTGGTTATAACTTATTGTTATTCTTTGATTTTTTACTGCATTTAAAAGACTTTGTTTTATATGTGAACATGATAATTAAATTAAATAAATAAAATAAAATTATGATTCCCCAAATATTTCGACTCTACAGATGGCCATCCGTGAGCTGGAATGGTTTGAAAACCTCTAAAAATCGATTTTTATGTAAAAATGTTGGCAAGAGTAATAGTTTTAAATACACAAACTATCAGAAATTATAGGCCGAAAAAATCTCTTCCAGTCTGCATTAAAAAATTTTTGATATTCTTTATCTTATTTCCATACAAAAACTTTAAAAACTTAATAACTACATAACTTTTTTTTTATAATATCTCTCAATAGCTTTTCAGTAGGTGTTTATTTTATAATTAATATTTTAGTTTTAATTTTTTCAGTTGAAGCAATTCTGGCCAGCAATTCTGACCAGTGAGGATATCATTAGAAATAATTGAGTTTTTTTGAACTTTAGTGAAAATAACTTAAAAAAAAATAGATGCGTCGTTGGACACACGAGATAAGCGAAGCTTTTTCGCAGTTTCATAGATTTGTTAATTATTAGTTTTTTGTAATAAAATAATTTTTAAATTCTAAAATTTTAAATTAAAAACACAAGTTATAATCACACCAGTAGATTTTATTACATATCATTATTATTTTATTTGATTACATATAACATGCATTTTGAATTATTTTTGTAAATGTTTTCAATTATTATTATCGAATTTTATTAATGAAATTATGGGTTTATGATAAATGAAATCGCAAATGTATGTTATGGATGTTATGTCGGCAATATATCTAGAAAAAACTGCATGAATAGTTATTTCTAATCGTGTTGTACAAATATTTGGATCGCTAATTATTTGTAAATTAAATTTATCAAAATGTAATTGCTGAAGTGCCTTTGAGGATTCATGTTTAAAATCGCAATTAAAATCTCCACCAAAAACAATTGGCATTTTGTGATAATTTTCACCCAGTTCAATGGAACCTGCTCGTGTATAACATAAAAAATTCTGTGGATAAATTTTATTATGTTATCGATTTTGTTTTTTTCGGTCGTATTCTGAGGTGAAATGTAAATCGAAATCATCAAAATATGTTGTCCATTAGGACCTATCATTTCTGCAGAACATACTTCTCCAATTTTTGAAATATCAGCGGAAAAATTTTTAAGCTGAAGTCTGTTTAAATATATTGACATATTCCCAGTGACTGTATTGTACTTATTTTTATTATAATTACGATAAATTGCAACTCCTCCAGAACGACAACTATTTCTCTGAAATTAGTGATATCGATACTTTCATCATTTTGCATTTTTGTTTCTGATAGCAATATAATGTCACAGATTTGAGTTATAGAATCGGTAAGATCTTGAGAATGCGCATGGAGACTCTGACAATTTAAAGTCATTACAGAAAAGAACTGTTTGCTCTCTATCAAATATTTTATAGTCATATATTTAGTTTCTAATTTGTTAAGAGATAATCTTTGAAATTCTAGAATTAAATCAACATAAGAAAAATCATTTCGCCTTCCATGATAAAATACAAATTGTTGAGGGTTGTCATCAGAGGTTTTGAGAAAAAGTACGTCAATACTAGTAACACGTGACAAAGCGACGTAGAGTAATTGAAAGGAATTTTTTTTGTCATATTCGTAAACAATCTCTGGGAATGATCCACCCTGTGACTTACGAATAGTTATAGCCATTGCAGGAATTAATGGAAAATGATTTCTTGTAACTGTTATTGTTTTATTTTTATTAAGAGGTATGCTACTGTTTTTTCGTAGTTTTAGCACAGCTCTTCTTCCAACTTGAATCGATTGAGCGTCAGCAGAAGCTTTCATTCTTGTTTTCTGACCAATTTTAGACTCATCGAATTCCAGCCAAACTTTTTAACCTGGTCATCCTGGTCTATTTCAATGTGCACTAGGTTACCAATCGCCCCATTTGCCAAACCATGGCTAATATTTACATTTGTTGTTATGAGATAATGTTTATTGATGACAAAAACAATTTTAGAAGGTTAACCACCTGTATCGATGACTTTCAAATTATGCAATTTTTTAAATGCTTGTAATTGTTCATTATTTTTACATCCACTAATGTTATCTATTGCAGAGGAAATTTTGTTATGTTCTATTGCGCGTAGGATAGAATTATAAAATAAATCTACAGAAGCATTACAAATTATCTTATTCCATTTGGACACAGGCGGCTGGCAGCTTCTTTCGTAAAAAATCGACTCCCTATTAAATGTAACTCGTTTAGTTCCAGCAGTTCTTGAAATTACTTCGGGAACAGACAATTCTCATCAACAAAAGAAAACACGTACTTAGCGATGTTAATGACAATATTAGTATGTAGAAGCAACATTTGTTTTGTTATATTTTTTACTGATTTGGTTGTTTGGATAGCCAATACACAATCCTTTTGATCTGCGCCATAGCTTCACATATTCAAATGAAGGATAGCTAATGCACTATCCTTTAATAGATTCTTGTCATCAATTGCAACATAGCTTCAGTTAATACTTAACATTAAATAAACTCACAAGGTCAACGAAGGCTTTTGGATCAACGAAGGTTGCTAGTGTATAGAACTGTCAATCGAAAGGGCACTGGTTCGATTCTCATTGCAACAAAGAAATATTTTTATTAATTTTATATTCTCTTGTTGCAATCGACACAAAAAGCAACAACAATTCTAAGAAAAAGGTGTAAGGAAAAAAGTGTCGTTTTTCAGATTTCACTCAAGCAAATCACAAAACGAGGCGTAAAAAACTTCGCTTCAAAAATCATAAAAGTGTACGAAAAACATCATTATTTTTTAATTCGAAAGCAAAAATTTTAAATTTTTTGATGCAGATTGGGAAAACCTTTTCAAAAATATTATTTCAGATCTTTTCACTTTTTCTAACTCACACTAGCCAATATTTTTACAAAAAACTAGATTTTTAGAGGTTATTCCAAACCATTGCAGCTCAAGGATGGCTATCGCTAGAGTCGAAATATTTGGGAAATGATCATAACATAAGCCAAGGATTATTTTGAGGAACTGCTCCGAACAACTTTTTTCGTGAGGACCCGTAATGTATATATATGTTTTTCTTTTTCAAATGTCTGATTTCGTTATTTTACTCAAATAAATACTTGTCGTCCTGCTCCAAATGAAGCGATTGAATTGCTTTTTTATATTTTTTGCTTCAGCAACCCCCTCATCTCCCCATCACCACAGAATCAGAATCAGAATTCACAGCTACAGCTTTGTAAACAGCTCACATTAGTTCAAATAGATATTGAGTAGGGAAATTAACCCCATGGTATCACAATGGGCCTCATTGACTTAACTGTGTTTCTGAAAAGTGACAGCCACTTTAACCTTACTTAACCCTCCCCCCCTTATGAAACACCTATCTACGGCGTTGCACATTCCGTTTGTTTCTTGATTAGCTAATAAGTATTAATTATTCTTAAATAAGCTCAGTTTAAAACCAAGGCATAAGCCAAGGCACACCACATTTCACGTTAAATGGCTCGTTAGGAATCTATTTGACGCGTTATAAAGGTTGATCGCGTTATAAACATATGCAAATCCCCAGTTGGCAATTAAGCTAGGGCTATGCAAAAGAAGTCATGTTATTAGTTCTATTCTTGGCGTCAATTTACTTTACAATATCGCTGTATTGATGACTGCTTCTCTTAGGCAAACCTTTTGAAGGTTCTGAGTCTTTTCATATAGATTCATATGAAAAAAATTTTAAAAAATTTTAGAAAAATTGCTGAAAAAATTTAGATTTGAAAAAAAATGTTTATTTGTCCGAGCAATGTATCGAATTAACGTCCCCAAATCCTTTCTCTTTACATATCATATTACATGAAAACATTTATATGGTAAAATTAGAAGTCTTTTCTTACGTTTTTGTATAAAGAAAATTCTAAAAATATTTTGAGGACAATTTTAAATGAACAAAAAGATTTTAAAATAAATCTATTGTATATATAAAAAAAGAACCCAAAAAAGTTTTTTCGGTGCTGGGTATCGAACCCACAAACCCTTGCTCCAAATCTTGCTTGCTATTGTAATGACGCAAAGTAAGCGAAACTTTGTTAACAACTGCGATAGACGAGCGAATAAGATGTCACACCAACACACGAGAGGACGTAGGTTCAGGTCAGGAAATGCTCAGAGTCAATTTTGATTTTAAGCTCATGTTTATAATGTTTTTTTTTTAAATGCATTCTGAAAAATGCTCTTCTAGCAAGCTTCTTTAGAGCCACAAAAGGGTATGGCCAAGAAAATTTTCTCGTTTCATTTAAAAAAAATAATAGGCTTGGATATGAGTGCGGAAGGAAAACAAAATCCAATTGTAGGCCTGCTAGTTAGTAAGCGCGTCGAAGAACTGCATTTGCCCAATAGGTCATACTCCAAATCGATTTTTAACATCCTATTAAGATATCCAGAAAACTAACATTATGTTGATCTCCTGTTCGATTTTAATATTCGTTATATCTCTTAGTGTAGGAAAAAAAGATAGAAACTAAACAATTTTTCTCTAAAACGATTAAGGAATATGCAAGGACTTATATTTTTACTCAAACAAATGAGATGTTTATTCGTGAGCAACTGTAACGACAGAATAATATTTCGTGTCTTAAAAAATTTGCCTCGGTCATGATTTAATTTATTTTGAAAGATTTCAATCGATTTATTTCAAGGACTTCAAAGACTTACGGTGATTGCAATATTTTCCAAATAATTAAATAATGCAATCAATTTTGTTTTGTAGTCGGGATTGTGTAAAACTGAATTTAAATGAAATCAGCAATGGATAAATTTTTTTTTATGTATTCAATAACTCAAAAATGATGTCAGTACTTCTTGTGTTGAAAGATTATAATCATAACCTGAAGTCATTGGCTATGAAAGTTACTGATTGCAATACAAAGTGATTGCAATATTTTATAACTCTGCCTTTTGGCTTAGCGTCAAGATTATAAAGTATTCTACTGAGAGTAAGTTTTTATCAAAAGGGATATGAAAGCTTTTATAAAGTAATCAAGCCTTTGAAAAGTTTAAGTATTTTTAATATAAATCATTAACAAACAAATTGCAATATTATTTGAATAAAAAATATTCAATTAAACATAAATCAAATAAAACAAAACTTAAGTCTAAACACAAAACCTATTAAACTTTTAATATTGTCTATAATTTCTAGCTGCCAACAAAGAAAGATTCCTTGAAATAAATTTGTAACTTTAGTTCTTGTACCAGCATTTCTGGTGTCTTTGATCAGATTACCAGCTGAAAGCAACATCTACAAAAACTGCAACATTCTGAAGGATATTAAATAAAAAGTAAATTCCTTAGAAATGGACACAAAGGAATTTATTAAGAAATGTGACACCACTAGCAACTACGCACAGTGTTTTATTGCCACAAATAGGAAAAAATCAATTTCCAAAAAAACCCAAAAAAGTTTAATTATCTGATATAACACATTTCAACTAAGAAGAAGCCGAAAGGGTTTTAAAATTTTTTTTTATTTCGCTTGGTTTCACGGAGCTCTGAAATTCAAGTGTTAGAAAAACTTATAGTTAAGCAAAAAAAAAAAATCTAAATTTTTGTCCAACTTTGGAATCCTCTAAATGAGTTACTTTTAATGCGACCCTAATAAATGAAGTTGATTACAACTTTCGTTTTACGGATATTTTCAAAGCCATAGTGATTATTCAAGTGGAAAAGTACTTTTAAAAGTTTGAAAGAGAATAAAAAAAGTATATCGAGGTATATTCCAAATTGGTTTATTTAAGTTTGCTAAAAGTTTGTTTTATATAATAAAATATGTCTCAGCTGCAAGTAATGACGAAATTTTGTTTCTTATGAAACATGTTCTAAGAAAATTGGTGATAATTTCTCTGCGTGGCTCGAAATAAAGATAAGCCTGACTGTGATAGAAATATGTTAAGCTTTGTAAAAGTAAAAACTTGCGCAAATACAAATTATGATCAACTTAAAACTCAGTCAAAATATGTAATAGCATCAATTCAAAATAAGTGGCGAGCTCCTTCGCTTCAAATGGTTATTTCAGCAAAAACCTAAAATATGGTTCATTTTTGGATTATGACAATAAAAGTTTATGTATATCATAAATATACATATATATATTAGGCCGGGTCGATTTGTGGGGAGGCCAAAAATCACCCATTGCTCAGTAAAAATCGTATTCTAGGGATCAAAATAAGAAACTTTGCCCGAGGAACTATACCTCTAAAACGAATTCTAATGCCACAACTTTTGACTTTTATCCCGTAGTGTCAAATTTTGAAAAATCCCTCTTTGACCCAATTAGAGTGCCCCAATCGAGTCCAAATGCATGACCGACCCCCACTAACTTTTGAGGGCCGGTCAGTGGCCAGCCATGTCAGTGGCACACCCCCTGGAACCCCCAGGGGTTCCCTATACAAACATTTTAAAAAATCACAGTTTTTGGCACTTTACATGAAAAAATCAGCGAAATGGCTATGTTTTCTTCTTTATTTTTATTTATTACTAGCTGAACCCGGTGTGCTTCGCTACTCCCCTCGTTATAAAATAAAATTAAAAGTATTAATATATTTTTCACGCCATCGAATTTTCGAAATAAGTCCACCCAGCGCCACCTACCGTGTCCATTTATACACAAATTATTTTCTTATGATCAAACAAACATACATTCTGAATTTCAGTTAAATTGGTCCATAAATTCAAATTTTCGATATAAGTTCACCCCAGCGCCACCTATCGGGTCCAAATATAACCTATGTTACCCACCGTACCAAGATGAACATTACCTGAAAATTTCATCAAAATCGGCCCAGCCGTTTTGGAGTCCATACGTTACATACATACACACATCCTATTTTATATATGTATATAGATTTATTTATTTATAATAATATTCATTTATTTATTTATAATAATATTTATTTATTTATTTATAATAACATTTATTTTTTGCTCTTAAGAAATTTATTTAGTCAGAACATATGTAATTGAAAAAATTAATTTAACTTAGTTATAGAAAAGAAACCAAAAAAATTATTGTTTGAAGTCTTTTTTACTTTCAAGTCTGGGCAATTTCGCACGGCTCTCTAATGTCGTCGCCATAACAGCCTCTACATTTTCCGGTATCACTCGTTTGGAAACGCTAGATAGCAATTGAACGTGTCGTTCCGTTCCTTGTATGTGTGATGGAATTTTTGGATCATTAAACGGTGTATCATCTTGATTTAAATATTCTTTCAATGTAACGTACGGAATGCTTCGCGTAAATGGTGGTTCAAATACGTTATTTATGTCATTCATATTAATCATGTCCGTGTAACTTGTGCAATTAAAGTTTATATCTCGTTTTTTATAAGCTTTAAGTTCCTTTGGGTCCTCAACATCGGTTCGATAGCGTAGAATTATCTTGATAGCACAGTCGCACTTTTCTTTGCTATCATAAAACAACATTGATAAGATATTTTCCGAATGCGCATAATATGAATTATTTGTAATTACTTGATTGACAATTTTGCGTGAACGAGGTTCTAGAAATCGTGACCAACTAATGAACTTGAAAAATAATGCACTACCGTACATGACAGAGCTGTAATACTTGATATTGAAGTACATTGGCACATAACATTCAATTATAAATTCAACCAGAATTCTTAACTTTGCATCTGGATTTTCCGTTGTCACATATAATCGTTATAATCTAGCGGCCTTGGTGAGCCAGCGAGAATGTACAATTTTCCCTGGTTTGATGTTAGCCAGATCCACCGAGACCACGCCGCTAGAAATTGTATGGGCCATGTCGTATAAGTACTTCGAATCGGTGGAAAATTCAATTTTTTTCTGGAGCAGGGGCATATTTTTCAACTCAATTTTCTGGAAGTCGTCCACCACCTGAAAATATATAATAATAAAATAATTAAAAACGGTTGACAATTATAGTAAATTAGTGATAGCAATAACTTACCGGAAGAGTTTCACAAGCATCGATATGTTTGCCCAGTTTTCCGGTTGCCGATCTAGGTCCAGTGCTGGTTGATTTATCCAAAGCCTCAAACAAATGCCGAAACGGAAGTTCGTTGAAGTGTAAAAGGCAAACGAACCAATGCAATGGTCTTTGTAACAGCAATTCGAATTTTCGTATGATTCCACCGTGTGGGCCAGTGTTTCTTGGCTCACCGTCAGTACATATGCCAATTAATGCATCCAGTGATATATTTTTATCGTTGAAAAAATCATTTAATTTGGTTATTTTGTATTCAGTGGATTCATGTTCCAGTCTTACGTAACCAATCAATTCAGAATTCGGTTCTCTCAAAATAACAAGATGAGGTTCTTTTACCGAAAATCTTGTTGATCTAGTATGATAATTCTCATAAATTTTATCTCTCGTTAAAGTATCCATCTTTTCTGCCATCGAATGAAATCGCTAACAAATTGGTATCATCTAACCGTTTGCGAAGCACTTCTTGTCTGCATTTATCTTTTTCTCTGCGAACTTTCAATTTATCCATGATGAGAGGTTTGCCATGCATATGTTTCATTTTAAAATCTTGGAAAAGAGCAGTTCCCAATGCTGATGCTACTCTATCAGGTACACCATATCTGTCACATATCGAGGCAAAGTTAAAACAATCGTATCTTTCTGTGTATTGTGAACTTGTGCTTCTATCCATATCTTCTTGAACCGGTGGCGGTGTGTATGTTGAATCATCGGGATCTTGGTATGTTGGCATTGATGACACAGACGTTGCTCCTTGCTCTTCAATTTCCATCACAAATGCATCCATTTTTAGTCTTCTATGATTATGTTGATCGTGCATAAACTCTTTGAGGTGTTCGGGAACCAAGTTGCATGCACCTGGAGCTTCCTGCAAATCGCATTTACATTTTCCAATGTAAAAAATTGTTTCCAAAGATTTTACATACTCTGGAAATTGTTGGGTTTTGTTTCTTCTCTTGATTTGTTCTTGATATTTGTCAAGCAACATATTCAATTTATTAAATACACTTTTTTCAGCATTATTTCCATACACACACATATTTCCCAAGTTTTTCCCAAATTCCAATCAAGTTATCTTGTACTTGAATAGTGAATGATTTATAAGAAAACTTTTTTTGTTCGCTCAAGTAAAAATAATATCTCAAGATATGGGTTGGTAAATTAAGATCAGTCAAATCAATAGACTCACCAAAAACAGTAATATCATGCCTGGGTATATGACTCATTGGGTTTCCGATAGTTGTTGATGTTGTTGCTGCTTCATCTTGCGGTGTAGAGGATGATTTATTCATTGTAAACTTTTTGATTTGGAATGGTTTTTTTATTTTTTTATGTTCTGATTTTGTTCTGACTAAATAAATTTCTAAAGAGAAAAAATAAATAAAATAATAAAAATAAATAAAAGAAATAAAACCTAAATAAGATAAATAAAATAAAGTGCCAACAATGGTGATTTTTTCACAAATTTCAAAAGTTGGGGCATTAGAATTCGTTTTAAAGGTATAGTTCAATTCAATTCAATTCAATTTATTCACATTTCTCTTAAATATCTATTTAATACAATACATGTTTTATAAAAAGTTTAACATTAATATCAATAAGTATAATAAGGTAAGAGATAAGGCAGTGATAGGTGGAGTAAATAAATTACTGTGTTACCCATCACGAGTTAATATTAAAATGTTACTTACATTTAATATTAGATTTTAAATATGTGCGGAGTAAAGAGAAAAGACAGATAGAATGAAAAATAGAAGAAGTATAAAATTTGATGAAAGGAGAGGATACTAGACTAAAGTCTGTAGGAGTAAATCAATGTTATCCAAGTTGAAGTTAAAAAGCCAGGACTTCAGGTGCCTCAGAAACGACTTCATATAGTTTATGACTTTAATGCTAGCAGGTAGCATGTTGTATAGGCGACAAGCTACAATTGAAAAGCTATTCCGGTAACCAGTGGTGCGGTAGGGTGCAATCAATACAGAGTTCACTCTCCTGAAATTATAATGACTCACTGTATAAGAAATTAGGTTGCTGTGTTTTTTAGAGAATACTTCCAAAACTTTATAATAAAATAAGTGTTTAATAGGCAAAATATTAGCAGATTTAAATAGTTCAAATGAAGGCGACAGTCGACTTTCATTAAAAATTTGTTTAATGATGCATTTTTTTAAAGTTAGCAATGGTTTCAATTTGATATTGTAAGCTCCACCCCAACAACAGATACCATAACTGAGTTTAGAGTGAAACAGACCAAAGTAGAGCATTTTTAGGACTTTAAATGAACATAATTTACGCAGGCGATAAAATTTTCTTACAACAGATTGAAAATAAGTCTTTAGAGAGTTTGAATATTCGTTCCAGCTCAATTTATAGTCTATTATTATGCCTAAATATTTAAAATTATTGACAATTTCAATTTCAAAGCAGTTCATGTCGCAGTTACATACTGGATTATATGAATTTGGATCATTGGAATAGAGGACAAACTTTTTACAAGACGGGTCGTGGTATTTAAAACATATTTCTGAGAGATCTTGAGTGGCTAGTTTAAAAAACAACAATTTAGTTTTGTTACTTATAATTAGTTTGTGCCTGCTAAACCATTTTCTCAGCAATTCCATATCAGCGTTTATCATTGCGGTAAGTTCAAGCATAGAAGATGTTTTATATGAAATGCCCAAGTCATCCGCAAACGCTGTAATACGACCGCTCCAATTTTGCAAAAAAATTGAATTCAGATAAATAAGAAACAAAATTGGGCCAAGGACAGAACCTTGTGGAACACCAATATTAGTAGTGGCTGGGTTACTAATAGTGATACCAATTTTCACCCTTTGAATACGGTTACTTAGATATTGAGAAAACCATTTGTGAATTGCCCCTCTTAACCCGATGGAATTCAGCTTATCTAGAAGAATTGAATGATCCACCATATCGAACGCTTTAGTGATATCTACAAAAAGTGATGCAGTCAACATTTTATCATCTATTGCTCTATTCACGAAGGTAAGAAAGTCAAGTAGAGCATCTTCCGTTGACTTACCTTCTCTGAAGCCGAACTGACTATGACTAAGAAAAGAGTTCTTATAAAGAAAATTAAGAATACGCTTTTTCATTGCTTTTTCAAAAACTTTAGCAATGGATGGAAGCAGTGAGATAGGTCGGTAGTTTTGCATATTTCTTTGATCGCCTTTTTTAAAGAGGGGAATGACCACAGCGCTTTTGAGTTCAGGTGGAAAGTCACCAGACTGGACACTGAAATTAAAGAGATAAGCTAATATATCGGATATATTGAAAGCAACTTTCTTAAGCAGAGCGTTAGGAATGTTGTCAACACCACAAGAATTGCTGTTATCGAGAGAATTTATAAGTTTAATAATTTCCATTGCAGAAATACTTTCGAAAAAGAAGCTATGCATTACAGGCGGATCAGGTAATATATCGTAATGCTCTGAGCTTGTATGGCTATGAGCAGCAGCTTTAGCTATTGATACGAAAAAATCATTAAAGGAGTTGGCTATTAAATTTTCGTCAGAAGAAGGAGCACCATTAATATTCAAGTTTATTTCTGAGTCACATTTTTTATAACTACTAGTAATTTTGTTTGCTAAATCCCATTCTTTTTTCAAATTACCTCTGGACTTATGAAATGCATTTTGGTAAAAACTGTCACGAGCTAGAGGAATATCATGTTTTAATTCTTTTACCAGTTTTTTTAAGCGATTTTTTAAAGAACTATTATAAGGATGTTTTAACGATTTCATCTGAAGTTTATTTTTTAGTTTTATTTTACGTAGGATATTATTTGTAATCCACGGTTTTAGTTTTAAATTTTTTTTGCTATTTACGCACTTAGAAGAAGTGGCTAGATCTATATAAGATTTGAATTTACTTAAAAATTTATTGTAAGCTATGCATACATTATGTGAATTATAAACATCAGTCCATGACTCTTTTAAAAGCAAATTGTTAAGACATGTATAGTCAATTGTAAAAATAGTTTTTGTTTCATTTTTCTTAACGCAAGTAGCGACATTATTTTTAAGCACGATGCCTGTCATGCAATGGTCAGTAATATTCAAGTCTATATTTATACAAGCATATAATTCCTGACTACTTGAAAAACGACCCAATAAATGATCAATGCAAGAACCAGAACTTGGCCTAGTACAATCTATATATATAAAAATGGATGTATGTATGTGGGTATGTGGGTATGTGGGTATGTGGGTATGTGGGTATGTGGGTATGTGGGTATGTGGCTATATCACGTATAGACTCCAAAACCGCTAAACCGATCTTTATGAAATTTTCAAGGAAACTGAAGCCACATCTTGGGAGTGTTCCTGTGATGTTTGGTAACGATTGGACGAGGGGGAGTGGTACCTCCCATACAAGCCAAATTTGCGCTATCCATCACAAATCAAAAAAAGGATATATATCAGGCGTTTCAATCGTAAAGAACTAAGATTTGGTAATTTTATTCAGATGGTTACTGTTGGTAACTGTACAAAAAATAGGCGTGGTCTTAATATAAATACGCCCACTTTTTCGAAATCATGGCAATTCCGGTGTTCTACACATTTTTACAGTGAAACTTGCTGTGTAGGTGCTCCAAGAGGCGAACACTATATATAAATATTTTCACGCCCACTTTTACCGCCCACAATTCAATATCTATATATATAAAAAGCAAAACGATGTGTGTCTGGCTGTGTGATGTCTATAGACTCCAAAACTACTGAACCGATTGACCTGAAATTTTGGCAGTCGATTTGTTTCAGGTACGAGATGGTTGACGGAAAAAATTGCCACACCCCCTTTTACCGCCCCCATATCAATAAAAATTTTATATTTCAGTCAGTTTGGGTCGTATATCAGTGAAAATGCTATATTTCAAGCAGTTTTGGCCGTATGAGGTTTACATGTGATACCGTAGTTTGTTTGTTTACTTTCGGCAACTGTACTAAAAAAGGGCGTCATCGCTATAAAGCCACACCCAATTTTTGAGAAATCATTAAAATTGACTACTGGGTCGATTGTGCTAAAATGTTGGCTTAGTTTGTACGGTAACTGTACGGTAGTTAAACTCACTTTTCGGGGAGATAGCGTCGAGTGAAGTAAAGTGCGCCAGGCTTAACCTAAATTGAGCTGAAATTTGGGCAGTCGATTTGTTTCGATTACGAGATGGCTCAAGGGAAATATTTTGCCGCACCCCTTTTGACCGCTTGCAAAACAACAAAAATGCTATATTTCACACGGTTTTGATCGTATTAGAATAATATTTGGTTATTTAGTGCATATGGCTACTTTCGGCATTTCTTCTGTGGCAGAACGATGTCTGCCGAAGAGACAGATTGTTGCTGTGAGGTTTGGTAACGTTTGGACGAGGGGGCGTGGTACCTCCCATGCAAGCCAAATTCGCGCTATCAACCACAAACCAAATAAAGGATATATTTCAGACGTTTTCGATCGTAAAAAACTAAGATTTTATAATTTTGTTCAGATGGTTACTGTCAGTAACTGTACAAAAATGGGCGTGGTCGCAATATGTATACTCCCACTTTTTTGAAATCATGGCTATTCCGGAGTTCTACACATTTTTATAGTGAAACTTGCTGTGTAGGTGCTCCAAGAGGCAGTCACGATACATAAATGTTTTTACGCCCACTTGTACCGCCCACAAATCAATATCTGTATATATTAATATGAATCGTGATTTGTTCGGATACTTAAAACTTGAAAACGACTGGACCAAATTGGATACTTCCTTCAACGGGTTTGTTTATAACTGCTACGCAAAAGTTTAGGAAAAAAATAATGCCACAACCCCTTTTATCGCCCACAAATTAAAAAAAATATGCTATATTTAAGACTAGCGCCAACTGCCGCCAGCAAGCGAAAGACAGAAATGGCTGGCGCAAATTTTTAGATGAGGCCAAGACCGACATACGGTTGTAGCGCCAACTAAGTAAGTAAGTAAGTATATTTAAGACAGTTTTGGTCGTATTAAATTAAAATTTGGTAAATAAGTTCGTACGATAACTGTCATTAACTTTAATAAAAACGGGCGGGGTCACACTTCATCTACGCCTACTTTAAAGAAAATATCAAAATACTTCGAAACTATTAGTCCGATTGAGCTCAAATTTTGTAAGTGGCTTTGCTTTGAGTTCGAGATGGTTTAAGAAGAAATGCAACACCCCCTTTTACCTCCCACAAATATATACAAAATTTGTGTTATCGAATAGCTTTAGAGTTATGGGGCGCACAGCTTAGAAATTCGGTATTTAGACGTACCGAGTTGGACAAGGGGGAGGGGCACCTCCCATACAACCCAAATTCGCGATATCGAATAGCTTTGAAGTTATAGGCCGCAAAGCTTTGGAATTAAGTTTTTGACCTTAATTTACACATGCAGTTTCAATGATTTTATTTTATGGGCGTTGGACAGGGAGGCGTGACATCACCCTTACAACCCAAATTTGCGATATCGAATTGCTTTGAAGTTATAGGTTGACAGCTTAAGAATTCGGTATTCGACCTAAAGTAATACATGCACTTTCATTACTTACATTTAATGGGCGTAGGGCAAAGGGGAGTGGCACTTCCCATACAACCCAACTATGTGCTATCAAATAGTTTTGGAGTTAAAGGTCGCACAACGCCGGAATTCAGTATTCGACCTCAATATACACATGCAGTTTCATTGATTTAATTTTATGGGAGTGGCACTCCCATATAACGTAAATTTGCGATATCGAATATGATTGAAGTTATAGGTCGCACAGCGTCAGAATTCAGTATTCGACCAAAATTTACGCATGCAGATTTACTGATAAATTTTTTTAGAGTTTTTCGTGGGGGGGAGGGGAGGGGGAGAAGCGTGACACCTCCAACTTAACCCAAATTTGCGATATCGAATAGCTTTGGAGTTATAGGTAACTAAGCCTCGGAATTCAGTATTCGACCTAAATTTATGCATGCAGTTTCATTGGTAAAATTTTATGGGTGTAGGGAAAAAGGGAGTGGCACCTCCTATACTACCCAAATTTGTGCTATCGAATAGTTTTGGAGTTATATGTCGCACAGTTTTGGAATTCGGTATTCGACCTCCATGTACACATGCGGTTTAATTGATTACATTCTATGAGCGGTGATCAAGAGGGCGTGGCACTTCCTATACAACCTAAATTTGTTATATCGAAAATCTTTGTGGATATAGGTCACACAGTCTCGGAATTCAGTATTCGACCTCAATTTAGATATGCTGATAACATTTTATGGGCGTTTGACAAAGGAGAGTGGCAGCAACGCGCCGGGTTTCAGCTAGTCATTAATAAAAGAGTAAAGACCGTGAGTTGCGATTATGCTATTGTAACGATCAACAGAGTCATTATTCAACATTGTATCAAGATTCAAGTCCCCCATAACAATTAAATTTTGGCATTTTTCCTTGCTTAGTAAACTATTAAAATCAACAAGAAAGTCTTGTACTGGGTAAGAGTGAAGTCTGTATATGCACAAAATTGAATAATTATCATTGTTTATCTTTAATGTTATTTTTAAAATATCTGCACCACTAGTACTGCAGCAAACTGACTTGCAATTAATATTATTTCTTGCGAAAATTCCAACACCACCAGCAGGATACGAGTCGTTGCAGCACGCGTAAAAATTGAAACCCGGTAACATGAAGTCATTAATTTCATAGCTATATATCCATATTTCTGAGACAAGTATTATATCAGGAAGTTTAGGAAATGCATTTAAGTTTGATAGAAGTAAATCAAAATTACGTCTTAGGCTACGAATGTTTTGGTGAACAATTAGCAATGAGTTTTCGCTATTAATAATTTGAAAGTTTAAATTGCTACAATAATTAATTAAGTGAACAGTAGGGTTGTTAACATTATCTATTACATTAGTCATTTTATAATCAATTTACACATTTGTTTTTAAGAAGTTCAAATTCTTCAAAAGATTTAACAACCACAACCTTACTGTTCTCAGTTTTTCTTAACATAAATTTAGTGTTATCATACCACAAGAACTTATAATTATTTTCTCTTTTAAAGTCCCTTAAGGCATTATATAAAGCTCTGAAGTAGTTGGTCAAACTTTCATTAATGAAAATATTGTTCTTAAGATTTACATTATAAAGAGATGCTTTCATTTTTTTATAATTAGATTTTTTAGCCAGTAGAACTGATTTCTTAATAGCAGCTGAGGCTAGTTCCAGACAAATTACAGAAACCTGATTTTTTACATTGTTATTGTTATTATTATTATTGCTTGTAACATTGGATTTTTCATTTTGCATTTTACGAGATTGTTTGACATAGCAGTTGATAACATTATCAGCTGTTAAGTTGACAGACAGCGAGTCTTTAAACAGTTTGAGACTTAAATTTAACGCGTTATTATTTGTAGCGTTCGGAACACCGACAATGTCAATTGAGTTTTTTAATTTATTTTGCTCCAGGCAGTTTAGTTTATTCTCCAGTTGTGAGACCTTCTTGCTGAGTAGCTGATTATCATTTTGCAGTCGTTGTATAGACGTCAAGTACTCGGCGTTAATGTTTTTTAGACAAATGATCTCTGAATATAACATCTGCAGAGTAACGCCTTCAGATGGAACGGTACTAATTTGATGTTGTTGTTGAGCGCAGTGAGTAGTAACTTTGTTGATAGCATGTTGTTGGTTAGCTGCAGCATTCTCATCGCCGACGACAACTTCAGAACTCACGATGTCTTTTTTTTGAGCAATACCGATTTGAGCAGATTTGCGACGTATAGCAGTGCATTTATTACAGCGAAAAGCGACATTATTTGCACGCATGTACTCAATATCATTTATATTAATTTTAGCGCAATTCGAGTGAAAAATTAATTTGCACTCCGAACAAGTAATTTTTGTTGAATCAGCACGATCAATTTTTTTTGCGCAAGAAGAGCAGATCATTTTGATTAAAAAAAGAATATTAGGAGAATTGAAGAAAAAGAATAGGAAAAGTAAAACCGCACGTTTTTATTATTAAAATGTGTTAATACAAGCTTTGGACGTGTGTTGTAAAACGACAAGCTTATTAGTTAATACAATCGATCAGCGCAAGACACGAGCAACCGAAAGGCTTGACATCTCAATGTTAACTGAAACACCCGAGTTCCTCGGGCAAAATTTCTTATTTTGATCCCTACACTCACAGAACTAAACCCATTGCCGCAACCGAAAAATTGCCCTACTAACTTTGTCGATTGTCGGCAATTTTCTAAATGCAATTGCCTCAATCGCCAATTTCCCAATTGAGCTAATTGCGTCATTCCGTTGCGAGAACGGAACTGCAGACAAGCTTTTGAGCCATTCGGTTGTGCACAACGAACTGTTTATCGCGCTTACCAGATGTCAGTTATATGAACCGAGTCTTCTCATCGTTTCGACTTACGAGTGTGAAAAATAAACGATGAAAATAAACATGCTTTGTTGATGCTAATTTTGCAAATTTGCATAATTTTAAGAAGAAATAAATTAGATTTATTTCAACTGCACAAGTTTTATTTATTCAAAATTGAATCACTTCACTTTGAACACTTAACCAACCACTTACAGCGAGAATACCGACCGAACCATAAACAAAGGCGCGACGAGCAACATAGCGAGTGTAAAAATCAAACGACGGAAACAAGGATTACTTTGTTGTTTCTTATTGTACATTTGCAGTTATTTAAGAAGAAATTAATTTAATAAATACAGACTGCAAAAGTTATATATATTATATATATTAGATAAAATATATTTTTTAATTAATTCCTTTACCTAAAAACACTTCAATAACTTGCACCGAGAACACGCACTAGAAATCAACCGAATACTGAACAAAAGAGGAACGAGCAACACAGCGATCGTGAAAAAAGCGACGGTTGTGGTTAAGGTGACCACATGTAAGTTATTTTTATTGACTATTCGTCTGTTGCAATTGACTTTGGTGGCGGTGCAACTGAATATTGAAACATCGTTGCAATTCGGTGGTAACGCAAGAAAAATTCCATTGACAGAATTAACAATGCGGATATTTCAACTACTCCTTTTATCCGTAAATCTGTAATTGTACTGGTCAGTTGTTTTGGATAAATTGATATTGCTTAGACGGGAAGTAAGTTGAAATGACAAATTCCATTCAGTTCTTGCAACTAAAGCATAAATATTGAATGTTAACCGAATTGTTATTTAGGCATGAAATTACAATAATAAAATAAGCATTTACGTCAGCCGAAAGTCGATTATGCTTATTTAATTACAGTTAAATAAACAGATTTTTAATTGAAACAAAAACTTTATGAGTACAATTAGGTTAGGTTATTTACTATAACCTAACGAGAACAAATTATTTTTTTGAGTGTAGAATACGATTTTCACTGAGCAATGGGCGATTTTTAAATTGACCCGCCCTTAAAAAAAATATAAATATATATATAATATAGTATATAATATATATAATATATATGTATATATATATATTTATATATATATTTATATTTTTTATATATATTTTATATATTTTTTATATATAATATATTATATATATATATATATATTAGGGCGGGTCAAATTCTGGCTCAGCGAAATTCGTAAAATACATGTAATTTCAAGACTTTTTCTCCACTACAGCATATACAAATTCTGAAAAAAAGCTGTGCGGACTTTCGTAAATAGATTCATACACATACATTCATACATTCATATTTTATAATTGAGAACAAAATCTATTTACGAAAGTCCGCACAGCTTTTTTTCAGAATTTGTATATGCTGTAGTGGAGAAAAAGTCTTGAAATTACATGTATTTTACGAATTTCGCTGAGCCAGACCTCCAAAAAATTCGTCCATACAAATTGACCCGCCCTAATATATATATATAAATAAAACAAAGAGTCAAATAAATATTACAAAAATTAAGCTTGCAAAAACAAAAAAAAAAAGTTAAATTAAAATAAGTGCAAATTGCAATAATGACAAAGCGATAACAAATGTTTTAAACGATGTTTTTTTATTATGTTTTGCTTTGCTATTCTATTTTTGGAGTGAAACTTCTTAGGCGGCGATTTGATACTGAGAGTAAAATTTTTAGAGTCTCGTCATGAAAAATATTTCGAGTCTCGTCACGTTTTTGTGTACATGGGCTATTCTATTTTGTGTGTTTTTTGTAAGGGGACCACCAGAAGGACGGCACATAGAGTGCAGTTGTGTTCATAAGATATGTTGAGGGGGAAAAAGTAATAGCACCACCAGCTCATTTATTTGACTTCCCTAGGAGTCATATATTTTTTTGATATAATTTATAATAGAATTTTATTTCTATATTGTGTGTTTTTTGTATATAAATAAATCCCCACAATAGATCTCCCTGCATTATATTAAATTTTTTCATGTCGAAAATAGCAAATCACGAACATATATCTCATATTTTAGTAATCGAAAACCGTGAGGGCATGGGAAGAGGTGGTTAGTGAGTTGATTGAGGATGTTGGCCATTTGAGTCTCAATGTACACTATTTTCGAAAATTGTATTAATAAGCCAAAAGTACAACAATGTATAAAATTTCATCGAAACCTGTTGATGTTTGATGTAATAAATACGCGGTTAGAAATCTTGTACTAAATTTTAGTCTCACTAAAATATTACTGCATTTTTTTAATCTTGCTATTTACAATTTTAACTTTGCAAATACTAACTAATAACTAAAAATCTTCTGTTCTAGAATTTAAACTAAAAGAATTATTACAGCATCCACTTTAACTTTTTAAATTTTACATTTTTTGTTTCAATTTTAGCCTTTTTTGTTTAAATTTAAGTACAATTCTGTATTAATTTTTACTTTTAATAAAATTTTTACTAAATTCTAGTACACTTGGATACTAAGTTTATATGAAGACCGTAAAAAGTTAGCCTGGCAATGCTGCGACTCAATCTTAGGCGACTCGGTTCATATGTTTGTTTATCGCGCTTTTCATGTGCAGACCAATAGCTTGGGGATTAGAGTTGTGAGTTTACAAACTCAATGTCATGTGATCGAATCTCGCGTTGTTTGTTATATCTTTTTTAAATATTTAAATCCAAGCTTGTACTAAATTTGAAACTAAAGCTGTATTAAAACCATTTTTTAGTATTTTGTAAATACTAGATTTGAAACCAAAGCTGGTGTAGACTTATGTGTAGTACGCAAAAGTTTAAATTTTAGTATTAAATAAACTAGTAAATTATAATAATTATAATTATAATAAATTAGTATTATTTAAACCATTTTTTAGTATTTTGTAAATACTAGATTTGAAACCAAAGCTGGTGTAGACTTATATGTAGTACGCAAAAGTTTAAATTTTAGTACAAGATTTCTAACAATGTACAATTTGGGCTACGGGCGTGCGACGTGTAAGTTCCACTGGCGTATAGAACTATTGCTGTCGAGTGGAATACAATATTTGGCTATGTAAGGACGAAAATCAAATGAGTAAGCTAATCTTTTCTTTTGTTCTTTTTTACTCTATTTGACTAATTGATTCAGGTTTTGGGCACCATCAAAATTTTAATTATGTGCGAAGTTAATTTTCCCATTCGCACAGTTCATTTTTTTAGCTGGAAAAAATAACAATTTTGGATTAATTCAATCATTTGATTCTCATTTGAACTCAGCCTTTTTATTTGTTTTTCAATACACGCCTGTCAATTTCGAAAATAAAGCTCGGCGTGTGATGTGGATAGTGTTTGTAACATAAGAAATACATTGTTTTATATTAATAGGCTACATGCCACCCGCCTGCAGCCTCAGTTGTGATTAAAACATGAATGTTTTTCAGTTTCTGGTTGTACAGGAGGGAAAGGGCAAGGAGGTGTTAGCGAATCGTGTACTATGTTTAGAAAAATGTGTTGATTATAAAAGACGTTAAATTTCATTAAAACATATCGATTTTCCTTGTTTCCTAGTTTGAATTTGTACAGGCGGGAGGGGTTGTATTGGTCCTATATGCATGATTTTTTGGAAATTATTTAATAGGACTAAAAAATCCCGTACCGAATTTTATCAAAATCCGTCAATGTTTACTATTTTTGGCACAAAAATGTATTAAATCAAAACACTGTGCGACGCATAAAACACACACACACACATACACACACAATAAGAAGATAATGTTCTTCTCAAGTTCATTTTGGAATCAAATACTTGGAGTTCTGCTGCTTTTGTTGCTGATGCTGGTGTCACTGTTGTTGATATTGGTTGACCTGCTTTTACTGTGCGACATTAGTAACAGACGATAATCATGCCAAAATAATAAAAAAATTAAGTAGAATCCTGCAATCTCTGACAAAGCAACATTGAATCCTGATATATGATATTTATAAAAAATTTCATAGCAAAAAAATAAATTTTAAAATTTCGCGTGAACAACTTAATGCTATCATTTATTGCTCTTTTTTTGGTCGCATGACTTTGGCTTTAAATGTCATTAATTTTTTATTGGTTAAAATTTCAACTGGGTCCGCATTGAACTGAAGTGTCAATTATAAAATTAAATTTTTGTAAATTAAGCAACAATAAGCATTTAAATTAATTGGCAATTGACGTGATTGGCAAAAAGTTAAAATTTGTATTTACCGTATCTCTTCATCTTAAAATTTTCGTTGAGTTAATTTAATTTAACCAAAAGAATAATTTCTTTCCAAAAATATGTAGAAGTTTATTTGGTTTTCTTTTTTCGTTTCATTTATACAAGACTCCAAGGCAAAATAATAAATAAATAATTCATTAAATAATTATTAAAACATTTCAACGATAAATTGGCTTACTTAAAGGCCAACACAAATAAGCGCCAACAAACACGCAGTTACAGAAAAAATCATATGTCAACAGCTGTAGAAGAATAAAGAACCCAGCAGAAAAACGTATGTAAAAGTAGATTTTAAAAATATATAGTAATATATTAGAAGCACTTGAAAAAAAATTTAAAAAAATATTGGTTCAGCAATCATTCGCAATGTTTTATTATTTACTATTATTTTTTGAATAACACAATTAATTGACTAATTGAAAGAACTTGATAAGCCACATAAAAAATATTTTAAAATAATCGACTATAGGGGAGGTTTTCGGCAAACAATTTTTTGAAAATACAAATTGTTTTTTAAATGTTTATTGTTGTACAATTATTCAAAAATACATAAAAAATAATTCAAAACAATCGCGCTTATTATAAATATTCTACAGCGTTTAAAATCCGGTGCGCCAGAGTAACTTTACCTAACCAGAGTAATTATAAACGCGTTTTTCTCGAAACATAATTCTTCAAAATTAGCCAAACTACTGTAAACAAACTAATTGTTTTATTTTTTAATATATTTTTATTATAATTCTACACATCTTCTGCCAAAATAAGAGGCTTTAGAAAATTTTTCTAGTTTTTACACGCAACAATTTGGTCCAAAAACAACGTAGATTTTTTTTTGTGAAAGCATTTTTGTGTTTTTGAAGCGAAGCTTTTTACTCCTCGTTTTGTGATTTGCTTGAGTGAAATCTCAAAAACTTCATTTATTCCGACACCGTTTTTCGTCATTTTTCAGACGTTTTTAATGACAACCGTCTTAGAATTGTTTCGTTTTGCTGGCGTCTATTACAACAAGAAAATATGATATTAAAAATATTTCTTTATACGCTGTGATAATCGAACTCATCATATCCCTTCGATTGATAGTGCTACATGTACTCACTGATCAAAACCCTCTCGCTACTTGAATTGGTTTATTCAATATTAAGCATAAACTGAAGCTTTGACCAGATAACAATAATCTATGAGGATTGTGTATTGGCTGTCCTATATCCTACATTTTTAGCAGCTATCTAAACAAAAAAAAATTCGTTTTTATTTACCACTTTTGATGTTGTCGTCGAAAAATTTACAATTGACCAAAAGCGCATTGACAATTGAAGACAGATAAATCGTGTTACTAAAGGGTGATTTCTTTGCTATTTGTTTTTTCAGTGTTCGTTTTTTTGACACCTCACGTGTGATTCGTAACATGTGGCAAAGCACAAAATGCTTAGTAAGGTTTGCCATTTTACCATGAATGACTAACAAACGAATAGCGCTTGCAAATCATTGAATTTTATTATCAAAATTCGTACTCTGTGAGAAAGTGTTTCTGTGAAAAATTGTCTTTAGAGACGAATCTAATTTTTGGCTCAATGGGTACGTCAACACACAGAATTTCCGAATTTGGTCTAAAGAGCAGCCAGAGGCAGTGCTGCTGCAGTGCAAGAGTTGCCAATGCAACCTGACAAATGCACTGTTTGGTGCTGATGGGCCGGCGGCATCAAATTACTGTACTTTTTAAAAAATAATGAAAATCGCATTAGAGCAAGGTACCGTGCGATGATTCCGACTTTTTTTTGGCCAAAATGGAAGTATTAGATTTTGTTGACAAGTGGTTTTGACAAGACGGTGCCACATGCCACACGGCATGCGATACCATGGACCTATTGAGAGGCGAGTTTGGTGAGCAATTATTCTCACGCTTCGGAGCAGTCCATTGGCTGCCAAGATTATGCGATTTGATCCTTCTATACTATTTTTTGTGTAGCTTCGTGAGATCTCTCGTGTACAGGGACAAGCAAGCCACAATTGCTGCGTTGGAAGACAACATACAGCTGCCATTGGTTAGATACCGGCCGAAATACTTGAAAAAGTATGCCAAAATTAGAGCTTACTGATTGATAGACCACCTCAAACATAGCCGCGGGCAAAATTTACCTGAAATAATCTTTAAAAAGTAAATGGCAGGCATTGACATATTGCTTAAAATAAATATTTGATTCACTATTGCAAATTTTCTGTTCGTTTTCTCAATTTTCAAAAACCGCTTAAAAAATCACCCTTTAGTATTGACAGATTTTTTATCACTACATCTGACGACAACCTTCAACAATTTCTATTTCATCATGGAAGGCGAAATATTTGACTTATGTTGATTTAATTCGAGAATTTCAAAGATTATCCCTACATAAATTTCAAAAATTTATAATCTTATTTATTATCTTGTGTTTACTAATGATGTTTAGCAAAGCAAACATTGTGCTTCATTAATAGCATTCATTATAAAAAAATATTTCACTTGATCATTAGCAGAATAAAATAACCACCTACACGAAAAACATACCTTTTGTCCTAATAAAAAAAATATTTTATATTTGCTACACAATTTTTTTTAGTGCATTAAACTAACGAAGCGACGCAGTCTTCACTGCTTGAAATACCAGGGCGAACTAGGTTGATTTTTAGTGTGCATGCGTTTTATATCAGGGGTGTGCACACATATACATTAAGGCGCCTCACGAATAAAAAGTTGTTCGGCACTAATGCTCAAAATAATCTTTAGTTTATATTATGATGATTCCCCAAATATTTCGACTCTAGCGTTAGCCATCCGTGAGCTGAAATGGTTTGACCGAACCTCTAAAGGCGAGTTTTTTGTAAAAATATTGGCTGGTATGGTAACTAAAAATAAAAAAACCGTCAGAAATAGTAGTAATAAAAAAGTTCATCCAATCTGCATCAAACAAAAATTAAATTCTTTCCGTGGGACAAAATATAATGCGGATTTTCATGATTGTTTTTTACTTTTTTTATATTAATTTCACTAAAATAAAAATAACTTAATTTATTTAATGCGATTTTCTTTTTCTAGATACCATTGCAAAGGTGTTGGCTGTTTCTATTGCAGAATTGCTAAAATTGAAAGCTGTCCAGATTTCATGCTAGCATGGTGCGTTGCTTACTGTTTCATTTTTTTTATTCACATCTTGTTGGGACTTTTTTAACTCCCATTTTTATATCCGAAAATAAAATATATTCAAATATTTTTAATTCTTATTTATACAAGAGTTGTTGAACTGAAATTTTTAAGAGTTATTTTTGGGTTTTTAACAGTTCTTTAGCCCTAATAAAAAAAAAAATAAATTACATTACTACAGTTATGACGCTTTATTTTTTATATTACGTTAATATATGCTTAAAAAAAGAAAAAAAAAATAACATTTTTGTTTTTCAGTAAAAAGGCATTTCTAACCTTTCATTTTTGTTCAGTTTGTATCTCTATTTTTTTTTTTTTTTTGAGTGCATTATTTACGTAAAAACAAGAATATTTTAAGCAGCGAACAACCGCAACCAACTCGGTTGAGGTCTAGATAGCTACTGAAAGGTTTTTTATTTTCATGCCACAAATGCGTGTTTAAGCTCTCTGCACATGGGCGTCCTTTTGCGTCCTCAGTGACAGCGTTGCCATATGGTCCGATATATCGGATATGTTACGATTTTAATACTTGAATCCGACGTTCCGATATTTGACCAAAATTCTTCAAAATGTTACGATTTAAGAAAAAGTAGATCCGGCGTCCGATTTTGCATATATTTTTATATACATATATACATGAAAAGAAAAAAAATTAGTATAATAAAATTGATGGCAACTTTAAAATAAAAAGATGCGATGGTATTTTTGCATTTACAATAATGTGAAAACTTATTTTTGAATTGTTGAGCTTACCGAATTCCTCAGCTAACGTTGAGCGAACTTTTAGTCAAATAAAATTTAATAAAACTGAAGTTCGCAATAGATTAGAGTTAGGTACAATGGAAGGAACTCTGCATACAAAAGATTATCTGCGTATGAAATTTTTTAACTGTTTTAGTCTTGAAATTGATAAACAAATTTAATAAAGCAATGTATACATATATGACTTCGAAAAAATTATACTTTTTATGCATTTTTTCACTAAAATCTAAATTTTTTGTAGTTTTTGCTGGCTTAAAACAACATTTTTTCGTTAATTTACTTGAAGCAAAAGCTTTACATATATAGAGTTAAAATTGAAAAATTATGTATTATTGCTCTGTGTATTTCATTTTTACCGATCTAAGAGATCTACATTAAACTAAACTGTGTTGCAAATGTATTTAATTTGATTTTTACTTTTCGTTTGTGTGTTCAAAAATATTTTCAAAATGTTATTTATTATAACATATTTTCTATATAATAATGATTATTGAATTGACTTTTGAAAAAATTGTGATTTATTTAAATAAATAAAGCTTAAATATGCGTCATACGTCTAATAAAATGCAATATTTTATTTGTCTTCTTTGTTGTAAAGTGCGACAGAAAATTAATTAGTTCTTGTTTTCAGAGTTTCACAAATCCGACGAGAAATCCGACGAGCAGAGTGCAAAAATTACGCTGTAAAATTTTTTTTCATGGCAACACTGCTCAGTGATGATATTTGAGAATTTTCGAAGGGACTTTTTTTAGTCTTCAGAAAGAAATTTTTTTTTTAATATGATTAAAAAGTTTTTGTTTTATTACCGAGGCACATATGAAAAAATTAATGCAAATTTTATTCTTAATAATTTAACAATTAAACATACTCGATACATGTAACAGATCCTGATGTCCTGATGGAGTGCTGCTCATGGTACATTCATCACGGTCAATGCTTCAGACTAGTTTGCTCGAATTGGAGTCGACAATGCAAAAACCATTACCAACCATCTATACTTTTCATAGATTTATAAACTTAATCATACAATAGTTATATTTAAAATATATAACTAAGACTTAATGGGACATTGCAATAGCAAAAAAAAAAGAACAATTATTTTATCACTGCACGTTTGTAGTTATAATTTTATATCATAGCTGTTAAATTTCGATTAAAATTAATAATCAATTAGATCATATTTTTAAAAAAATTGTAATCATTCTATAATTCTTAAGGGAGAAGTGTGAGGAAATGATTACGATTACAATAATCAAATAATAATCACAATTACTTGAAATTACGAAAATAATCAAAAATAATCAAAAGTAATACAGAAAAATAATCCGACTACTTTTAGAAATAATTTTTGATTCTTATTAATTAGTTTAAGAATTTTAGCCAAAATTACGGAATATTTTGTGAAATCTTATTCACTAATATACATATCAATGTACACTATTTTTAAAAAGCAAGAAAGAAGAAACAAATTGCTTGATAAAATAAACAGAACAAATTGCAGCAATAATAAAAATAGTTATAATAAAAAAAGTAATGTATTTTTTCGTTCTTGTTTTTTAACAAGATTTGCTTAGAAAGTAGATATAATTAAACACGTATCAATGTTTGTTTATTAATAATATTTAACAAAAATTTTTTTTTCATTAGACTGCATTTTTTAAAATAATCAAAAAGAATCGTAATCTCAAGTAATCGCAATTATTTGTTGGTTATATGTAATCGAAATTATTTGATAATGGAACTAAACAGAAAAGAATTGTACTTAATCAATTATTTAATTACTACGATTCATATTCATTACAAAAAATCTCATACAATCAAAAGAAAATTAAACCTGAAAAAAGAACACTCAAACAAAGCAAACTATGCCTTTAGCTTATTTTGAGTATGTTTGATATGTCAAAGGAAAAATCAAAAAACAGGCACACAAAATTACAATTTGCGTTGATGTGTTATATTTACCAAATAAATAAATTTTGATGCATCAAATCTAAAAGTACTTTTATTATGTTGAACTATATCCGAAAGTACTTTTTTAGGAGCAAAAAGAGTTGGGGACTTTTTAAAATCGAAATGAGGTAAAAAAGTCCTTATCCACTACAAATATCATCCCTGGTACTCCTGCTTTATATACATGTGAAAGCACAAAAGCTAATCTGCACATTTGTGCGCGTTTGAGCATCAATGCTTAAATTGTTAGAGTTTCCATGCACATTCTCAAGATCTTACCGATTCTATAACTCAAATCTATGATGTTATAGTGCAATCAGAAAAAAATGCAATATGGTAAAAGTATCGATATCACTATTTTCACTTGAATATCTCAGTTTTAGAAAAATTATTGTTGTTCTGGAGGGGTTGCAATTTATCGTAATGATAATTAGGATAAGTAAAGTGTAGTCACAGGGAATATGTCAAAATATTTATGACGACTTTAATTACAACATTTTTGTGTTGCTATTTCAAAAATTGAAGCAGAATGTTATGCAGAAATAATACGTTCTAATGGACAACATATTTTGATGGTTCCGATTTATATATCACCTCAGAACCGAAAAAAAATCGTTAGCATAATAAAATTTATTCAAAGATCACTTTTATATCATACACGATCACGAAATGCCAATTGTTTTATAGTTTTTAATAAATTTACTTTACGAATGATAAGCGATCAAAATATTTGGACAACACGATTAGCAACAACTATTGATTAGGGCTTCCAATTTCGGGACTCAAAAGCAATTTCGGGTTTGATAATTAGGAATTCCGGGATTTGAAAAAAAAAATTAATTTTGTTAACAAACAAAAAAAAATCGAATGCAAGGTATGAAAGTTAGCATATTTATTAAATACAAAATTGTTCAACGGCACTAAGAAAACACAGTTTGCTTAAATTTCTTTCATCCATCGTAGTGCAGGAGTATTGAAAATTCAAATGAGAATTAAGTAAAACAGTTATTTTATCAACAGTCCAGACTGTTAATTTCAAAAACTTATCTGTTGGATGGGATTTAACAGTTTCGCTTTTTGAGCAACCTATTGCGAAAGCCCCATGAAAATATATTTTTATTTAATTTTCGAGCATTAAAATATAATTAAGTTGTTTTCTTTTTTAACTGACTTAGCGACACTTTTTTGCAAAACCTGTTGCAATTTTTCTTTTAACGATTGATTCTTTTCTATTTTTGAATGTATTTCGTCATTCTTGTATTCAGTTTCAAGTCCTTTAAGAAGCCTGTTTAACTCAGATTTCATCGTTGTTTAGTTGCTTGTGGAGTAGGGATCAATTAAAAAATTTAAAATATCAGAAAACTGTGTTCTTCGCTGTTTTAATCTGTTGCTAAATTATTTTGACATTTCTTGAGCTAAGTCAGTTTTAATTTTTTTAATTTTATTAATCATAAATTTTTAAAGTAATGTCGGCCTTGCATAAATTCATCTCTCGTTGACATAAGGAATCAATTGTTTTTTTTTTTATTTGCATAACATTTATTAATTTTTTTACTTTATTAAATTCTGAAGTAGAAAACTGTGGCATTCGTAGTCCATCATGGATTTTTGTATTAGGTTTTTAAGGATCTTCATGGATTTTGTATTAGATTGAAAACGTTTTAACATATCAAAAAGGCTGCTCCATCTTGTTTTTGAGTCTTTTACTAATTTTAATTCATTGCCTGTATCAAGTTTAACGTAGATATTCTTGAAATGTGTCATTTTTTATGGAGACTTTCTAAAAGCACGGACAACGGATCGAATTTTGGATATAAGGGTATTGATATTGTTTAAGCTCTTAAAAGCTCTCATTTATTGAAAATTAATCTGTATCGTAATCTCCATCGTAGTCTCCATCGCTCTCTTCATCATCATAAATCTGCTGCAAATGATATTGAAGAGGAATGCTGCTGCTTTTGGTACATATTATCGATTACGACCAGTTGGATTCCATGAGCGATATAAAGCTGTTATAATGGAGCTATGAGGCGTCCAACTTTTGCCATTACAGGTGCACCATCCGTTGTTATGACAACAACATCTTTAGTCAGGTCGAGATTAAATTTATTTAAATGGGCCTCAAGGACCTTAACGCTAATTTCCACTGTGAATGCGTTTTTAAATATGACGAAGCCTACGTTAAAAACTTACGTTTGTTACATGTTATGTCCACTCGTCAAAAACATATAAAAATCTACTGAATTGATGAACGTTGAAAAAGGTAGGCCGTCAAGAGAATTGTCGTTTCTTACCACATATAACTTAGTACACTGTTTCTGTTGAATGTTACTGCGGCTGCTCGGTTGGTCATCATGTAAATCCTCGGCTTGGCGTTTTAAAGAAATTTTGTGCCATTTTAAGTAGGTTAATAGGCCTTTTGTGTATTCTCCTTTTAATTTTATAACAGCACGACATTGCTTACCAAGAAATAGTACCAGGCTGAGCTTTTGTCTGCCGCTTTGCTTTTTTGTAAAAGATACTCGCCTTTTCCTGTAAACTCTGTAGTAAATATAAACAATGTTATAATTTTTTAATAAATTAATGTTTTAAACGAAATATATTAATAATTACCAGACATTTTTTCAAAACACCAATCAATCTTTTTTAAACAGACAGCTGACACAAAATAACAGTGTTGTAACAGTTTTTACTCGAATAACAAATTAAAAAGGTTGCATTTTTGCAATTTGAAGGCAATCCTGGGATTCCGAAAATTTCGGAATTTTATGCCTTATAATCTCAGAACTGACGGAAATTGTTATTTTAAATTTTTGAATTTAAAAATTATTTTATTACTTTATTTAAAAGCAAATTAGTTCACATCTATTAAACTGCGAAAAAACTTCGCTGCTCTCGTGTATCCAACGACGTACATATTTTCCGTTGACACCTCGCAAATTTCCTGTATGGATACCATAACTAATTAATAATTAATGAAATATTTTGAAAAAAAAAATTTTTCTTCAAATATACATCTTTCAAGTAAAAATAAAAATTGCTATTAATTATTTCAATGTGTGACCAAAAACAAATCCTTAACAAGACCATTTTTTGTATGTGGCCCCTTAAAAGCTATAACTTTAGGTCGTCTTGAAATATTTTTATAAAAAATTGGGAACAGTTTTTTTAATAGTTTTAGTAACAATGGAATAAAAATATTTGAGTCGTCTAAAGCTATTCCGATACTTAATAAAAATTTTACGACTGGGTCATAAAGGATTCATTTATCCTACATATGTATGAATGCATGGTTTTGCATTACAAGGATGCCAACTGTGAAACGGGTTTGAACTCGGATGCTGTCGATGTTAAAATGTTCAAAAGAACAATGCGTTGTTCAAGGCACTATTATTATTTTGGTGTTGTTGTTTTTGTTATTCTTGTTCTTGCTGCTGTTTGATTAAACGCTTGAATTATTTCGACTGAATAAATAAGAAAAAAATAAAATGATATTCAATAAATAGATGGAAAAAAGTGAAATGGAAAATGTTGAATGGAGCAAATCGTTGATTGCGTGCGAATACGAGAAGCAGCAATCAAGTGATTTCAGCGAGTAAACAATGTTTAACCAGTCCAAGCCAACTAGCCAGCCATCCAGCCAGCCAACACCGGCTGCAGCATAGGCTTCGACAATTTAATTTCGCTGCCGCAACATTTATTTTTACCCCTCCTCATCGACAAACATCCTTAAAACATCCTCTGCCTTCGATGCTCAAACCAAGCCGCTGCTTTGGAGTCGTCGAACGCACCGTCGAACTCTGGCTGATTTCGGCATGAATATGAAAATATTATTATTTACTTTATCCTTGCCGGACTTGGACAGGATATACCAAGCCGCTGCTGCGTATTCTGCAATTTGTTCATTTACTCGTGTTACGTCAAGCATGAAGCTGCCATACGGACTTTCAACTGGGTGGGTGGCAGTACGAATGATCACAGTTTGCCAGATGCTCATTGTAGTTCGTTTGGTGAGAATGGAAGTGTGAGTGGATGTGTGTTTGGGTGTGTGCTGTGCACTGATGCATAATTTAACATTTAAAAATACATACTCGTACGTACTGCATTATTGACGCATTAAGTGAGAAAGAAGCTTTAATGCTGCACAACGAGAGGAAATGATTTAATTTATGTGCCATGTTGTTGGGTATTTTCGCCATCATTCAGCCAGAACGCGTTCTGTTTTAGTCACGGCTTTTACACGCTTTTTGTACATAATTTTGCAGTCCTTCACCTCCCACACCTGCACTTACATTTAACTTCATAAAAGTTTTATGATTGTTGCTGAAAAATCCTCCAGAAAATCACATCGACAGCAGTAATTGTTGGTTTCGCCCAAAATATGTTTGTTTTTTGTTTTAAAACTTACCTCGTCGGTAGGAAGAAAATAATGTCAGTTTAGCTTGAGTGAGAGTAATTCAGAGTCACTTGAAATTTGAGTCAGCGGGATTTGTTAATGTTAAAATAGGAAATAGTATATTATAAAATTCTTTTGGGATTTTATATAGATACTTTTTTTTCTCTATCGAAGCCAGAATAAAAGGTGATGGTTGAATATTGGATAAAGAAATTCATTGGACATGGCCAATTATTACCAATCCATTTATTTACGATCAAAACAATATAATTTAGAGCTCTTGGATAGTCATCCATCAAATAATGAGGAGACCTAATCTATCGTAGACTTAAGACTGCACTTATAGAATGAGAGATCAGTGCGTGCTAATTCGACATTGTAATCCTTGATCATTGTATAACACGAACTAGAATACAGCACGCTTCCATGATTTCTGAAGTAAGATGTTACATCAGGGTTGTCGGAAGCTAATTTCAACTTCGGGGGCAGTACAAATGGGGTGGCAAAAAAAATCACTTAAACGTCTTAAATAATTGAGGTTGTGGTCCATCCGCTGATGCGACTGACACAATTAAAGTACAGTTTTCAATAGAATCAAAAAGATTCGTAATTTTTGATGGCGTTATAAATCTAAGATTTGGGCAAATAATTTCCTCTTCAGTGAGGATTCTGCTTGAGCTAGGGAAGCCTAGCTTTCATAGTAACTTTAAATAAAAAAAAATTTCAATATATTTAAAAGTTTTTCCAATTTCGACACAAGAGATGATTTTTTGAAGCATCTTTATATGGTAATATGAAAATATAAGAAAAAAATTGTTACTTTTATAAAGCAAGACTAGGTATATCTTTACATGGTTGAAATGAAAATGACATGGTTTATAAAATAACCCAGTTCTTATTGTACCAACATGTCCTCTAAAAAAAATGAAAAAATATAATAAAATGTGTATAAGTGCCGCATGAGTGAGTCGTTCCTGTGTCATAGTTGATCGAAGATACGTGTGAAGTCGTCTTAGTACACTAAAAGAACGCTCAGATGGAGCTGCTGATGCAGTCACAGTCAAAACCAAAGCAACAAGTTTTTCAACTTCATTTTAGAGTTTTTTCAGTGTATCCGAAGTTTTCAAAGTCACCTTCATATAGTTTTAGTTTTTTTTAAATTTTGTTTCGAAGGAACTTTTCCGTTGAAGGCTTCGATCACAATATTTTCTTACGATTCCAGAGTGTCAAAATCTATTAAATTGAACAATAAGATTAACAAAGTTTCAGTTTATACTAGCTTCACTCAACCGACTTCAAAAATTTGTAGTTTGTTAGTTTGTGCAATTAAGCTTAGGCTTATTGGTCTGATATTTTTTTTATGCAAATAAATAAATAAATTTATTTCATAGTATTGAATCTTAAAACAAAGGACAATTTTGTTTTAAAAATTGCATATAAACAAATATAACTATAAATGAAAAACAGAATACAATAGATTTTTAAACTTTAAATCTTAATCGAATACTTACAAAAATTTAAATTTTACATGTAAAGCTGATTTTTTTTTATTCAGTGGACAGTATCATGATTTGAAACATTGAACAATTAAATCATCACTGTTAAAAGTCGTCAAGTGAACTTAATATTAATAATGCACCAGATTAAATTTTTAATTGCTTTAGAGTAGATAAGATTTATATTGTCCTTGTCTTCTTTAGCGTTCATCGTAGTTTTTAGTTTTTGTTGTGTTCTTAAATTTTCTGGTTTAAGTCTCTTATTTGCTCTCTTTCCTTTGTCCTAAATTATAATTTCTTCGAAATCAGCTGCGTGTTTAGTATCCAAGATGTGTTGAGCAAGCGCTATTGATTCCTTTTCATTCTTTATGTCAGCCATATGTTTTTTCATTCTAACTCCTAGCGATCTCTTTGTTGTCCCAGTATTCACTTGTTTGCAATCTTCTCCGCTTTTTTACTTTACAGCTGATCTCGTAAACTACGTTTTCCTGCTCTAATAATAAGGAAATCCGGAAAGGAGTTTCACTAAAAGTGATCTAAAAATCCACGCTTCCGCTCCGCCACAGGGTGTCGGTATAGATACCACCTCCTGCTTCGCATGAGGATGTATTCATTTAGAAACTTTTGGCGGCACAGAATAAATACTCCAGAATCCAAGAGTGGAAGCTGGTCAGGTCGCAGAAAAGTCCAAAAAGGAAAATTCTTCTCTTCTCTGTAGACGCTGCCTCCACCGGCTGGCTAGAGGAGCAATCGGACATGCTAAAATTCAGCCTCGGAACCATTAAGGAGAAGAGGCTGAACCAGCAATAGCTGAGAGAACCTGTTTCACTCTACAAATGCAGGTAAGATAAGGAGCTGCATACTTACAAAAAAATCCATCAACATGTTTTCTTCCCAGATTCAGCAACAGAGACGTAGTGGCAACCAGCGTGGAAACCAGATCAGCAAAACTGATCCTTTATTCCGCGTACATGCCCTATGAAGAGGCGAACCCACCAGTGCAAGCAGCCCGCGAGTTAGCAGAACACGCTAACATAAGAAGGACATTCCCGATCATCGGGAATGTCCATTGCACCACTCGCAATGGAGCAGCACGAACATCAACAAAAGGGGTGAGTCTATTTTTGAATTTATCCTTACCATAGACTTTATTCAATGTAATAGGGGCAATAGGCCCACAGTTCAGAATAGAATCAGGGAAGAGATAATTGATCTAAAATAAGTGAGCAATTCAGAACTGGCTGTAGTTGATAACTGGGAGGTGTCACAATAGGAGTCGTTTTCCGAACACTTTAGGATATTCTTTACCATCGACTATGGTCCTCACATAAGGAAGCGATTTAAGAACCCATTAAAAACCAACTGGGAGAGGCATTCAGTCTGGATCAGCAGAAATATTGCAGACCTAGGCACAGAATATCTCCTAAACGATGCATATATTGACAATGCAGTCGAGGATGTAACGGGAAAAATGAACTAGGCTTTCAAAAAGTTCTGATCAAAGTCTAGAAGTCGCAAACCTTCAATTGCGAGTTGGTGGACCAGCGACCTCAAAAAGATGCAATCAGAGGTCAGAAAACTTCACCGGAAAGCCATGTTAAGCAAAATTGAGCAAGACTGGACAACATATAGATCCACGTTAAATGCCTATACAAGGGAAGTAAGAATAGCCAAGGGAACATCTTGTACAAATTTCTGTGAGTCCATTGAGGATACCAGTTAAGCCGCCAGACTTCTAAAGACGCTATCCAAAGACCCATCGGTCCCGGGATACATTAAGAGGTCCGACGGGTCCTTGACAGAATGCAGCCAAAAACGCTTTTGCTACTCATGGAAACTCATTTCCCAGGTTGTAAAGAACCGAAGCAAAACGGAGCTAACAGCAACCTGGAAAGGACAAAACCAGAACCCTTTCAGGAACTCCCAAACATTATAACAAAGTCAACTGTAGAAAGGTCAATTGGATCTTTCAAACCCTACAAATCTGCAGGGCCTGATAGAATCCTGCCAGCCATGATGCAACATGCCCTTCCCAGAATCATGCCCTGGCTTATAGCAATCTTCGCTGATTGCCTCAAGACAGGATATGTTCCAAAAATGTGGAGAAAAGTGCGAGTTGTTTTTATTCCTATTAGGCCTATTAGTCTCTCATCGTTCATGATGAAAACGCTAGAGATAATAATAGATCTTCACATAAGATAATCCTTGAACGATAGCAATCTTTGCAGTGTGCAACAAGCCTACCTTAAAGGTAAATCAGTTTAAACGGCACTGCATGAGGTAGTTTCAGTCATAGAAGGAAAACTTCATCACAATAAATATACTTTAGTAACTTTTTTGGATATCGAAGGTGCATTCAACAATGTGAATACATATTCCATAACGAATGCTCTAGTAGACAAAGGATTCAACAGTAAAATAATTCAGTGGACTTATAAAATGCTCCACAGCAGACGTATAAGCTCACAAATTGGAATGAGCGTGGTAAGGAAAGAGGTCACAAGAGGCACACCGCAAGGAGGAGTCATATCCTCCCTGCTATGGCTGATTGCGGTTGACAAAATTCTCGCTACACTCAAAACTGCTAAAACAAAAGTGGTAGCATATGCCGCCATCCTAATATGCGGGAAAGACCTGCAAACAGTTAACGAAGTAATGACTGGGGAATTGAACACGCTATCGCGGTGGGCAGAATCGAATGGACCTGATGTAAGCTCAACCAAGACCGAACTCGTTCTGTTCACAAGAAGAAGGAAAATAGAAAGTTTCACATTACCGAAACTGAACGCAGTAACTCTGAAGCTTTCCACGGAAGCTAAATACCTTGGAGTTATCCTTGATTGCAAGCTGAACTGGAAAAGCAACACAGAAGAAAGAAGGAAAAAAGCACTATGCACTCTTTATGCATGTCAGAGAGTCTTTGGCAGGAAATGGGGACTGCGACCGCACATAATTCATTGAATGTATACAGCGATCGTGAAACCCATTCTTACATATGGCTCTCTTGTATGGTAGACGATAGTGCACAAAAAGAGCTACCTTAGCTCACTAACAGAGGTCCAAAGATTAACACGCATGGGAGTAACAGGAGCCATGAGATCAAAGCCATAGGCTGGTCTGGAAATGATGCTAAATCT
The DNA here is from genome assembly GCA_963920525.1 of Dichetophora obliterata. Taxonomy (NCBI): domain Eukaryota; kingdom Metazoa; phylum Arthropoda; class Insecta; order Diptera; family Sciomyzidae; genus Dichetophora; species Dichetophora obliterata. Next base: position 63,721,921 of record OY986436.1, read on the forward strand.
TCTCCACATAGAAGAAGTCCTTAAGTGTTCGGCGACCAAAATGCGATTCGCCTCAACGAATCACAAACCTGGAGGAACAACACTTTTGGACATGCATCTATTTTGAATCTCTTTGGAACCGAGGAATCAAAAAGAACAACCAACTATATTATACCCAGTGTAAGATTCGGCACAGAATACACCACATTCATCCCCAGCAGACAAGAATGGGCAGAAACGGCCGTAGAATTCAACGGCAATCTCCAATTATGGTTCCAAAATGGAAAACGAAACTGGATCAGGTGTATGTTGCGAAACGCTACAAATCAAAGAGTCCTACAAACTCCCCGACTACTGTAGCGTTTTTCAGGCAGAAATATATGCTTTTGAAAAAGCTGCATAGGCCATTCATAGGTAAAATCTTACCTCCACAAGGAAAGTAATTTTTGTGGATAGCCAAGCCACGAGAAGGCTCGAACGGTACAGAACTGTAAACTGGCAGTGAACAGTATCTGCAATACCCACAATGTCATCCTCTGCTAGGTTCTCGGACATATCAATATCGAAGGGAACGACTCAGCGCATGAACAGGCTAGGAATGGAGTAACCGCAAGTAAAAGCAGAGCTAATACAGATGTATACATTCCAATAGGCGTCGTCAAAAGGAGTATAGACCTTAAAGCCAGAGAAAATGCTAACACTAACTGAGCCTCCAGAGGTGACTGCAACATATCTCGAGCGCTCTGGCTGGAGCTAAATGAGAAGAAAACCGAAAGCCTTCTACTTTTGGCCAAACGAGAAATCCGGATTCTTGTTGGAGTTCTAACGGGTCATTGTCCCATTGGGGTAATGGCCAATAGAATGAACATAACAGCCCCAGACTTCTGTCGGAGCTGCAAGAATCCGGAAGAAACAGAAACAATAACTCACCTTCTATGCGAATGTCCAAGTCTACAGAATCGTCGATTTCGATATATGGGCAACAGATTTACCAAAGACCTGGAAGATTTAGCGAACACACCACTGCTAGACATTTTTAGGTTCATAAAAAGGCTGGTTTAAGGAATAATCGATATAATGGTTAACAACCTAGGAAGTATCATACGTTTAACACATTGTGTTATTTAGTTAGATAGTTTTAGAAAGGTTTTTATTTTAAAATTTTTTAAAACCACATATATTTTTTTCTTAGGTATTTATATTTATTAGGGTGGCAACATTAACTTCCATCTTAAGTTTAATTAATAAAGTTAATTAAAATTAATGTGAGTGGAACTGACACATTTAACCTTCCTCCATATGAGGATCGTTTGAAATTATTAAAAATGCAATCTTTAAGTGAGAGAAGAAAATCTGCTGATATCGTCTACTTACACCAACTCATAGCTGGTGTATTCGACTCTCCAGAGCTTCTTTCTCTTATAAATTTTAACACTAACCTTAGAAGCAGTAGAAACTCTAACAACTTGATTTATTTACCATTTAGTAGAACAAATTATATGTTAACTGCTCCATTAAATCGCATGAGTACCTTTGTTAACAACTGTAACGTGTTTGATGTTAACTTGTCGAAAGGTCAACTCAAAAGTAGATTGAAAACTAATGAACGATAAGATCTATGTAAACGCATGGTTAGTTGTTATGTCTTGTGTTTGTCCCTGAGCCCAACCCATATAAATGGGTAATGAATCAAGATTCATTGAAATCGATCAAGTAGAACTCCAGATATCTTAGAAGCCAATTCGAAAAACCTTGTTTCGAGAAAAACGCGATTAAAGATTTAAAGGTTCTTGAATATTACGCTACATGCGAATATTATATATGTTTTAACTTTTTTCTATTTGATATTTTTTTCTAAAATTTTGTATACGTATTCTTAAGACCTTACAGAACCATATTCTATCGAAAAACTAAAATGGATTTTAAATTTTTTACACACTGTAATAATACCTTAAATGTTTTGTATTTGACGTTACCTGTTAACTAAAGAATTTAACTAACGTCACAAAATATGACCAACTGAATGATTAAAATAACATAAGCAGCTGACATCCTGAAAATATGAAAGCTTACGGGTAAATCGACTTCGACCATAATCAAGTTTTGCCAAACAAAGGTGACTTTTTCTCAAAAAAATCGGCTTTTTTCACGTCGATTATTGCACCCTAAGAAATCGTCTGAACATGACTTATATTTTATCTAAGCACATATTATTAAATTATTTTTCATTTATTGTTAATTTTAAACAATAATAATATATGAAGGGAATAAATATTTTGGTAAATCTTAATCCCCATTCTTGGCCAAAAAGAGAAGGAGTGATCGTAGAGCTATGAGAATTGACACGAATATCTTTCTTGGCAAAATTAAGTAATGTTGAAAAGTTATACAAATCAGCCCTCTGACACACCCACCTCCCATATAAACGAAACCCATGTTTGCCTGAAACTTCATTAAGTCTTCTTTCAAAACAGCGAAATTTACTACATCAATTTTTTTTTTGTGATTATAGATAAATGGAAAATTTTATAGGCGAATCATATTTTAGTAACTCAGCCTTGAAAAATACTACCAACACAAGTTAACTACGTTTTTGTTTAAATTTTTAAGCTTTTTTGATTATTGCAAGGAAATTTTAAAAATTGAGTTCTTTTGTGTTTGTCTATCTTCCGTTTTAGTAAGCACTAGCTAGAAATTTTGGTGTAGGACTTGGTGTAACGTAGTTCTAATAATTTTTTCTTGAAAAACTATAATCAATCTTTCTTAAAATAATTTTTTAACCATTTTTAAAAATTTGTATCCCGCTTTTAGTGTTTACTTTTATGATAAGATTCAAACCATATGTTAAAAATGTAAACAAACACAGTAATTTGCCAGATATAAGAAATTTAAACTTTATTTTGATACACAAAAAAAAAATAGGTTAAATAATATGTGAATAACAAGAAAAATTTCATTTTTAAAAAATGTAACTTTGACGGCTTGTCATAACGAAACGGTTGCAACTATTAAAAAAATTCATTTTGATTTTTTCACCCAGGATATTTTCTATTGAAAGCTATAAAAAATTGGAAAAAATTAAAACATCGATATACCATATTTTCGGCCGCATTTTTTACACAGTGTGTCGTTCTCCACTTCATTTATAATTTTCATCAAGGGACTTAAGGGCGCCCCTGGCTTAGTTGCGCCCGCCCGCAATGCGGGCTCTGCGGGCCCGCGTTTTACGCCACTGGCCATTATGTATACGTCATCAAACCTTCAAAACATTCATAACTTGGAATATACTGTGGGGGTATTTTGACTTCGACCCATTCGAATTCCTTACAAGTTTTTTGCTTGAATCAAACAATACTTCTTTGATAATAAAACATTATTCCTCTGAAATTCTCAAAATTGGGTTTAAGTCACTTTTAAAATTAAAATTTCAATAATTTCATTAATGCGCTAATTTTTGTAAATATACCTGTTAATTAATTTTCCTTAAAATACAAAAATTACCTTTCAATGTCAATATTAAAAACTGTATTTACTTCTTGAAAAAATGGACGCAGACCACCAGACTCTATTAATGCAAACTTGATTACAAAATAAGAAACTAATATGACATTTTTTTGTATGTCTTAGAAGCATATCTATGCTTTTATATAAAATTCAAGTGCAAAGTGTTAAGTTCTTTAAGAAATAATCCTAGCTGCCGCGCATTGCTTAATCGATTTCTTTAAACGCGTTTGTTTTCCGAGAGATTCAATAAACTCAATGTAGCTCTCTACTCTTCTCTTTTTGTGCTCAGCTAGCAGGGATGCAACTGGTAGGGGTTCCCCTATTTTCGGAGAATATCAAGTCGATCGGGGGATGGGCTCAAATATTCAGGAAATTTTATAATTCATCTAACTTTTAATGGCTATTTACGGGGAATTATATTAAATTTTCTGATAAAATGCGTTTCTTACATTAAAATTAGTTTAACATCAGCAAAAAATTTGTTGTGTCAAATGAATTTTTTTATAATACATTTTTGTTGAATTTACTACACTTAATACATTTTCATTTATAACTCTAGAAGATATTGCACAATTGAAAAAAAAATTGACACAAGGACTTGCATATCAACATGTGCTAAGAGGACTTAGCATCTTTAGAATCGAGCCAATGACATATTGTAGCTTAAAAAATTTAAAGTCGTAACTCGAAACCACATTTTCCTTTTTGATATTTAGTTTCTTTTTTTTAATTTACAATGTTTTATTTTTCTATCAAAATTAATTTTTTTGTATAATATTTATAAAATCCTTACATTATTTTTATGTCAATTAAAAAAAAAAATCTATAAATAAATTCATTGATATCTTTTTCTTTGAGGGGAATTAGATGAAAAATCGGTGAATTTTGAGATATACTGTGGGCACCACCAAAAAATGAGTTGGGAACCTTGTCAGTTAGCACAGCGCAATAAAAAACAGATTAGCCTTGAGCAAGGCAAGAACTGAAATCACGTAATTACTGCGCTCCAAAGCAAAGCAGAGGAAGAAATTTTTTTTTATTTCCTCTCACATGTATTGTCTTAAAAAGATTGATTAGCTTCTTAGTAGATTTTTTTTATTTTTAAACTTCAATATCATATGTTCCTTAAAAACAACAATGTATAATGTACAATCAATAATTTTACAAATTTAAATTATAAAAAAAAATATTAGAAACTAGCTGAACCCGGTGTGCTTCGCTACTCCCCTCGTTATAAAATAAAATTAAAAGTATTTATATATTTTTCACGCCATCGAATTTTCGAAATAAGTCTACCCCAGCGCCACCTACCGTGTCCATTTATACACAAATTATTTTCTTGTGATCAAACAAACATACATTCTGAATTTCAGTTAAATTGGTCCATAAATTCAAATTTTCGATATAAGTCCACCCCAGCGCCACCTATCGGGTCCAAATATAGCCTATGTTACCCACCGTACCAAGATGAACATTACCTGAAAATTTCATCAAAATCGGCCCAGCCGTTTTGGAGTCCATACGTTACATACATACACACATCCTATTTTTTATATATAGATTATTATTTTAAACAATTTTGTATTTGACTTAAAATGCCCCTAAAATTTCACAAAGTTCTGCTGAATAGTTTTCTTTCAACACATTTTCCACATTTTAGTATGACAAAATTTAGTAAAAAGATATGTTGATGGAATGTTGATGAAGTTTAAATTTTTCAAAATCGTCTAAGGTAATGTTTACTACCAAGAAAAACATCGGATTCATGTTATTAGAATTCAATTTCATCAAAATGTGGAAACTACGGATAACACTTGGGGTGTTTTGCCTCTTAGCTTTGCTACTAAAAGCAACCATGCTCTGTTATCCAGATCTTTTAACACCTTTCATAAAATTTTATTTAAATCAAATGCCCAAAACAGAAAACATTACCGAAACGTGTTTGACTCTCTACAAAATTAACATAATTTAATTCAGGTAATTTATATAAAAATTCCACAACTCGCTTAAATTTACAATCTAGTGTCATGACAACAGCAGCAAGCATAAATACTATGAGCCACAATCTGGGCATTGTTAAGCATTGCTTAAGCATTACCTAGTTGCATTACCAAGTGAGATCCTACCTCGGTTTTTATTTTGAAAGCTATGCAAACAAAAGTTTGCTTTTTTTAGTATATAGATGTGTAACTTTTGTTTTTTTTTCTTTTAACATAATGCGTCGAAGTGCGCGCCCTGAATTTGCATATCAATGTTTATACGTGGTAAGATTTCACGCAGCAATCCGCATAATTACAACCGTGGGACAAACATCTACATCCGCATTGCATTGTTTGCTCTTCTTTTATGTCGAATTCCGGCCAAGGTGACTTCCGGCGAGGTTGTTATTGTGGATATGCATTACGGAAAGAAAGAAAATGTCGGTTGACTTTTTACACACATTTATTTATGATGTAATATGAAAATCTGTGGAGAACAGCTTACAAACAATAATAGTTAAAAATGGCAGTGCTTTGTTGTAAGTTTCTTTTGAAAGATTCCTTTTGAAATATTAAGATGAGCTTAATTTAAAAGACTTTCTCAAAACTTCAATTACAATTTTTTCAAAACTCAAATTCTGTTGAAGAGTCAACCAAAATTTACATAAATTCTAATTAGTCGGCTAACGTGTTTATAAATAACGCATTTTTCATGCTGATGACACTCTAGACCAGCGTCATTTTGTTTTCCCTTTCCATGCTATGCGACAATTGTGTAGATACTCTTTCAGACTTGATTGTGTGTCTCAAAATGATTAATGCTTAAAATTTGTTCGCCACTCCAATTAATTTTTCAGCAGCAAAATAACAAAGTGCCTAGCATGATTTTGTTTGATGATACAAAAGGAAACCGCCATCAAATACAGGCGAGCACCTTAAAACATGTCGTCGTGTTTTTCGCAGTCCAGCTACTCGTAAAAATTGTGCAGGCTACAATTTTGACAGTTTTCAATTTAATTGCTGTCCGCCTATTTTCATCATTACTCTAAATTTATTTAACGTTCACAAGGAGACAGATTGACAAATTATATCAGTTTAAGTAAATTTTGCAATTTAAATTCTCGAAATTTTAAGCAATAACTCAAAAGTGGTATCAAATCAATTCAAACTTTGAGCTTTGTATCGCTAAGCGGTTAACGATTTTGTGGTAAATTATCCTATGCTGCTAAAATTGAGTTATTAAATACAGTTAAATGCAGGTTGTACTGAATGATTTCATGGGGCTTCTATATAAAACTTGAATTAGATGTTTATTTATTTATAAGATAAAAGCTCACATATAAGACGAAGTCTTTTAAATTCAGTAAGATTCGCAGAACTAACAAGTTATAAATAACTAATAAAAAATTAATTCATTTTATGATCTATTAAATTATTACATGAATTAAATTGCGAGCTTTAGATTCGACAAACTGTCGAACACCAATGAATATTAAAATAAATAAAGAAGCAACTAGAACAGATGGCAACCTTGGTAGAGTTGATGGCGGTGATCTATAAATAGCCTGTGCTTTAAAATGTCATATGATTAGTAGCCAATTAAGCGTTCAATTTGTTCTATATAATTCAAATGAATGAATTTCTAAATTTGTGAAAGCATATGCAAATTTAAACAGTGAGTTGATCACAGCTAAATCACTGAAAGACTACTGAAGAGGAAAATGTAGCGATTTCTGAAAAAGACTGTCTTGTCAGCTAAGTGATTGACTATATACGGAGTTGTTGTTGTTGTTATTGTTGTCTTCTTAAAAAATTGATCTCACTCGCTTTAATTCATGTAACAAATAAATATTTAACTCAAAACAAACATTTTTTGATTAATGAAAAAGTAAAAATAAATGTAAAAAATATTATTAACAGCTTCTTTAAAACAATTTATCAATAACCAAAAAGTTAATTACTTTTAAAAATATTCTTATTCTGAGGCATCCCTCGGGAAATGGGATGCCTACGGGAAATAACCAATTTGTTTTTAACGCAATGTATAATAGTTACATTTCCATGATCTGATAAAATTATTTATAAAAAACAATATTAAGAATTTTTTCACTATGACATAGTAGTCTTTATTATGAACGAGTCGTACGATTTTTTTTTTTGCACCATATTGAAAATACTGTTTTTACCCATTTTCGTAAACATTTTCAAGCAAACAGGAGAGTGATATGAATATTTTACATTTTAATTTGGACTAAAAACACAGCTGTAAAGGTAAGAATTTTCGTCTCAAACCCATATATACAAAGAGCACGTCGCATGTCCCACCAGTCACACGGAAACATACAAAAGTTGTATTTCTAACCGCAAAATGCGTTGTACTAAAAGGGAGCTTTTTGGAAGGTAAGAATTGACTAATTGTCAAACTGTTTAGCATACTTTTCTGGTGCAATGTGTTAAAGTGTGGGAAAGAGGTGGTTTAAATTTTGTAAAACTTGTTATGGACTGTTGTAAGAATTGCTTACCTGTTTCTAGCCTGTTTCTATGCTTTTTTGTGAGTGTGATTACTTTTTCTGCTTTTTTGATGAATGCTGCTGAGCGAAAAAGGAAATTTAGAGAAAAGTTGAAAAGTGATGAAAGTAAGTGGCATAGTAGAACTAGACAAGGTAGTGTTAGGGCTGAATGTGCTCTCTTTCTTAGTGACCATAACTGTCAAACTCAGCCATTTTGGTATTTTTGCGAATTTTTGCTTTCATATTGCATTCTCATTAGTTGCAGATTTTGTATGAAATGTCAACTTCGTTTTGACAGTTTCGGTCACTACCTTGTCTACTTTTGCCATGGTAAGCTGAAGACTGCTCTAAAAAATCAATACAAATATAATCAAAAACGACGAGATAAGGGTAAAGTTTTACGTAAATCCAATGAGACCGCTAGAATTTAGTGGAGAGAGATAGAGAGGCTACGTAAAAGAAAACAAAGAGTAAAGAAAATCTTAGAGGGTATCAAGAAGACGTGTGTTTCGCCGTTGGGTTCATATAAGACAAGAAAAACCAAAAAAAAGGGGTTGTAAAAATTAAAAAAGCTCCTCCTGTAAGTCCAACAAAAAAGTCAGCTGCATGTGTAGATGTTTGAAGGAAATCTTACCAACGCAGGCTATTCATATAAATACTAAAACAGTTAAAACTGTAGCCATGAGACAAAGGATTGGTCATTAGGGCGTAATGAATTACAATTTTTTTTAAATATAACATTCTAAGAGGTCTCAAAAGTTACAGTTTTTAGAGAATTTTAGAAAAAAATAAGAATCTTTTTCCCTCCCGCAAGGACAAAGTCGTTTTTTGAGAAAAGCAGTAAAAAATCACAATCTCAAAATGCTTTAATTTTTGTAAGAACGACTGCATATGTCTTAAAGTAAAATGAAATAAAGACTTAAACTAACAATATTTTGGCAAACACGATGCCACTCTTAGTTTGCACCCACAGTGTCCTATGTGAAGGATATTCGAATCTAAAGGTTCACTCGAGATAGCACAGAACTTTAAATTGTTATCTGATTGTCTAAATTTTGGTGATAATGATTACAGTGTTAACGTCTTCCCTAAATTTGGCAAATTCATAATTTGTCATATTTTTCGCATATGCATTTTTCTGTTTTGGAGAAATGTTTACTTGAATGCAATTTTTTAATTTTTTCGAAAACTGAATATAAGGTTTTATATCTCGGGCACCAGAAGAATTTAAAAAAAATTGAGACCCTCTACGACAAAATGGGGTATGAGGTCGTGTTCTGGGAGTGCTCCTCTACTAGAAACAAGCAGCCGTTTCTCCGTTACATATTGGCTGTTGCACTGTGTATTCATTAAAATATTTTTTTTTCAAAAACGGATATAAGGATTACGCTTAAATTTTGTGAAATTAAGTTTTTTTGTTATGTTTTAAAAATTGAAAATGGAATAGAACATTTTGATTATTTTTTGCTGAAATCTATCATATTTTTGAAGAATTTTGCTTAGGTTCCACTATGAAGATTCCGTTCAAGCCATTTTTTAACACATTTAGAGAAATATTTTAAACCTAAATTGGTTTTGGGGGTTAAGTTTTAAGTTCAAAAATATTTGTACAGTTTTGAGCAATTAATTTTGGAACAGTCAAAAATGAGAATTTTTTCTTTTAATAAGAACTTCTTATCTCTGGTCTTAACTTATATTAAGAAAAAATGTTCCAGCGAATTTTACCTACCATAAAAGTTTTTCAAAAATCCCGACTAAATTTGGCTCCGTTTCAAAAACCATAATTTCCTCACCTGAAAAATTACCTTTTGTTAGTTAAAACTTTTTTAAAAGTTCAAGTATTTATAAAAAAAACATTGCTTTTTGAGTACCTTATGACCCTGAATGGTTTTATGGATCATGTGTATGTCACAATAAAATTACATATACATTTTTTATGAAAAATAATTAAAAATATAAAAAATACTTAATTATCAACAAAAATAAGCAAAATTTATGTTTACTTAAGATCGCAATAAAGTAACGTATCGTATCCGCGATTTCTTCCAGTTGCCAACTTTGACAGTAACTGCGGACGAACGGCTTGATAGAAACTGATGCGGCTTGGCAGCTGTTCATTACAAGGCTTAAAGTTTTTCAAGGCGATGTTGACAAGTTGCGCTCAAAGTGCATGTCTGATATACTGCAACACCGCAAAAAGTTGGAGGATGATATCGTCATATTGGACACACTGAGGGTTAAAATAAATTTGAAATAAAAAATTTAATAAAAAATTTTTTATTTTTTATTAGTTGACAGATACATTTTTTAGCAAACGCAATGGAAAAAATTCCTGGATACGGCTCTGGCTACCATAACAGTTCACAAAAGTTCACTCCGCTGAATGCAGCCATTCACAACAAGTGGATGACTTATTAAAAGTATTAATTTATTTCGTGTTATTATTTTGTAGACGGACACTAAAGGATATTGAAAAACTAAAATAGAGTTCAATTTTTGATAATTAATTATGATCTATCCTTAGATTTTTTACATCATTTTAAATGTGAGCTATTTAGATCAAGTAAGTTTAAAGAAGGCAACAACAACAACAACAATAACTCTGTTTATAGAAAATTCTTGACAGGTGTCAAATCATAAAGACTTAAGCAGTGAGTTGGTTACAGCTTAGTCACTCAAGACTACTGCATAGTGAAGTTGCCATCTTTAAATTTACTTGATCTAAATAGCTCACAATTAAAATCATGTAAGTATTCAATGAATAGATCACAATTAATTTTCAATTTAAACGGTTTTATGTTCGCCATATTGGATACGTCATTTTGAATAATAATTTTTTAGTTTCAGATTAGTCATAAGCGATCATAAAAATATCTAAGTACTAATTTTAAGCTGAATCATACCAGCATTTGCTTATATAAGTTTTGAATTCTATTTTTGTACAAAAATTTTCTAATTTTGGTAGATTTGGCAAAAAAGAAAAACTTGTGAATAATTCATATATCTTCTTTTGTTTTTTTTTTTAGGTTTAAAAGTATCATGTCAGCCATATTCGAGAATTTTGCGGAATATTCACTGTGTTTTATAAGCTTAATGTTGTTGTTTTTTGGTGCTTTTTCGCAACATGTAAATGGCTGTGCAGCAGGTTGAAAATGTAGCTTGGGCGTCCCTGTGGTTTTTGCTACCGAAATTGTAACAACTGTTATAATTTGAGTTTTAAGCACCTGAGTAGTGCTCTCAGAGGAATGTAGAAAAGATTGCATTTTATCGGCTTGTGGTAGCAGAATAAGTTATATGAGATTTGGTATTTTTTGAAAAAAATAACACAATTCTTATGAATATTGTGCAAATCAGACACGGTTTGCCAAATTAACACATACAAATAAGCACTTTGTGCATTAGTCCAGGGTGAATTTTGAAAAGTAAAGCAGTTTTTTAGAGTTTTTATACTTCACGAGAAGTGTAAATACCAATTTATTTGAAATTTTTTACATTTCTAAAATTAAATTAAAAAAACACATATACATATTTTTTTATGTCTTTACCGATGTCAGCGAATTCCAACAAGGCGTGTTTTTATAAAAGTTTTTTTCATAGTGATAACAGCAAATCAGTGCGGAAAAACTGAGAAAAAAGAGTTTTTAAAACCTATTTGTATAGTCAATGTCTAATGGATGACCACGTATTTGTATCCTTGACGTAGCTACTGAGTCAATTCTAATAATAATGCTTGAAGAAATACTTGAAGTCTAGTTGTCAAAATCTCTGTTCCAATTTTAGTTCTAATCCTTGTCCAAGTCTTTGTCCTAATTATTGTCTGAGTCTCATAGTACTTCTTCTAGAAATCCTAGCCTTCTCTAAATCCTTGTCCTTATCCTGGTCTTAATCCTTATCTAAACCTTTGTAGAAATCCTTGGCAAAATTATTTCTCTTGTTCTTGTCTTAATCCTTGTATTGCATACGCGTCGGACAAAATAGTAGAGGAAATAAAATTAAAAAATTGTAGCATGAATAGAAATAGGAAAAGAAGAAAAATAGTAGTAGAAATAGTACTCAAAATAGCAGTAGAAATAATAATAATACGTAATAGTTTGTATTGATAGTCAACAAGAAATAGTGGCAGAAAAAATAGGAGAAAATAAGAGAATAAATATTGGTGAGAAAGTAGTAGGAAATAGTAATAGAAATAACTAGTGTCCGACCGAAACCTTAATTTCGGCCGAAATCGAAGCCGAATATTCGGCCATTTTATAATATTCGGCCGAAAACGAAACCGAAACTGTTTATTAATATGAAAATTTAAGTTTTCACAAAAAAAATTTTTTTATTAAAAGGAAACAAAAGTACTTTCATACACATAAGAAAAAATTTTATATAAAAAAAGTATTTGAATAATAAAGTTTATAATAATTAAAGTTTTCTTTATGACCTATATGTTGATTTTCTATGATTTAAGTACAAATTCCCCTTAAGAGAATTTTTACTTAGAAGAATGATAACTTTGTTATTTTTAAAGTGTTTGGCAGTTTTTTAGTATTAAAATACGTGTTCATTCAAGAATAATAAATTGCTTTAATTTGTTTGAATGCCAATTAGACTCATATTTTTAAAATAATGATTAATTAAAAAATGAACCGATTCCCAGTTATGAGCCCCCGAGTTCCAGTCTTGAGCCACCTTTTGCCCAGCTATGAGCCATCTTTTTTTTTACATTAAGAACTTTATTATTTTCAATATTTATGAGTAAATAATATTCAAAACGTTAACAAAACAAATGAAAAATAATATACATAAATCACAAATTAATTTTTTACGTTAAGCCGTGTACAAAATATAACATAAAAAAAATAATATCAGATATAAAACATAAATCATAAATTCATTTTTGTACGTAAAATTAGCAAAAATTACATTATTATTAGGTTTTTAACATCTTCGGCACTTGAAAAAAAATAGATATCTGTATATTTTAATTTCTACGCACATTTAATGTAATGAACTCTATCACACATGAAACATTTGGCGTATCGTAAATTTTTTAATGATGGTAAGCAATCGAAACAGCGGTCTTCTGGTTTAAAATCAGGTGATTTATTATTATTTATTTTATTTATTATTATTATTATTATTATTATTACGGCTTTCATGAGCCTAATTCATAACAATTTAAGGAATTTTTCATTAAAAAACAATAACAAATTTCAAACTTATAACTAAGTGAATATATAAAAATATTTAAATAAGTTAAAATATTCAGAAATGTATCACAGAAAAACAACATCTATCTTATATTTAACATTTAGTTTATTGAACCATGTAATTTATTGAAACATGTATCACAAAACAAACATCTATCTTATTTGAAACGCAGAACAAACATCTATCTTATTTGTAACGACTTGGTGTACTCATACAGTTTAGTTTTAAACACATTGATATCACAGCTTTTTATGTTTTCAGGTAATTCATTGAAGCATTTCAACCCTTTATAAAAAAGACTATTTTTTTCAGACTCTGTTCTATAGAGAGGTAATTTAAAATGATTTCTGTTTCTAGTATTAATTCCGTGTACCTCGTAGTTAAATTTAATATTAGTTTTTAAATAATCCGGCAAAAAACTATTAGTTATCTTGTAAATAAACATCATTGCTTGAAAAAATATCTGTTGTTTAATGCTTAGCCAATTTAAACTTTGCAGCATTTCATTTATTGAGGTGTCGTAAGGCTTGTTTAATATAAATCGCATTGCTTTATTTTGCATTTTCTGAAGCTTAGCAATTTGAAAGTCTTTCATAATATAAAATATTGTTGGACAATATAGAAAGTGAGGTTCAACTATAGATCTATACACTGTTGCCTTGTAGATTTTACTTAAATTTTTACATGTTCTTTTTATAAACCATAATTTTTTTGCAATTTTGTTGATTGTGTAATCAATGTGGTCATTAAATTTCAATTTATCATCAATTTGTATACCTAAATATTTTATTTTGTTGACTCTTTCAATAGTTTTATTATTGATTGCCAAGCTTCCAAAATTTTCGATTTTCTTTCTTGATATAATCATATATTTGGTTTTATCAGTATTAATTTTGAGTTTATTTGCACAAAGCCACAAATAAACGGCATCTAAATCAGATTGAAGTTTTTCCATTATGTCATGTTCATTATTACCACTTATAGAAATTAATGCATCATCAGCAAAATTTTTGGGATATTGTAGGGCACTCTGGTTTACTAAATAAATTACTCACATGATTTTTACAATTTTGATTTTATTGAGCAACTTCTTTTTGTTTTGGTATAATTATTTTGGGGTTTTTTAAAATTTTTGTATCTTTTTGCTTCGAAAAATTTTATCATTAATGTTTTCCATTTCCATATTTTTTCTTTTCTTTTAATTGTTTTTTCTCCAGTTTTTCATTTTTTCTTTCAATTTTAAGCTGCTCAGCCAATAATTTATACTTTATTCTGAGTTTTGTTGCTTTTTGGTACGGGGTTGAAGATATAACGAAACTATCTCGTTCCGTATTTCTTTCTTCCTTTCTAGCTGGTGTTTTAACAACTTTTAAGAAGTAATCGATTTGAGAACCTTCAATATTTTCATGTTCCATTAACATAATTGGAATAACTGATATACTAACTGTTTCTATAGCAGACACCTTAATTAAAAATTCAATATACCTATTAAATGAACCTTACTGAACTAATAATAATGATAATATTATATTAAATTGCAGTCGAAATTCTCCACTTCATCTGTTGCTTCAAGAATAACTTCTTCTAAATGTTCCAAATCAGAAAACTGTACCTTTTCATGAATAAACTTCAGATAAATCAACAATTTCAGCATTGCAGTTTTCTTGAATATTCTCCATATTCTTAATAGGAATAATATACAAATTGTAACGGCTAGAGATATACATATGTATATACTAAGTTTACTTACACTGGCAGTTCTTCCAAAGATGCGATAGAGTTTGCATAATAAAAGAAAGTCTTCTGAGTACGTGGCATTACTATTTTGTATATTTTTTTTTGCATTTTATCATTACCAACAATTTGAATAAAATTAGGCAAGGCAATTGTTGGTGCCGCTTCATTTATTGTAGTGTCTTTATGCTCAACTTCAGTTCGATCCAAACCTGACTTTCCAAGGCATTTTCTGTAATCGATTGCTTTGGGATTGAAAGGATACAGACCGCAGGTACGAAAGCCATTTGTTATAGTCTCATTTTTTATGTAGGTACCAATAACTTTTTTAATAATTTTGCAAAATGACGCTTTGTAAACTGTTGGTCCATGTTATGCGTTCTCCAATATTGCAGTTCCTTTAACCACCCCATTTTAAGAGGTCTGAAAATGGCCACATCAGCTGGCTATAAAATTCTTGTTGCATTTGGGTATAAACAGATCAGAATAATTTGCAATTCTTCACAGAGCTTGGATAAACTGTTAAATGCGTTTTATGACCATCTACGTAAAGAATTCAGGGAACAATATTTGATTTGCAACCACTGTTGGATAAAAGACTTCTTCTATGTAGTATAAAAATGCATCCGAAGTCATCCAGCCAGAATCAGTTTTTGTATACACTATTCCATCAGGTATTGATTCTATTACATCCTTCGGTATTCTTTTATAAGCAAAAACAATCATTGGTGGAACTATCAAGACATCAGCAGAAAATGAAAACATGCCTGTTATGATCTCTTTAGCTGCTCCTTTATCTGTTTCATAAACGTTACTTGCACCTTTAGGAGCTAAAACTGGTCCTCTTTTTGGGCATAATAAAAAACCTGATTCATCACCATTGAAAATTCGTGATGGATTCTTAAGGAGATCATTGGTATAGGACTTTTAATCTTAAATCTTTTTCCGAAAGAGCTTCACTGGCATTTGTTACTGCTTCCGGAACTCGAATAGATATTTCTGGATGTCGCTTAAGAAATCCGCTATACCATTTGTCACCAGGAAAATTATTTTTAAACATATTTTCACGTGTGCATGCATCTAGAAATTCTTGAACAATTCTTTGAACTTCATGTTTTCTTCTTGGGAAACCTCTTTCATGATTATCAAATATCCATTTCACTATTTTTCCCTCTTCGACGCATGTTAAAACCGGCAAAGGACCTTATTGGAACGGTTATGAATCCGGTTTTGGAGTGTTAGGCGCGGAATTTTATATTTCCTTGAAGCTTCGTGAACTGACATGCCGGATTTAATGTTGTTGAGGGCCAAAGCAATGTCACCTACGTTATACTTTCTTCTGGATGTCATTTCAAAGATATTGTCTGTATAAAATAAATTGTTAATTTAATAGTGAGTAGAGTCAATCTGACCAACATCCGCTAAAAAATGGGGGCTCTTAACACATTAATGCATGGAATCGGGATTTAATGCATGCAAATTCAAGTGCAGAATCTGGCATTAATTGCAAACAAATATCAAGATCCTGATTATTTTTGCGGTTTTTTCAAAGTCGATTTTCTTATTTTGAATGCCTTTAAATATCCAATAAGAGAGCCAGGCTTAATGGGCTAGTAAGAAAGTTTATAACAATTTGTTTTCCTGCTTTCGGGCTCACATTCCACGGGCTCACATTTGGATATTTAATTTTTCTGTAATATTCCAATTGTGAGCCCCCATGGCTCATAACTGGAAACATCGAATTTAGTTATCCAGATATGAGCCCCCATTTTTTTGCCTTGACAGAGAATATTTTTAGTAAAATATTTTAGAAATTAATAATAAATAATATTCAACTTTTGTTATAGCCAAAGCTTATTATAAAAATTATAACAATATGTCCATACCTGAAGGTTTAAAGTGTGTGACTCCTTGTCGATATTCTTTAGAAAATCACTTGACTTAGTCTGACACGACTTTTCACTTCAAAAAATCACTTCAAACTGAATATATCATACTCAGTATGATAGCTGAACGAACTGAAGGAATTTTGACGAATAATTATAAATTTACCGTTTTAACTAACATTTAGGGAAACTGGGGGGCGATGGAACAATGTAACATGTCTGACTGTCTCAACCTGGAGAGGCCAGCATAATCTTTGTGAAATCGCCTCAAGTCGACTCAAACCTCCACGTGGTGTTTCCTGGGCAACGTCAAAACTTACAACCGTTAGTTTGGCGGCTAATCTGAGCGGCGGGCCTCCCTAGACTTAAAATAGATTGTGCGTCGGGTTTGAAGCCCACCCGTAATAAACCAATTTCAATGAAAACAAATAAGAATAGAATTATTAGCTAGAGACAATTAAATGAGCGGGGGGCTTAGAATAGGCTGAGGGCTCAGGACTGGGTGTTTTACCCTAAATGTTTGATAGTTTAAATCATTCTTGATTTCAAATACAAATTTTAGTTGTTTGGTAGCTTAAAATCGTTTATTGAGCTTTATTGAGCCAATTTTTTCCAAAGAAACAACAACAGCATTTTCAATATGAAAAGGAAAACATAATAATGAAGTTCACAATAATTAATTTAAGTTTACTGTAATAATAAATGAGATATTTTTTATTTTATTTATTACACAATCATTGCATACATTATATCTTTAGCACACTTTCAAAATAGTATGCACCTACAATGTACATTTTTATAGAACTACAAAACAAAGTATTTTTTTTTAAACGCTTAGTATTCGTTTCTTTGCCTTTATTCCACACACACACACACAGAATTCGTTCGGAAGTTTAATTACCATTTTTTGGTTTCAGTACCTATAAAACTTTAATAATAATTGCAATAGTGATGATAGAATCGAAAATGATAGTATCGAAAGCATAAAATTAACCATAATGTTTTGCGTTAACACGAGAAATCAAATTATAGACGAATTCATAATTTTTGTTTTGTACAATGCGTTGTAAATATTTTAGTATTTGAATTAATTGACTGATGCAAGAAGTTTTTACCATCATCAAACTGACAAAAAGGGCCGAAATTGGCCCTAACCGAAACCGAATATTCGGTCGGACACTAGAAATAACCAACTTATTATCACACAAAAACATTCCCATACCATTACACCATATCATCATATCACACAGAAGTATAAATAGTAGTATTAATATAAGAAAATAATTGAAAGTATAAATAGTAATTAGTAGCGTAAAAAGTAATACAAAAGTAGAAGAAAATAAGAGCAGAAAAAGAGTTTGAAAATAGTAGTGGAAATAGTACAAGGAAAAAGTAGTAGAGTAGTAGAAATAAACATCCATCATACGTAGTGTGACCATCTGTCCCAGTTACTCGGGGCATGTCTCCAAATTTTGGCAACTGTCCCTTTGTCCCCAAATCGAACCAAATGGCCCGAAATTCTGCCACAAAAAAAATATTATAAAGGACCGTCCTATGAAGGGTACTCCGCACACTTCCTTTTTGGAGTCATTTGCCGAAAGCACTTTTTTCTCCTTTTAAAACTAGAATTTTTAATCACTTGATTTTTGCAAAATACAAATATTCCGCTATAAATAGCACTTTAAGTATTGAAGCAGTGTTAAAAAATTAGTTCAAGTGTAAAAGTGCAAAAAATCGAGTTTGGTAACAATCATATTTATACACATCTTTACAAACTGTCTTTGCAACCATCAAATACGCAGCAACTCAGGTGTCGTTTGGCGGCTGATAGCATTATATTTTTTGGTACAATTTATCAAAAGAATTTCATTATACTCGTCATAACTTATTTATGAAAGGATGAACAAAAAGAAGTTGTTCGACCGAAAACGTACTATTGTAAAAACCCTATCTTGTCTCTGATAGGTATTAAATGAATTTTCTGTGCATACTTTCAGGATTAAAATTTTTGAGGACAGTATATGTTATAAGAGCACTGTAATAATGGCAAAAAATAATTACAGTTTGAGTGAGACTGTGCGCGGAGCAGTATGCTTCCTTTTTTGTATATAGATTTGTACTAGATAAATTAAGTACCAACGTATTACTACAATAGTACTACTTTCGGCAACTTTGGGCATGAGTTCAAGTGCTTTCATTTGACGTTGTTTTGACAGAATTGCAGGTATTGTTTAGAATGGTAGGAAAGAAAACAATGCAAATAAATGTTACTTTTCTCTCTTATCCCGAACTACCTAATTAGGAGTTCAATAATTAAATTTTATAGTTTACGTTTTTCACGGCAACAAGTGTTAAAAAAATGCATATATTAGAAAAAGCATTTATTTATAAGAAAACATCAAAATTAACACAGTGATCACGTTAGTAATAGTTTTTGCCATCAAGATTTTAATTTTGCGCACAGTGGGAAAAGTTCTATTGAATCACACCTAAAAACAAAAAACACAAGAAGTGTATGACAGCCTGCTTCTTCACAAAATATTGGTTCGTTTTTCACTTAAACTCAAGCTGGAAAATTAGCTTTGCAAACTACTATATCCGAAGGAGTCTGGGCATATCATGTCATATCCGAAAATCACAGTTTTTGTTCAGCCAATAGCGCATCAAAAGTTTTCATGAATGCTTTCAAATTGGATAAGTTTAACTCTGCGCGTACTAAATGCGAAGCACTTGCAATTAATGTATTTACTCCTTATGGACTTAAGCAAGTGCAAAATAATCTAAACGAGAGCCATTTTGTAAGTCTTTTGACCGATGCATCCAACCACGAAAATGTTAAAATGTTTCCTGTTCTTGATCGGTATTTTATGCCACTAGAAGGTGTGAAAGTTAATATTGTACAACTGCCCACCGAATCGAATGAAAAGTCTATTTCTATAGCTGATGTCATATTCACTGCAGCGACCACATTTCTTTTGAAATAAAAAATTATTGGATTTGGTGCTGATCATAGTTGCCAGTTTTGATTCCCACCAAAATACTCAATTTCCCATAGCGTTAGAAATTAAAGATATTAAATTCCCACAGCAATGAAAATTCTGACAGTCATTAAAAAAATACTACCAAAATTCCCACCCACAGTCATCAAAAATCCCACAAACCATAAAATAGGCAATTTAATTAAATTAAAAAAATCAAGCAGTTATAAAAGTTATGGAACAAACATAAACATAAGCATTTAATTTTCAAACACTGTACATAGCTTTTATCTATATTTTTTTTTCCTTTCTTTATTTAATTTAGCTACTTTCTTGCGTTAACTAATTCTTGCGTTTTAGCTTATTATTAATTACTAATATCCACTTTCGCAATTTTACTAACAAAAGAAGCAACAAAAATGATAAAAAGAAATTAAAGAGTCCAACTTGACTCGATGTTATGCATGAAAACACTTTTGAGTTAGCAACACCACCAAATTAACAGATTGCACGAATTTCGCTTCATAGTATTGAATTCTTAAAGTAGAAACAACATTAAAACGGCAAAATTTATTCATATATATAAGAGGAAACAAAAATATGTGTTGGAAAAAAAATCTCACATGGAAAAAAAGATCCCTTAAAACTAAAAATTCCCATAGAATTCCTATTTCCCACAGCAATTTAAGTTTCCCACAAATGGGAAATTTCCCATAACACTGGCAACTATGGTGCTGATAATGTTAAAGTCATTTTTGGAGGCACTACACGAGTCGGTGAAAACAACGTCTTTGCGAGAGAAAAAGGTCAAATACTATTTTTTACGTAAAATTTTGATTGTTTTTATTCAATAATTATTCACCCTTATTCTTGAATCCGCATCGAGTAAATGTCCTTGTCGAGAGCTCACTTTCACCAATGAATCGTCGTCGAAGATCATTTCAACGATCAAAAATTTTAATATTTATTTGACGACGTTTGCTCAATAATTGAGTGAACAATTACTGCAGATCTCGACGTCAAAATATAACATTTTTGTTTCGACGTCGTTTTGAGAGCGAGCGCGGGTTCAAGAATAAGGGTAATTATTTTTAAATTGTCCCCATTTTTATCGAAAAGTGTCCCCGAGTTTGGCTCAATGTCCCCGAATTTTTGGCCGATTGTCCCCGAATGCTGCAAAAGTGAGATGGTCGCATACGTCATAATTCTATTTATTTTTTATTAAACTCAAAGAATCAACCTTTACAATCGTAGCTTTATCGAGAATTGCTTGCCACACCGTGACTATCTCAACTTAGAAGTTTTTGGAAACCAGAAGGAAAAACGTAACTTTGTCACGTCAAAACGAAGATATACTGGTCATATTCAGCGCAGACAACTGTTTTGAACTGTAACGGTAGTGCTACCTTATTGAGCGATGTTTTTCTCTGA
Source organism: Dichetophora obliterata (assembly GCA_963920525.1). NCBI lineage: Eukaryota > Metazoa > Arthropoda > Insecta > Diptera > Sciomyzidae > Dichetophora > Dichetophora obliterata. Next base: position 63,743,121 of record OY986436.1, read on the forward strand.
ATGTGTTGCTACTCTTAACGTCAGAAATTAGATTTTATTTAGTTGCATTTAATTTTTTATGTAAATAGTTCAAATGCAAAGGTTTCTACCTTAAATTTGCTGCTTTCTCTATGTGTTAATTAGTTTAACAGCGTGAGTAGCAGCATCTGACAGTTAACTCAACAGTTGTGTCCATGTGGCAAAGAATTTTTTCGCTCTATTAATTGGCGTCCGCTACGTGATCAGTTTTAGTGAACGGTCCCAAAATTGTACCATTCAGTGAATTTTTACACAACAGTTATCTGCGCTGAATGCGCCCATTGATAAACAACATCGTACGACGGAGATGACTCGTTTCCTTAACAAAATCCATTTTTAATGCATCCGATTAGATTATTTTCTTGGTTTGCTATCAGTGCTATCGAAGAAGTAATTTCTAAAAAACATCGAGTGTTGGTATTTTTTTGCAAAAGGTAAAACTTTTAAAAAATTTTTTTATTCCTTGAACTATAGCACAATTTTTTTTTTAACAATTTACAAAATTTTGAAAAAATTGGACGAGAGGTTTTTATAGAGAAATTTGTGAGGTATTATGGGCCGCGCTCTGGTGTAATGCCTCAATATATTTTCCATGAATTTTAATGCTATCCAAATACAGACTAGGTATGACCTTCACATAGTTTTGTGGCTTGAAACTTTATCCAAGCATTCTCTACCTGCCAAGTTTTTTGTTGAATTTTTTTTTTCTGCGGTGTCCCACTTTGTGTGCATATAAAGGATTACCTTTGTCAAAAATAACAATAAAATTTTCGCCATGCGCGCAAATTCATTATGCATGCAATGCATGCGCGAACAAATGATAGGGCACTAGATGAAGGCCATGACGACTTCATTGAAGTTTATAGAACTTTTAAAACAAGCACTAGAAGTGCAACCAACGGCTGCATCTCGATGCCAGCTGAAAATGTGTTTTGCTAAAAACTCCAACAACAATAACAACATCAACTTTTTATGCTCCGTAAAATCATGAAACAAACCACTAGAACACAAGTTGCGTTCCATGTGCTACTTCTGGTTGTAAACAGTTTAACACTCTTGCTGTGTTGTTTTTGGTTTTTTAATGTTTAAGTGAAAAGCACGGCAAGTCAACGGAAAGAAGTGGGTGTTGGGCATTAAGTTTTGTTGATCAAGAACGCTTTGTTACATTTGTTAAAATAAATGCTTTACGAAATTTTTGTCCAAGGACAAAAATGTGCTTTTTTCTGTTAAAAAACAAATATTGGGACATTCATGTATTTATTTCGGATTATTTATTTTTAGCAAGGAATTGAATATCGCGAGTAAAAATATGAGCGGGCGAACAGCGGCAATGCTATAAGTGTCTATTGCTAAGTGTCAAAGATGCCCTAAAAATAATCGAAAAGGCCTAGTGACCGAAAGTTGGGCCAAACAACGGCCGTACAAATTATGCCTAAATTAAATGGCCTAAATTAAGTTCTACGGCCGCTAAACGCCCGTTGCATGCCACCAAATTTTTTAAAGCTCTTATCATTGTCAACGGCATTCGAATGTGCAACAACAAAAGCTAGCAAAAGTTAACGGCCGTACAAATTAAGCCTAAATTAAATAGCTTTAATGTGGTTCTCTGCCACTACTAAATTTTTCAAAGCTCTTATTATTGTCAACGGCAAATGTATGCGCAGCAACAAAATCTAGCCTTACTCTGCGATGTTGATATTATCGCCATTTGTGGGAGCATAAAATTTTATTAAATAAAGGGTCGGCCAAAAAACTTTTTGTGGTCAGGTGGCTTTAACTCCTGAACCAATTGGACTTTGTATGGCGTCATACCAAGATCTTTATGCAAAATTCGCCTCAGTGATGTCTCCGAAATGTTCAATTTTTGAGAACGACGGTGAATTCATGTTGATGGCGCTTCACGCTTACTTTCTGCCACAGCAGCAATATTCTCGGGTGTACGCACTGTTTTTGGCTTTTAACGCTTTGTTTTATCGATGAGGATGCCAGTTTCTTTCACTTTTTTCACAAGATAACGAACATACGGAGCTGACGGTGCTTCTCTTCTTCCAAAATCCATACGCAATTTTCGCACACTTTCTGCAACATTACCATGATTTTCAAAGTAATATCGCAATATTTCCCAGCGTTGTATTTATATTAGCGGAAGAATAAAACTAATTATCTGTCAAATCAGACATGAGCTAAGTGTTACCATTCACGAAATTAGCACTAGTTAAAAAAAAAAGTTAGATGGCGGACCCTGTATTTTTTCATTAATTTGTAGCAGGTTATACAAATATATGTTTAATTTATTTTCGAATAAAGCTCCAACTGAGAAGTTGCTCATTTTCATTGTAGAATGATCACTTTTTGGCCGATGTACGGCCGTTGTACAGTCCAAATTATTTAAAAACTGGCTCTGTACGGCCGCTGTTTGGCCAAAAAGTCCTGCAAACGACCCTCGTAAAGCCGAGAAAAATATTTAAAATTAGGCCTTGTACGACGGCTGTTTGGCCTTAGCTAAAAAAGTTTGTAATTTTACTCGGGAATTTTCATCCATTTGTTACTTTTTTCGAACTGATCTTGATTTTATCTTTAATAAGAGTTTCGTATTCATTAACAATGCTTTTCGAAGAAATGGGTATATTTTATAGTAGATACTACATGGTTAAAATTCTTGGACTTAATTTTAAACTTTTTTGGATTACATATAGGACAACACCAAATTTGACTACTTTTTAATGCAAGGAAAAGTATAAAATTTCCTAATTCAAAATGACTACTTTTTAATCCACAAAAAGTTTACAATTTTGAGAATACATGTTAGCAAAAAAAAAACAATATGAACATTAACTTAAAATCAAATTGGGCACTGACCATCTTCTGATTTTAACCTACGTCCTCTCGTCTGCCCGGCCGACATCTTATCTACGTCTGTCGCAGTTGTTAACAAAGTTTCGCTTATTTGCTTCATTACAAATGCAAGTAAGCTTTTCGGAATGCGGATTCGAGAGCCAGCTAAATTCGTAATCCAAAAATAGTCTAAAACTTAAACTTTTTTAGATTAAAACAAATTAAACTAAAGTAGGGATAAAAAACCGTACGTTTTGGTTTGAAGGAATGTTTGGATTAAAATTGTTAACCGTGTATCGTTAATTGCTTTTACATAATTAGGTGATACCAAAAAAAAGCTCTACCAAACCAGTAAAAACTGATTAACCATTTTTGGGCATGTCCTTTGCTAAGATTATGGCATATTTTATTATCGCGGTGAACACATTAATGTACAAATCGAGAATTTTCTTCATATAAGTTCAAGTATATAATTCTTTTTCACATGGTTGGTTGGTGGGTTTAGATGTTGATGCTACATAAAAGTAGGATCCAAGATGCGCTAGTGAGCAGGTTTTGATACCATAACCTCGTATTACTGTAAGTTGAGGGAGTAACGCACTGTTAGGTTATAACCATTCGGTGCGGTTAATGAACTTTAGAAAATTGTTGATTTTTTTTTTTGTTGAAAGTTCTCCTAGATTGCTGAGGAAGGGCTTGCTTAGAGCTTTTAGTCTAGATCTAGACGGGGCCGAGCAGGTGCACAGAAAGTGTGTCTTTCCTTTCCTTTTCGTTTGGGTCAGCGCAGCTGCGACAGTGGGTGTAGAAGGATAGTCCAATTTTTTTTTACGTGTGATTACACAATACACCAGTGACCCGTAATAATATCCGTGATTCTGGCAATGTCATTCCGTGGTTTTGAGAGCATCTCCTGAGTTCTACCTAGGTTATATAGGGGTCATAATTTTCTTGAAGTAATGCAGGTTGGTAGTCCTCTCCATCTACGAACGGCTAAGTAGGCCAAGTAGTAGGAGTGAATTTCTCCCTTAACTGTGTTCAGTGGAATTCACACGGAGAAAAATAATTTCATTGTTTCAACAAAAGACTTAAATAATATGGCAAACTTATCCTTATTTACTTGAATCAACTTACATTTACCATTTTACATTTTAAACTATTTATATGCAAAAAAATCTTAAAATTATTTTTATCATATATCTTATGTTCACTTCTTTATGATGTCTTGAACTCGGAATAAATTGCTTAATTCAGTTAAGACTTTTTATATCTGTAACGTGCATGGTTGGTCAACTTTATACAGAGTCGTGCAACTTGTCAATGCTACCAAATAGGCAAATAAAATCTGTCAGTATCAAGTCGTTTAGAGATCTAAGAAACACCGCTTTTCGAACAAAATCTAAGCTTGCCAACTTCGTTAACTATTATAGTTCTGCCATTTTTCTTTCACAACTTCCTTTTCGATTGAAACTTTGTCAAGTGAAGACCTCAAGGTAATGTAAAATCAGTAACCTAATTCTTAATTTAACCAAAGTTTATCTTCAAGCATAAACACCCATCGAAGTATTACAGGACTTTAAATAGCAGCCGAAAGTTTTATATTTTGAACAAAAAATATATATTTATACACAAATAATTGCGTCTTTAGTTCAATTAAAAAGGTTGTCAGAAGTGAGTTTGTTTTGGCTAAATTTCGAGATTAAATCTCTATATTAAAGAATTATTTTGCTTTTTAGATAGCTTTTTAAAATCCATTGCGATGTGTCAATCTATCCATCGGTAGCATCATTATTTGTTTGGTATCACGAAAAGACATTGAATTGCTTGAGGTGCTTTCACGTAATCGCGTATCAACTAATATTACGCTTCTAACCAGCGACAAGCATACATTTCGTTATACAAATATACAACAACTATAGCCTAAATTCGCCTATACAGCAAGATCTGGTCAAGCAATCACAAACAACAAGTTATCGTTCAGTGGATGTTCAACCTCGAGCTTGGTTACCGCGATCGGGAATAAGAAAAAGAAGAAGAAAAAAAGACAAAAAAAAAGAAAATTAATATAACCTTAAATTAAAAAATTCCCATTAATTCTGGGTTAAAAACTAATTAAAATTACTTAAGTGTCAATATCTTTAGTAATAATTGCTTTGTTAAAAGTGCAAAGAAAAACAAAACAAGAAAAATAGAGAAAAAAAAAAGTAGAAGAAAGGTTGTAATTTATAAATATAGCTATCAAAAACTATACAAAAATTAACATAAATCACTAAGTTAAAACCAAAAAAAAGACGTGGTAAAGAAAAAGAAAAAAAAACAATTCATTATACCTAACACTAAAACTGTATTTACAAGATCAAACAAAAAGCTTGAATAAGTCCATGTGGTTCGATTCGTTTAAAAAAAAAAAAAACCTTTTCACTTATCGCGTTAATATTATGTGTAGCTAAATATTACATTATTAGATAACACCAAACAACTTCCAAACATTCAAGAAAAATCCGAAAAAAAAGAATAAATCAAAACAAACTATAACTTAAAGCATTGAGCATTTAAGACGAGGAGCTTTAATATATAACTTTTCTACAGCCTAACAACACTGCAGCAGCAACATACTGTGAGGCCTTGCAACATGTTCCTGTTTAAAATGTAAGTTATCATTTTCTAAATATTACTCTTAGTACAAATAGTAGAATATATATTCGGCTCCTAATCCTAATCGTAAATTTGTAATAAAATCATTAGTCATAAAATAAAGTGGCATAGAAACACCACTAAAACCACCAGGTAACAAAAAGGTGTACCTTTTTAATTTTCGGACCTTAGGGTTAATGCTACGATGATTTTACGCATTCTCTTCGTTGCGTCGCGCTCATCAGTGGACTTGTTTGAATCAATTAATTTGTTATTGTTGTAAATTTTTGGAGACTTTTCGGTACTTGAAAGCTAAAAGCTTGTTCAAGGCATTTTTTTTATGATTTAGTTTTTGTTTTGTTTTTCTCACTATTTTGAGCTATTTTTTATTACAAACAGCTGTTTTGTTTTGACTATTACTTAAAGATGTAAAATGCACAGTGGGCAAGTTCAGAAAAAATTAATTAAATTTAAGCAATTGAGTTGTTAAATGCGAAAGTAAATGATAGCTTTGTATGTTCATAGAATTTATAATAAATATTTTAAAATTACATTTGGTCACTATATATTAAGATTAATAATATGAATTGGAATTTTAATAAAGTTATCTAATCTTTAATGCTTTCTACATGGTGATGTAAATCAGTAACTTTCAAGGTGGTATGGTAGCGTAGGAGGGCAATGTAAAAATTGGGATTCGCAATAAACTACCTTACGAATCAAGGAGGGAGGGTATCAGAAGACATATCAAATAACATCTAAAGATAGTGTCTTGGTTGTTGTTTTGCCAATTGAAGACTTTCCCCTTTGAGTTTTATGACTGAGTTTTAGTAATATTTCATTAATTATTTTTTTTGGTTGGTCCATTACTATAGTTTTTTTTTGGTTTTGTTGTTTTGTTTATATTTTTAAAGGCCACTCGACGACTCTTTAAAATAGTACCAATCGGTGTTCTGGTTGGAAGAGAGGCAAGAACCTCCCCACGGGCTGATTGCTAGCTGCTATTATAAGGGTCCACCTACCCTCTTCCCCAGATCAAACCAACTTAGGTTGGTCCCATGGTTGGTTACATATCAGGGTTACTTTTATGTTGAAGGTGACATGGAAAAATATAAAGAAATGAAAATATACCTGAATCAAACAGTTTCTTAAAAAATAAAATAAGGATTTTTAATAACTTTTTACTTTATAATTCTAAAAAATTATATTTTACTATCCCCAATCTAGGCTTAACAATTTTTTGGCATAAACCATAGAAGGCGATATCCAAAATCGGATCAGAAACGAAGTCATACCGCCAGAGTAAAGTAAATTTAAGAAAGCAAATTTTTCCGATTTGTTTCTATAACTTTCTTAACATCTGGTGGTGTAACTTGGTTTCTGATTTGATTTTGAATATACTGAGCTTGTTGAAATGGAGAAAATATAGAATTCACAAGTTGCAGTGGTAAAAATGAAAATTGTTGATTTTTGGAGTATTTTTAAATGGGACTAGCAGCACTGGAATTCCAAAATTTGTCCGAACTAAAATCAAAAATATTTTTTAAATTACTGAAGTCTATTTTAATGAAAGCATAGTTTTATCTTTTTTTATGATTTTTTTTATGCTTGAAGTGTCAAAAACATGCACTTTAAGAATTGAAAAAAAAAGAATTAACAGCTATAAGTATTTATCCAGTTTTCGTAATTTTTTGCAAAAAACAGCTTAAGACTCTGTTTAATCCACTGGTAATGTTGTTATTTAAAATTTTGAATTATTTGATTTCTTTGCAATGTTTGGGATGTACAAAATGTTACCGTTTTTAGTATAAAATTTCATAACCACCAAATTATTCAACGTAATCACATAATTTTTTTGTATTTGTATTAAATGTTGTTTCAAAGAACATTTCAACAATATTTTATTGTAGTTCTTTCAAATTTTTATGCTTAACATGGGTTTTGTTAAATTTTCTTTAAAAATAGCAGAAATTTGTTAGAATGTGTAATAAAATAAGAAAACCAAGCTAAGTTTGCTAAGGTTAATATGTAAGAAGAATAAAATTGTCAGTTAATTTATAAAGCAATTGTTGTTACAGTGTTACCAACTTTAGCAATTAATCGACATGAAAACATTTAAATTTTAAATTTATTTTATTTTTTTACTTGATTGCTAAACCTTAACAGGTTTTATAGCAAATTTAAAATTATAAAATAAGATATTTAATGCAATTCAAAAATACAAAGTATGATTTTGATTGAAATCATGTATTATTAACAAACTAAAAAGTTTTAATAAATTGCTTTAAGTATATAATTTTATTAAAGTATAAAAAATAACGAAAAAAAAGTTAAGTCAAAATCGATAATATCAGACAGCAAAGCAGGGTTGCGTTTTCAAGACAAACAAGGTCAAGTTAGCAACAATTTTTGTATACGGCGGAGTCGTGTGACAAACAAGGTCTCATACCCAATAAAACACCACTCCAATAGGTATACCTATTGGGTATACTATTGGGTATTGGTATACTCATACCCAATCTTCCTGAAGCCGGTGAGATCCTGGCTTGACAGGGTGGTTACTCGACAAACTAGGTCAACTTCACCAAACCAATTTTCATAAAATAAAGACAACCAGTTTCGAACGCAGGCACCAAAACAAACTAGGTCTTATCGGCCACTCATATTAATATAATAAAAATTGATCTAACGTAGTGTTTCAAGAGGTAAAAAGACACCAAAACACCACGGTACCATCGACAAATGTAGTCACAATCATCATGAAGATATGAGGCAATTGAAGATCCCAGGTTTAGGTCTATTCAGATTATTTAGATGTTTATACACCAAAATTTTTCATTTTATACTTAGGTCCATTTATCCATTTAGATTGTTATATTAATGATAATGTGTTTACAAATCACCAGATGCATCAGATATATGTTTGAAAGAACTTTACATAATCAACGATGGTACTGCAGGTAATCTATAATTTTATGTTTGATTGAGTCCATGGATTCACTTAAGGATATAACATCAGATTCAAAATTAAAATCACCGGAAGCGCTTCTAAGAGGTTCATTTTGCAAATACTTAGTTCTACAAAATTTCATGTGGAGTAACTCAAAAGATCTTATAGGACGAAGAGGAATATTAAAATATACTTTACTCAATAAATATGGACTGTTGACATATCCATGTAAAAGTTTTGTAATCCAACAAGCATTTATTATAATTCTCCGATTTTTTAAAGAAGGAAGATTTAAGAGTTGTAACCGATATTCATAAGGTGGTAAGTGAAAATCAGTATTACAATAAAGATAGCTTAATCAAAACAAAAGAAATTGTTTCTGCACTGATTCAATGTCGTCTATGTAACAACCGTATCGTGGGCACCAAACAACTGAAGCGTATTCTAAGATAGGCCGCACTAGGGAAGTGAATAAGGTTTTCGTTATGAATGGATCATTAAACTCTTTTGCCCAACGTTTAATAAATCCTAAAGTACTATTTGCTCTATTTATTATTTTATTTACATGAATATTAAAGCGTAGTTTAGGATCCATTGTAACTCCAAGATCATTGAAAATATCTAAGAACTCCAATGGATAACCACAAGTTTTGAAGGTACATTTAATTGGTGGTTTGCGCGAGAAAGACATATGCTTGCATTTCTTCATGTTGAGGTTCATACGGTTCGTTTTGCACCAGTTATGAAGATGATCAATGTCGGCTTGCAAAAATACAGCGTCATTATCGTTTTTAAAAGAAAGGAAGAGTTTGACGTCGTCAGCAAACATTAAGATGCTAGAATGCATTATGACAGATGGCAAATCGTTTATAAAAAGTAGAAATAAAAGGGGCCCAAGATGACTTCCTTGAGGTACTCCTGAAGTAACAGGAAACTCATGTGATTTCTTGAGCTTAAAAATAACCCATTACCAACGGTATAGGAAACCCAACAAGATGTAATTTTAAGATCAATAGTTTGTGATTTACAACGTCAAAAGCTTTGCTAAAATCCGTGTAAATAACATCAGTCTGCATGCCTTTTCCAAAGTTTTCTATAGTTTTTGATGTAAATTCGAGAAGGTTAGTAACAGTAGATTTTCCAGAAAGGAATCCATGTTGGAAAGGAGACATTAAAGATTTAACGCTATGCGATAGTCGTGCTGTAACAATTGCCTCTAAAAATTTAGGCAAAGCGCTTAATTTTGCGATGCCACGGTAGTTATCAATTAAAGACCTATTTCCGGATTTATGCAGCGGAATGATAAATGAATGCTTCCAGGCTGCAGGAAAATAGCAGGATTTTAATGATGAAGTAAATAGTAAAGAGTTTGGAGTTACTAATTCTTCACAGCAGTATTTTAATATACATGAAGGTATGTTATTAGGACCACCTTTAGATGATGTTTTAATATTTTTTAAAAATGATTTGACTGTGTTTGTGTCAATTATTGGGAAATAAATATCCCAATAACAATATTTGAACAGAACACTAAAACTGCAACCAATCCAATCTGATTTGGATTAATAAAAATTGTGAAATCAATTAAAAATATTAGTTTGACTTGAATGTGAATTGGTTTATCATACAATCTATTAAAATCATTTTGCAGCTGTATGACAATATAGATACACGCAAATCAAATTCACAGTAATTTTTTCGCTGAACACAACATAAAAAAGCATAAACCGAATTCTCCAAGTATTTCTAAAAAATGTATTAAAACTGTAGAAAAAAAATGGACGCAAAAAAATAAATAAAGGATGTAGGTAGGCGGAAGGCTCGAAGAGTAAAGAATTTGACTACAGAAAATGAGTTTTATTAACCCATTTCAACCCGAATCTAAGCTAAGGGGCCAAAACCGACAAAACTTCTACGAGACACTACAAATAGGCTTACTAAACGGGACAGGGAGATTTTTAGCTATTCAGGTCTGGTTCAGGATAACCAAAACCTGTAAAAAACTCCGAGGGGTGCCAGCATCAAAAAATCCAATATTTAAGAAAAAACGGAAAATTTGATTTTGCCAGTGCAGGATGCTTTATTTATCGAAATTAATTTGCCATCAAATATACGTTCAATACTAAACAGGGACGAAGAGGAATATTAAAATATACTTTACTCAATAAATATGGACTGTTGAAATATCCATGTAAAAGTTTTGTAATCCAACAAGCATTTATCATAATTCTCCGATTTTTCAAAGAAGGAAGATTTAAGAGTTGTAACCGATGTTCATAAGGTGGTGAGTGAAAATCAGTATTACAATAAAGATAGCTTAAGCAAAACAAAAGAAATTGTTTCTGCAAAAATTATGCATGGGTTTTTATGTTTGATACCTCGGTGAAAAGGTATTTGTATTACCTTTCTTTTGATACCCATAAAGCATAGTTTTGTTGGAACACTAAAAAAAGCAAAATTTATAGGTCATTTTTTGCAACTTTGAAGGCATATATCTTCTGAACTACTTGAACTACCTGATTTTCCTAAATTGGATTAAGAAGGCCTAAGTCTATATGACTAACTCGAATAGACCGGGAATAGTTTTGGTGTTTATTCCGAAGAAAAAAAAACTTAATTCATACCAATAGGCACTAAAAAAATATTCCTCATACCAAAAATTTGTATCCTGATCCTGGTTGCGGCAGAAAGGACCGTTACCATATGGTAACGCCAGGCACTACCTAGGTTTTTTCATTAAAAAAGTTCATATATATTTTAATTAAAACACTTTATTTGTACAAAATTTATGAAAGAAGTAATATTTCTACATGGTTTTTATTATGATATTCAGCAAAACATTTTACGCAGAGGCCAACATCGCACTTATTACAAGCTGTACGACCACTTCGCATAACGGGTTCTTTTAGAAGTAGGTATCACAAGATGTGTATATCATCGTAGCGAGGTGTAGTAAGTACAGAGTCTTCGTGATGCCGTTTCTTCGGAAGCGGAGCGCATCCAGTTCGTTTTTGTTTTTCACCGTAATGCTTGCAGTAGTAAATGGCTATTTGACGTCTAAGCTCCAATTAACTCATTGTACCATTTTCACTGCGATGTAGCTGCCAAGCGCTTTGACACAAACGTCGAGAAGCCAAGTGAAAATGCTGATCCACCATTTTTTTCCTCGATATCCAACTCGATAACGGCTAACATTTTGATCCAAACCATGGTGTAAGAAATAGAGGTGTTAGTGAGTTTGAAACTTCTCTCTCAAAATGTTAAAATATGTTTTCCCGCTTTTGTCAAAAACAGCTGATGGTGAATTGCAATGTAAACAAATTTTGTTAAATTCGTGCAATTCGTGGCTTTCTTCAAGTTTATAAGATTTTTACTGAGATTAAAGTGAGAATGAAGTGATATGGAAAACAATTAAAAAATATATGAGACGCTGTGCGTTATGCAAAAAAGAAACGATGTGAATGCAAGACAATTTGCATGCTGGCCAAAGCTTCATGTCGGCGGCACCTTCCAGCACACGTTTCTGATAAAATTGTCAAAACATTCAATGACAAACTTTGCAAATCGGCGAAGACAACTGCAATAACTTTTTGTCAACACAACACGGCACAATTAGTTGCATTAAATATTTATTCACACTTAATTCGCACAATAAAAACTAAAGCACATCATCTAGCAACTCAAACAAATAACACAATTTGACAACTTTCAACAGTTCCGCTCTTTTGCTCACAGTTTTTTGACAGAAGCGAAGAAATTCATGGTGTTGTCAAAAACTCACTAACACCTGGTTTTCTTACACCATGATCTACACCAGTGTCGGGCAGCTTTGCACACTTGAGATTGTGTTTGTACAGTAAATTCCCTCCAGGAAAAATCGGAAGGCTTCCATCTAAAAGTGATAAAGAAACATTCCCCACCGTATCTTTTGAAAGCTTAAGGGTAGTTTTGTATTTATATTGTTTCCAAACCGTATCTTTTGGAAGCTTAAGGGAAGTTTTGTATTTATATTGTTTCCAAACCGCTTCTTTAAGAATGCATTTGGAAACTTTTATTTATTGTCAAGCAATGACAATAGAAAATATTAATATCATTGTTTTCTAGCCGCTTATTGTAGAATTCGATAGTCTAGTGGTAGCGCGCTCGACTGTCGCTCAGGGGTCCCGGGTTCGAATCCTGGCCGAATCCATTTTCATAACAAGGGAGAGGAATGATTTCACATGACTTTTTATCACAGCGGGGAGGAATGTTTCCCTCTAATGACATGCTATTTAAAAAAAGCAATGGAGTGTGCAACAAAGGGGAATGCTTCCTACATTCCATGGAATGTTTCCTGGTAACATCCGGGAATGCTCACATTTACTGGAGGGTTATGTTTTCATCTCACATACAGAACGATCAAAGCTTCAGTGTTCAAGCGAATGTCAACCAGATAAGATCTGCGCTGGCGTCTTCCTTGAATATATTATTTTATATCTGTGTCGATAAGTAATAATAGCTTAAGTTGATTTAAGACAGAACTGAGTTATTGATATAGTTGTGTTCCACGTATATATTATTAGGAACACACAAAATCTAGAACTTCTAGCGTGACCTTAGCCAAAGATATGAAGTAAAAACAAAAGACCCTTTCATATACTTATATGGCGATTGAAAACTTTGAAGCAAGATTTCTGGAAACTTTGAAATAAGACTTAAGCTGTTATTGCGCATCGACACAGATATAACGTAAGATTACACTGTATAAAATTGTATGTATGCAACATTTTTGGAAGTATGTATGCATTTTTTTATTTTTAGAAAATACTATTAGCAGGCCTTTTTACATTTCCGTCTGCTTATCCGTATTTCGCATTGTCCATCTTTTTCCTTTTGACATTCCGTCCACTACTTATTTATTTAATTTCGCAATACAAATTCGAGTAAAAAAATATCCCATAATGACTAGTAAGATTTCTGCAAGAAGCGCTTTAGCACTACTTTGTTTTCAGTGTGATCTTTAAAGCGCATACTAATACATACTCAATATAAGAAAATATAGGTGTGCAAAGCTGCCCGACACTGATCCAAACGATCAACTCCGCACATATTCTTATTGCATTCTTTTACACTACATGTGCGTTGTACGTTTATTTTTTTTTCCTGATTTTGGAAATCGAAGAGCATTGGATAACGGAGTAGCGCTGAAAGCTGTTGATGCAATGGAAACAACTGAATTGTCCTACCACTTTGTCAAATATATTCCAACATTAGGCTGGGGCATTTTAGTTCACTAAAAAGATTGCTCTTTTTAGTTCAGTTGAGGTTAATGAGTTCATTTAGTTCGTTCGCTCTTTTAGTTCATTTCGTGCACTCGTTCATGTTGTTAGTTCGTTAGGTCTTATAGTTCGTTTGGTGTTTTAGATCGTTAGGTATGTTAGCTCGTTGTATTTTTTAGTTCAATAGGTCTTTTAGTTTGTTTTGTTTCCTCTTTTATGTTCAGATCTTTAAAATGAAACGAATTATATGACCGAATCAATCATTAACTGCGGACATAGAAGAAATTTACATAGAAATACTACATATGGGGCATTCCACACAATATTTGCTGCAAAAATTTGTTTTTGCAAAAAAGTTTTTTTATCGTTCATTAGTGAAAAACTGTATCAGCAAGGACTCAAACAATTGTTGAGTGAAAAAAAATTGTTTCTAGTTCATTTCGATCTGACTCGCTGCAAAATCAATTGAACTAAAAGAACGAGAATCAACGAACTAGTTCACATAGTTCTTGAGTGCGAATAGTTCGATTGAGCTAGTTCGTTCGTGAACTACCCAAACCATTCCAACATCCTTCACAGCAACGGAAGTACAAAAACCACGTTTTTCTTTTTTCTTTATAACTTTTTTGTCAGCTCATGGGCATGATTTTGGTACACGAATTTCCAGTGGCTGTATATCCACGGTTTTTCAAATATTGGAGTAGTGGAAAACTTGTGAACAAATTGTCAAAGTAAAACGAAAATGGTAGATTTTGCATTTCTTCGGAAAAATCGTCAATCATATTTATCATTGGCGCAGAACACTTACCAAAGCACTGTTCATTTTGCTTATTTGCTCGTGGATTCTGACCTTGATAAATTTTAAAATTGATCAGATATCTCTTTGTTGTACAAAGAGACCAAACTTTATACCCAAATCTTAACGGTTTTCCCTTTATAAATTGTTTACACCAGTGCTTTCCAAAATATGATATCATACTTTCATCATAGGACAAATTTTGTTCTGCATGGAAATTTTTCAACATATTTACTTTTAAATGGTCTGTGATTGGTCGAAGCTACCACATTTTGTCTCCATCATGATTTGATGTTTTCGTGTCTACAAAGTGCCGCCAATTGCAGATTTCAATGAAACGATCACGTCGCATGCTATTATAAATAAGATCATTCCTCAAATCTGCATCATTACACTACATATCCCTAATTCTTGTTGGACCATTGTATCCCGCGATTATCAGAATACCGAAAAATGTACGCAGCTCTTCAACGGTAATGCGTGGGTTTTTTCTTCCTCGGCAAATTGAATATTGTTTGGATTTTACAACAATGTGCAGGATCAAAGCTTCATCGAAGAATTTTTCAAACTGCTCATGTGGGCTTAAATTACGGCAGTCTTCAAAATTGGCTTGCGGAAAGATTGGAATAAAAGTGGCAGGTTTGTTCTGTCTTGACCAAGAAAATTTAGTGTCTCTGTTAGATGGTGGCAACGTGCATGTCGAAGTTCTTGGTGTTGTCTTTTGCAGTGATGTCGACTCAGACATTGTGGTACTGTTTAGCAACCCAACAGACAAATTAGCATCCGAGTTATTCATTACGTCTGCTAAGACTTCTGCCATATTATCTTCTTCGTCATTATAGTTAGTATCAGAAGATAAACGACGTCCACTTCTGAAAACGATTTCGCATTTCGATTTTAGCTGAGCGGCACACACGTTATCCGGGATTCCACCCTCATCTTGTTGAGCATCGTCCTCGCCACTGATATCACCATCTTTATCCAGTGGTTCGATAAAAATCTTACCCACTTCATCATCACTATCGCTATCAAGCTCTTCAATAAAGTCTGGCGTAAAACATTTTTGTTTATATATATGTATGTATTGCTTGAAATAAATTGAATAGTTTAACGAAAAATAAAACGTATTGACAAAAAAAAAAACCTATATGACGCCGGTCGCATCCATATGGTAACGCTCATATATAGCTATGAATATAACATTTGCTAACTATATTTACTTTTGCATCTTTTTATGCACAAATTAAGTAGTGTTATTTATTGGTATATGTTCCAATAATCCTTTTTCTAAAACTAAAAATAAGCCAAAAATTTCGCAACTTACTTTTTCATGTAGTTCATTTTTCACTTTTGTACAACTTTTCTTTTTTAACTTGCTAAAAACAGCCTCGCACTTACAAGCGCAACACACAAATGACTTGTTGCTTTGCAAATCAAAAAAAAATATGTATATGTATGATGCAAAACAATCGTTTCCACGTAATATTTTTGAATAGCCCGATTGCTACGATACTTTAACTGTTACTATATTTTGCGTTACCATATGGGTGCGCCCAGTCTATTTGGGTTAAAAACAAAAAGGTAAAATTTAGAATTTCCGCTGATCTTCAATTGTTCCCTACTTTTCGGTTTCACTGTTTGCTTTACTTACTCTAAGACAATGGCCAACTTTTCCTTGGGTGAAATTGCTTTCTGTGGGTGGGTATGTCTCTTCGTAAATGTCTTTTGTAAATCTTTCTTTTAATTTGAGTTCTTGCAAATAAGGATGCACCTTACGGCGGTATTGACGGCAGCAAATCTCTGCAGCTTCCAGCAAAAAAAGCATGTAGCTTGGCCAGCTCCACCACAAAGAACATCATTCATATGCGTATCAATTCTAAATATTTATTGCTTTTTAATATAATAACAAATTATCTATATATATAAAAATGGATGTATGTATGTGGGTATGTGGGTATGTGGGTATGTGGGTATGTGGGTATGTGGGTATGTGGCTATATCACGTATAGACTCTGAAACCGCTGAACCGATCATTATGAAATTTTCAGGGAAACTGAACCCACATCTTGAGAGTGTTCCTGTGAGGTTTGGTAACGATTGGACAAGGGGGCGTGGTACCTCCCATACAAGCCAAATTTGCTCCATCGATCACAAACAAAAAAAGGATATATATCAGACGGTTTCAATCGTAAAAAACTAAGATTTGGTAATTTTGTTCAGATGGTTACTGTCGGTAAGTGGACAAAAAATGGGCGTGGTTGTCACATAAATACGCCCACTTTTTCAAAATCATGGCAATTCCAGAGTTCTATACACTTTTACAGTGAAACTTGCTGTATAGGTGCTCCAAGAGGCGGTTACTATATATAAATGTTTTCACGCCTACTTTTACCGCCCACAAATCGATATCTATATACATAAAAAGCAAAACGATGTGTGTCTGGCTGTGTGATGTCTATAGACTCCAAAACTACTAAACCGATTGACCTGAAATTTTGGCAGCCGATTTGTTTCAGCTACGAGATGGTTGAGGGAAAAAAAAGTGCCACACTCCCCTTTTACCGCCCCCAAATCAATAAAAATGTTATATTTCAGTCAGTTTGGATCGTATAAGGCTAAAATTTTGTAATTTAGTATGTACGGTTACTGTCGATAACTGTACTTAAAATGGGTTTCCACGCCCCCTTTTACCGCCCACAAAGAAATGAAAACGCTTTATTTCAGACGGTTTTGGTCGTATAAGACTTAAATTTGGTACTTTGGTTTGTGTAGTTACTGACAGTAACTGTACGAAAAATTGGTTTCCACGCCCCCTTTATGCGCCCACAAATCAGTGAAAATGCTATATTTCAAGCAGTTTTGGCCGTATAAGACTAACATGTGATACCTAAGTTTGTATGGCTACTTTCGGCAACTGTACTAAAAAAGGCGTCATCGCTATATAGCCACACCCACTTTTTGAGAAATCATTACATTTGACTACTGGGTCTATTGAGCTAAAATCTTAACTTAGTTTGTACGGTTACTGTCAGGAACTGTACTAAAAATTGGTTTCCACGCCCCCTTTTACCGCCCACAAACCAATGAAAACGTTTTATTTCAACGGTTTGGGTCGTATTAGACAAAAATTTTGTAATTTAGCTCACATGGTTACTCTCGGCAAGAGCACTAAAAATAGGCCTGTCCCACTTTAGTTAAACTGACTTTTCGGGGGGTCAACGTAAAGTGAAGCAAAGTGCGCCAGGCTTTAGCTAAATTGAGCTAAAATTTTGGCAGTCGATTTGTTTCGTGTACGAGATGGTTTAAGGGAAATAATTTTGCCGCACCCCTTTTTACCGCTTACAAAACAACAAAAATTCTATATTTCAAACAGTTTTGATTGTATTTGACTAAAATTTGGCTATTTAATTCATATGGTTACTTTTGGCAGTTATAATGAAAATGGTGAATATTTTTGGCATTTCTTGACATTTTCGTATATGGCATTAAGGCGGTCTGGGGCCGAACAACGTCTGCCGAGAAATACAAGTCTTATGTAACCACTCTTGATGTAAACACTAACTGCAAAAGCGGGTCGACCGATTTAAACGAAAATTTTAGGGTACTATGCCTGGCATCATACAATGAAATCAATTAAAAATTGCACATCGGCGATCCTTTCATATGACATAGCATTTATTTGCAAAAATTCTTCCAGCTAAGCGCAAAAATTATTTTACTGGTTTTGTCATCAAAACAACAAGGGTACCCTTTCTGATTTTTTTCGCGAAATTTATTTGTTCCAAAATGTTGTTTTTATATTTTTTACAAAAAGTCAAAAATAATTTATGTGAAAAATTACCCCAATATCTCTTTCCAATCAAATTTACAACATTTGCTGCCAAAGCCTATATCTCAAATAATCAAAATTTATGATTAAAAATCTATTTTTTCATACAATTGACAATCTATAGTAACAAAAATAATTTTCTGTTTGTTTGTTTGTTTGGCCTTTATACAAATCTAAACGGCCCAACGGATTTTGCTCAAACTAGGTGCACATATTATATTTATTCTAACTTAAAATGTTACATACTAATTTTTTGCCACGCCCCCTCCGAACTTTTCCAACTAACGGCAATTTTGTTATTATAATAATTTTTTATCGAAGTTTTTTGTTTTTAATTTAAAAAATTTCTGTTATTTTGGCATCAAAAACACTCACATACACTCAAAATTGTAGAAATTTTCAGTACAATGACTTTTTCAAAAAACATCGTTACCTAAGAATGAGAAAAAAACGACATGAAAATCAAAGTTTGGTCTTTGGATGCAAATATCTCTGCTGTCCATTAATATATTTGATTCAAATTTTTTTTTGTTCAAAAGATCAATAAATATACTTTACAAAAATGGGTTGAACTGTACCTTTTAGTCAGTGAAACTATGTTTTATAATTATGTCAAAAAAGGTCAAAAATATTGACTTTTTACTCAAAAAATGACTCAAAAATTGTTTTTGTTGTAAAAATGAAATCAATTAAAAATTGCACATCTGACTAACTTTCATATGACATAGCATTTATTTGCAAAAATTCTTCCAGATAAGCGCAAAAATTATTTTAATGTTTTTGTCATCAAAACAACAAGGTACACCCTTTGATTTTTTTGGCGAAATTTATTTTTTCCAAAATGTTGTTTTTATATTTTTTACAAAAAATTCAAGTCTTAAAAATAATTTATGTGAAAAAATTACCCCAATATCTCTTTCCAATCAAAAGTAATGGCTTTTATGATTAAGTTACTTTATGATTTATTGAATAGCTTTGGAATTATAGGTAGCACAGATTTAGTATTTAACCACAATTTAAACATGCTATGTTCAATGTTAACATTTGATGGGTTTTTGGAAACGGGACGAGGCAGCAACGCGCCGGGTTTCAGCTAGTAATAAATAAAAATGTACATGATCTTCTGCGTTTCTTCTAATGATTTCTAGTTTTGTCGAAATTTTTAAGCTGAACACCAGTTGTTCGTTCGCAACATTTTGTTCTGTCAAAATTTTCAAGCTATATGTAAATTGCCAGCGAAATTTCACACGAACAAACACAAAACTAGGCTTAAATACAAAAATATAAAAACAAAACACAATATACGAAGTAAAACATGTTGACAACTTTAATTGTAAGTAACAAGTTAATATTACCTACAAGACCGATGACGTTTCTTTTTGCCTTTTTCGAAGAACTATTGACTTTCTCAGAAAATCATGTCAGCAACAATTTGTAATTTTAACCTTCAACCTGAAGATATGCCTTCAGAGGCGTATCTATTCGATTTTATTATTTTGCTGCTAATTAAAATTTATTATGTATATGCGTTCACTACTGAACATCACGCATTTATCTATCTAACTAACCATGCACATGAACATTTATCTTTTTGGAAATTTTACGAGCACAGTCTTTGTTGACTTAATGCCAAAAGATGACTTTATGCGTTGCGCACATGTTGCTAACGCAACTGATTTTGTGCTGTTTTTACATCTTTTATAGCTTGTTCCTGTCGTTCCGTGCCTTTTAATTAAATATATATTTAATAACGTGCGTTCAAGTAGCTGGCATCTCGAAGAATCTCTGTAGGTTTTCGTTTTCAAAAAGATTCTTTTCTGAATTTAAGCAAAAGCAAAAATGTAAATATTTCAAAGAAGTTGCTGTGACAAATGTACGAACAGTAGTTATTATTCATTAAAGGCATAAATTTTCTCAAAGTTAACGTTACCGCAGATGTTAGTATAAGCATTGCCTTACTTGAGCTTTTATTCTTATTTCATATGCAAAAAGTTTAATTGCCACAAATGCTATATATTTATTTTTTATTGCCTAAATCTAAAGTGGAAAAACTCATAAAATTAAAATAGCTTTTCAAGGTTTTAAGCGCATACGAAAGGTTCTTGCAATCTTAATTTATTCTCTTAAACTCGTTGTGTAGAGCCAAGATAAGCGTAAATGTTATAAAATTTAAAAAACCACTGTATTTTTAAGTGAAATACTCACAGAAAAAAATCTGTACACAATATTTCTGAATTTCGTTCATAAAACCTTGATTCATAAAATCAAAGAACGGATTCATAAAATTTAAGAAACCTTTCATATTATGTGTGAATACAATTCAGAATTCTTGTGAACTCGTTCGCTGTCTTAATATTCTTTAAGAACGCGTACATAAATATTATGAATTGTGTTCTTAAAATTTTTTTTATAATTTTAAGATTAAATCTCAAACTGATGGGCGTGTCAGTTAATAATTTTGGTAATACAATTCTTGAACAAATACAATATGATTAAAAATAAAAAACATTGTGCCACAGGAAAAAAGTTGGGGTCGAAATGGTTAACATTCAATGCACCTGAATTTCTAGATCTCAAACAAAATACGATAGATGCTTACAGCTTAAACCATTCTTTATTCAAATCAAGTGAAAGTTGCTTTTGTTGCATTTGCACGCATTTGCTTTTATGTAGATCGTCAAAAATTTGGTGCCCGACGACAGAAGCTTGTCTTGTTGTTGTTTGTACATGTGTTTGTTTTCATAAGCGCAAAGGCAAAGCAGATGCTAGAAAAAAACCTTGAAATTAGCAATAACTGTAAAATGTGGAGTAAGCAAAAATCAATGTTGCACACGCAAAAATGAAATAGGGCGTTTTAATTTTAACTTCGCTTAACCTCAGTAAGACATGTGAATAGACATCAGTAAATATGAATATAGTTTTTATAAATACGACTCTAAAAAGTTTATTTTACATGACGAACATATGAGGAATTATTTTTTATAGCTTTAAGTATTTTAGTTATGATGAAACTGCGTTCTTTGGATCCAGAAAGTGTCTTATATATGCGTTTATTATGAGTGTTTTTACTTAACATTCGGCTCTTGGCAGGTTTTTATGATAGCCTATTAACTGATTTTATTTTGTTTTGCTCAGAAAAAAGTCAAAATAATGATGATTTTATCAACGATCTTTTATTTGAGTCTGAAATGTATTTTAAATAACACAAAATTAGTAGCAAATTTTTTCGTTTTCTCAGTGTGCATTGATTTAATTTAAAAAAAAACTATATAAGTAATATCGCAAATGTTAATTGCAATCACGGTTGCCACTTGCTTATTTTTGTTTGTACCAAATTCTTCAAAAAAATGTACCAAATAGAAAAAAAATGTACCTATTTTTTTAATAAAACGATTTTATAACATTTATTATAATAATTATGTTTTTTTAGTGTACGCATTGCAAAAATATTAAACGTTTTATATGCTATTAACAAAATAATAAATAACTTAAAATAGTTTTTTTGCTGACCAGATATAATGAGATTCATTGCATTCGACGCACAACTCTTTAAAGAGCATTATGTTGTTAAGTGTTTTAAATTCTAGTTTATTTCTGAAGTTAAATCTACCCCAATATTGGCATTCAATTTTGGTTTTTTCTTACAAGAAACCTGCTGGCAAAATATTAAATTTAATATAATTTCGAACATTTTAAAGAGTTTAAAATTAACTTTGGCTCTCCGCAAAATCGGCCAAAAAAAAAACATTACACAAAAACAAAAGATCTCCCAAGTAAAAAAAGACCCAAAACTCAATGAAAAATCGCCTAAAATATTTATTTACTTTATTTAATTTATTATTTTGAGCGTTATTTTATTGTGCATTATTTTCCTCGACCTGAAAATGTAGGCCCCTATTATGAATTACAACTCAACTAAGTTGACTGCTTTCAACTAATTTTTTTTTTCGTATAACTAATTACTTATATTTAAGTCGAACCATGTAGTTTGACATAACCTTTTAAGAATTGTCAAACTACATGGTTCAACTAAAATGTATGTAATTAGTTATACGAAAAAAAAAATTTGTTGAAAATAGTGAACTTAGTTGAGTTGTAATTCATAATAGGGGCCGTAATTTTATTTTTACCAGGCTTCATAAACAGTGCTAAAAAATCTTGCGTATTCGCGCCTATTTCACATGCAAGGTCAAGTACATGCATCAAGTACTTGCTTGCATAGAGTTACTTTTAGAAACAAAAAATAACCCCTTTTTTAGATATTAAAATATAAAAAAATCCCCTTTTGAGAAAGCATCACTTTTTACTGCCATGCAATTGCAAGTTTAGCAAAAATCAGGGCTCGCAAACAAACTCTAAGGAAGCGTTTCTTTTCGTTCTGTTTGTTTCTTCCTAAGATCACAACATTTGGGTTTGCCATCGTGACAACAAAATCTAAAAAAACCAAATAAATGTTGTGTTTGTATAACACAACGCAATAGTTTTCTTTCTCTCTTTTTTTTCTGCTCGCTTTGGTTCGCATTTCTGTTTGCAGCAAAGAACCAAACATAAGGATATAGGGAAACTGTTTTCTTTGTTTGCTTTCGCAAATATACAGTTGAAGTAATTGAAGTAATAGATTATGAGTTGTCTATCGAACCGTTTTGGATGTTTTTTCCAATTTTATTTTTATCGAATTCTATAAAAAGCTAGAAAATTGCTAAAAAAAAAGAAAAATATTTTTATAAAGTATTTTTTATGTACAATAAGCTGGGACCGAATTACAGCATCCGTGATCGAGCAAAATTACGAACGGCACGACGATACAAGTGCCTATCAATCTAGTTCAATTTTGCTCGATCACGGATGCTGTAATTCAGCCCCTGTATAAATTTCAAAAAAATACAACAACTCCTTGTATCTCAAAAAACGTTTGAAAACAAGCCACCGTTTTTTTTAAGTAAAAATTTTTTACACGTATATTATACCTTAAATTTAGGTAAGTATTCAGGAACATTACGATGTCGTTCCCAAATATTATGAATAAATTCTTGAACTTTAGGGAAGCATTCACGGATATTATGATTTAGTTCGTAAATATTATGAAATAGTTCTTAAAGTTTTGGTAAATATTTACAGATATTATGATTTCGTTCATAAATATTATGAATGAATTCTTAAAACATTGGTAAATATTCACAGATATTATGAATTCGTTCATATATATTATGAATACATTCTTAAAACTTAGGTAAATATTCACAAATATTATGATTTCGTTCATAACATGAAGTGATAGGAACGCTGTTCACTGCTACTATGAATCTGTTCTCTGGTGAAACTTTATGAACAATTCATAATATTTTAGGACAAATTCATAAAATTTATGAACAAATTTTTTTCTGTGCTCCAGTAAGTACAGAAAAATCGAATATTACATCTACATTCTCATTGCTCTTTCGACAGCTATGGTGCTTATTTGGCAACTAGTCATAGTATTTGTATTATTTACACATTTTAACAATTTTTTCATAGTTGTTCTGTCTGTTTCTGTAGGTGACATCGTATTCAGACAATATATGACTGATTTTATTATGATTTTAGCCGAATTAGGATTATCTTTACTGCAATTGTCTCTGTATACACATGAACTTTACCGCCCGCTTTTGTTTTGGTCGCGACTTAATTCTTGCATCTTATACATATTATTGCTTTGTTTGTCTGGTGTTGGGATTAGTTCCTAATCCCTGATGATGATTAAATTACGAGATTTGATTTTGGTTCATGTTATTGATTTTGAGGATTATTAGATATTGTTGATGCGGGATTCAACTAAATTGAACATGGTGAAAACAATTGGCTAGAGACAAAGAAAACTGTTTCTCTGTTTAGTGTACCACTAAAGAGCAGTGCGGCTTCCAATGCGTCTGCTTGTTTTTATGTTCTTTATTTTTTTTTATTAAACGAATTTCGAATTTTGCAAAGGCCAGAATATTTTAAATCAAGGCCATTTTAATTAAATATTTGCCATTTGAATCAAATATTTCAATCAATGTCATTATGCATATGTTATCAAAAGCTTACTTTTTAACGAACTTTATACGAAAAAATTTCGTTGAATTCAGGGAAAAAAATACTGTTTTGCAGCTTTGGGTGGCTTCATAGTTTTTTAATTCTAGTAGCATCTTTATGTAAAGCGGAGCCTTCATCTTAACCCTTAAATGCACAGCGTATCTTTAAAGATACAACCATTAAAAAAATTCCTACGGCTATAGTTTTGGCTCAATTTATTTTATATCGGTTCTATATTATTAAAAATATCATAGGCCTTTAAAAAAAATATTGTTTGCTTCTATTTGTCATACTTTTAGAGAAAATTATCTTCAAAGTCAAAAAAATGTTTTTTTTAAATTAAATAAACACGATTTTTAGCAGTATAAATTCTAGGAACAGGAAAAAATTTTGAACAGAAAAAAATACTGATTGCTTCGAAAACAGTTTAATGACCAGCAAGTAAAATTTAGAGGTGACAATAGTTTACCACAAAACATTATGGATTTGGAAACACCATATCAAGTTTGGAGCTTTTTGTTTCCTGAGACTTTGGAACAACATATAGTTGACGAGACAATAAGATATGCTGGAATTGAGGAAGCATTTCATTTCGATATATTTGAATTACGAAAATATATTGGAATAATTTTTTTCATGACATATCACAACCTACCCAATGTAAGAGATTATTGGTCGGACAAAATTGACCATTCTGTAAATGTAGTGAAAAGGCAAATGAGCGTTGCGCATTTCGAAAAAATTCGGAAATTTCTTCATTTCAATGATAAAACAAATCAATCTACCATCCCGTGAAGATCCTAATCGAGACCGACTTTATCTAATTAGACCTGTTATTGAAACCCCAAATACTACATTTGGCAGCGTGCCAAAATTAGATAGATTGTGTGTTGATGAACAAATGTGTTCTACCAAAATTGAGAGTTACATGAAGCAGTATTTACCTAAAAAACCGAAAAGATGTGGCTTCAAGCTTTTCGTCTTGTGTGATACTACAGGATATGGATATAAATTTGAAATATTAGTAGAGCCCCGGAAACACTAGGTCTTGGTGAACCGAATCTTCAACCTTCGGCGAATATTGTGGTCCGACTGGTAAGAGAAGTACCGAGATTTCAAAACCACATAATATATTTCGACAACTATTACACTGCCGTGGCACTAGTAGTGTATTTGCGAACACTAGGCATTCTTTCAGTTGGTACCATTCGACGTAACAGAATAAAAAATTGTAAGCTTCCCGACGAAAAAGTAATGCTAAAATACGAGCGTGGTACTAGTCAAGAGTTTGTATGTAATATTCATGGAATTGATGTATCTTCTCTGTCTTGGAAAGACAACAGGATTGTCAACTTATTATCTACCTATGTTGGAGTAAAACCAGTATCAGCCAGCGGTAGAAATGAAGCGAAGGAACCACAAACCATTAAAAGATTTGACAAAAAGAACAAAATCGTCAAAATGATTCCATGTCCTCAAGTTATAAAAGAATATAATCGGCACATGGGTGGTGTCGATTTAATGGACAGCTCCATGGGCCGTCATAAGATAGCTATGAAAAGCCGTAAGTGAACTAATAGAGTGTTCTATCACCTTTTGGATATGACAGTTGTTAATTCCTGGCTCTTATACAAACGAATAAATAAAAATCGTGAAGGGTTTAAGGCTCTGAGATTGATTGATTTAAAATTAGAGATAGCTGATACCCTATTCTCCTTTAAATCGGTACAACCTCAAGCTCGCGGACGCCCTCGTATTGAAACACAAATTCAAGAAAAACGCCTCAAACCTAATTACCATATGCCGTCTCCAAAGGACACCAGATTGGACAGGATTGATCATTGGACAACGATTGATAAGAAGGGTAGATGCAAATTTCCTAACTGCTCAGGACAAACACGTATGTATTGTACCAAATGTAAAGTAAATTTATGTTTGACTGCAGAAAAAAATTGTTTTTATAATTATCACAGCTCGTAAAAAGTGTAATTTATTGTTTTATTTGCTATTATATACCTATGTATACAAATGAATTAAAAAAATGTATATATATTATTTTGATTTTTTTTTTTGTGTTTTTGCTTATTATTTTAGTTTTAATTGCTCTCTTTATGAAAATGTATTAAATTCAATAAAAGTTTTCAAAATAAATGAATTATTACAAAATTTCTCAACACATTTCTTTTATTTTGATAAATTTTAATAGGAATTTTAGATGTGGGTGAATGCACATTGTATCTTTAAAGATACAACCACTTTTTTTGAAATAACTTAAAAAAAAAAATTTTTTAAAACTAAAAACGCAGCTTTTATTTTTATTCAAATTTACATAATATAGATTTTTTTCTGTCAAAATCGGTGACCTTGTGCATTTAATGGTTAAGCCTCGTTTGCAGACGAGATCGGACAAAATTAGCTGGATGTATTTTTTTCTTACGTCGTGAAAAATACTCTTAACATGAGTACTTGTCAAAAAGCAGTATTACCAGATCATAGGAGTTCAGGATTATATGTAAATTTTATAAATTCTTTAAAATTTGATTTCTATTTAAAGCATATATTTTTATGTTGGTACTGCTTCTTATATCATGTGTGTGTTTTTTTTACGTTGGATTATTGTTTGTTGACTTTTGCCGCGACACGATTATTGTTGTTATTGCTGCAATAAATATTACTACTGTCCGTGGAGTCAGTGTAGGTTTGCAATAATTGTTGCACAGATGATATCCACTCAAGTTTGGAAGCTTAGCCTTGGGTTGCTGATGGCAATCGTAGACTTTTTGCCACCTGTTGCCACCTTTGCTAAATAAAATCGACAGCTGATGGCAAGCCTGTAGTGAGTTTATGCTTAATAAAATAGAAGAAAAAGACGTGACCCTATCAGAAATCTTTCGCAAGTGGTCAGAATTAAAAAAATCAAAATGGATATCACTTGATAAAATTTATTAATATTAAAAATTGTTTTCTGAATATGATTATTTTTCACATACAGATAGCGGTCATTCCATGTCAAATCCATGTCCAAAAACTAATTTTGACGATTCCGATTTTTTTCAAATTTTTGACGTCGATAGGACTTTAAAAACAAAAAATATTTGCATACTTTTTATAATTTTTTATTTTTTTTTGCAGTTATACACAGTCAAAAACTAAAAAGAAAATGAGAAATTGTCATTCAAACACGTATTTTAATAGACACCATATTTTAAAGATCTTGAATTGGTCTTTATTGTAGAGTCGTTTTTTATCAACAATTTCGTAAAGAATTTTAAATTTTTTGACCATTCAAAATTGCATTCACATTTTTCATAGTCAGAGCACCACTATTTGAAATCACTTTGAAAATATTATTGTATTGAGGCATTTATTCTTAATGCATTCTCAAAATTTGATGTTGCAAAATTAATGTTTACTATTTTAAACGAAATTTTCAAAAGCTGACTACACAATTCTTAAGTACAAAATACTTTAATTTTTAATTTACAACGGAATTTTTAGTATTTTTTGCTAAGCTAGGTACAGATCGTCGCTGCGCCAACAAAAACAGTCATATGTATTTCAGTAACTTTTCAGGAGAGCAAAAAAACAAATTTTTTCAGAGCATTTATAGTACTGCGAGCCATGGCAGAAGAATACAGGTGATGCACCAGATGAGAGCATACTGCAGGAAATGTCAAAACGAAGCAAAAATTTATTTTCCTTTGTTTCCATTCGCCACACAGCTGAATTTGACAGACATGGCAGTATGGAAAGAGAGCACAGTCAGCGCTGCAGCTACCTCTATCCTTATGCGAGCAATAAGTGTTTTTGATCACTTCTAAATAAAAAAAAATTTAAAAAACTGCAAGTGCAAAAATGTGGGTAATAGATAGTGTAAACAATATATGATATAAAAAAATTTACAAAAATCACATAACTGTTTTTGTTGGCGCAGCGACGATATGTAAAGTCACATTGAAAACTTTTATCAACTCGTTAAAATATACTATTCGTCTGCAGACACTCTGTTTTTGAAAATTCAAATTTGAAAAAAAACAAAAACCAATAATAAGGTTTTTTTATTTCTAGTAGAATATACATAATTATTCCATTTTCAAAAGCTTTTAATGTATTTTATGTACTAACAGCTCCTCTAAAACAAGTATTGGAGCTTGTTAGTCGAATTGACTAACATTGGTTATAACGCATTAGAAATATGATTGGTTATCCAGGGTTAAAAATATTTAAAGCAATTTTTTACATAGAATAAAATTAAAGTTTGCAAAACTTACCAAAAAATGTTTGAGTTTGTATTATATTATTCATTAGCAAGTTTTTCAATATATTTATGAATTAACTGTAACTCTTAATTGCAACTCTTTTCATATTTTTTTATATAAAATCTGTTATATTTTATTTAATTAGTCCAGTTTTTTGAATTGAAAACTTCTTTAGGCGCGTTGAACGATTTTGGTAGAGGGTAAATCTTTGGTTTGCGTCATCGTCTTTTTCCGAGTAACTCTCGTCATCAATAAAGACAGCAAAGATAACAAGATAGGAAACTTAGAAAACATAGCCTCAAAAAATGTTTGCACGTATTTGTGCATAAAAAAATCAAACCTGATCGTCACTCTTGTTCTTAATCGGGCGCAAGCTCACAAAGAAATCACTTGGCAACTTTTGAAATTAATGCATAAAATCTGTTTGTTAGTATATAAATACTTAGGTTAGGTTGCAATAAGATGTTTGCAACCAAAACTTATTATTGGCCGCATTCAGCGCAGTTGGCAACTGTTGTGTAATAATTCGCTGAATGGTAAAATTTTGGTAGCGCTCACTAAAACTGATCAGGTAGCATACACCATTTAATTGAGTAAAAAAATTCTATGCTACATGAGCACAACTGTTGAGTTAACTGTCAGATGCTGCTACTGACGCTTTTAAATTAAAAAACATAGAAAGAACAAAGCAAATTTAAGTGAGAAACCGTTGCAATTGAATTAAATGTAAATAAAAATCTTAACCTAGTTTTAACAAAATTTAACAAAAATTTTAACAAAAATTTTAATAAAAGATTTAAACATGGAACTATCTTCTTCTTTTTCTGCTTTTTTCTGCTGGAACTGCGTTTGCAAACAAGAAAAATATTGCATGGGTTGAGTGTTTTAACATTTTAATCTTTAAGTTGTGATAAAGAAATATGTTGAACATTCGAATGCTCTCATATAACGTCAAACAAAGTTTGAAAATTTTCACACTTGTTGTATTTGTCAGTGGCTTTTTATGTTCACCTCTGCGGCATTTTATTTTCAGAGTTGTCAACTATCATTGTTTTATTAATAAATTTTTCATAAACAACAGGTTTTTTTTGAAGTGAAAACTTCTTTAGGCGCGTTGAACGCTTTTGGTAGAATTGAATGTTAATGTTTTTTTCAATGTTTTCAAATTTAAAATTTTCGATATTTGGTTCTTGCTTGACTGGCCGTGAAGTCCCTTTTGATGCCACCACTCATAGCACAACTGGACAAGTTAGTATTAGGGCTGAATGTGTTCTCTTTCTTAGTGACCATAACTGTCAAACTCTGCCAATTTTTGCTTTCATATTGCATTCTCATTGGTAGCAGATTTTATATGAAATATCAACTTCGATTTGACAGTTTCGGTCACCGGCTCTCCGCCCTAACACTACCAAAAATTTCTTTCTGAGCTGTAGCTAAAATGAAATAAATTTACAATTTTTTATATTTGTATTTTTTTGACTGGTCGTGAAGTCTCTTTTAGTGCCTCCACTTGAGATCTTGCTACCAGGCAAACAAAAAACATAGCAAGCAAAGTGCTGTTTATTTTCCGCCGCCAATTCGGTTCATCCCCTCTAACATTGCGCAACCGATGTGATACTGCTGTTCTCTGTTCATCGTTGTTTTAGATTTGCTTGGTTATTGTAGTTGTAAATGAATTTTATTTCAGCTATAGATCTACTTATACATTGAAAGAAAAACAGTAAATATCCTTCATGATTATTTTATAAAAAACGATTTGTCAGCAGATAAACTTATTAATGGTTGCTTGCTGCATTTGCTGAGCGCCTGGTAGCCAAGATCCAAGAGCGTGTATTTGAGTTTCAGGACCAATATAAAAAATATTTGTAGATTTATAAATGTCACCATATTCTCTGACTGGGACCATGGTATAATAAGTAATAGGTAAGAGTGACATTTCGTGTTTCGACTATCGAATGTCAAAAGAAAATAAAACAGAGAACGTGTGTCACACACATTGGCCGCATTCAGAGGAGTCGTCACCTGTTGTAAATGAATCATTTCATTGCAAAGGTTTCTCACTCAAATTTAAAATAAACGACTGCTAACTATTGACTCCGCTGAAAGCTGCCAATGTGTGTGACACACGCACTTTATATTGATTTCTTTTGTTTGAAACTTGATGGTCGCAGCTCGAGACAAAATAAGTAGTTGTCAAGGCTAACTAATAATAATTTTGTTATGACTGGGACTGCATCGTCCAGAAATTTTTTATTTCTTATTTCAGCTACCATACTCCTAAAGCATCTTTTTTAGAATATAATGCAATTATTAACGCAAACAGTGAAAATAATGTAAATGAAATTCAATGAAATTAATGTAAATACAAATTCTATGTATACGTATTTTAAGTGTGTATTATATATTTCAATAAGTTTCATTTATGTTTTACTATGTTTTTTATATTAAAACCCATAATTTAAAATATAATGAAATGATATAAGACGATTTTAATGTGCATTAATAATAAGCCGGTTGTACGGATGAACCGAATAGGGAGCCAGAAAATAAACTGCACTTTGCTTGCTATGCTTTCTTTTTTTTTCTTATAGCAAGATCTCAAATGCAGGCATTAAAAGAGCCTTCAAGACCCATCAAACAAAATATCATATATAAAAAAAAAGAAAATTTATTTTTTTAGCTAGAGCTCTACATATGCATTGAAAGAAAAAAATTAAATATCCTTTTTGAGGATTATTTTTCATTCAATAGTGCTACCTGTATTTTATTTTAATATCAACAATATTAAATTTAAATGTTATAATATACTTTGGTGTAATTATAAAATAAAAATGCTATCTGAATAAAAAATATTTTGAAAGAAACAATCAAAGGCTGAGGGGGTGAAAATATGAAATTTTGTTCCGATTAGCATGAAAATTCTTATATAGCAGTAAGGCTGTCCGTGGCAGGACAAAGTCTTTCAGGGAATATTAATATTTTATGTATAGGTTTTCGCTTCGGTTGGCAGTCCCCACACTGCTATACTTTTTGTTATTTTTTTTTTACGCTGTGGTAGCTGAGCGCGAATAGAAAGAGAACAATAGAGAGCAACATGAAGTTTATTGAAACTCTTGCAACACAAATGCATCAAAAGACAACGAACAAGCAATGCGTGGCAAATGGGATTTCTTAAAAAACTTAATGCCTTCTTTTAATATACATATTATTAAAATTTCGAAAGAAAACTGCCAATTGCCCTAAATAAATCTGTAGCACAATTATGATATTTTAAAATTTTTTCATAAAAAATGGCCCAGTACTTTTGAAGTAAAGTCGTAACTTTAAATTTTCACTTCAATTCTACAAATTCAAATCTACATAAATAGCTTAGTCCTATCTTAAGTCGACTTTAGTGATTATTGCTTGTAAACACAGATATATCTTTCAAAACTTAATTTTGTTCACGCCACTTTTCAGTATATGAATGTGCATTTTTTCATAATATTTTTCACGCTGCGCTATTTTTGCTTCTGTAGCTTTTCTTTTAAGCCCCAGCTTAGCAGCATTAAAGCACTCTCAGTTCTGGTGATCTGTCACTTTAATTATCTCGAAAAGATATTCCAGTTCACCATCATCCATGAGACTCGAAATGGGCTCTCTTCCTAGTTGTAATGTGTGGCAAGGTTGCCAGCCGAAATTCGGAACAATTCCCACGAAAACTACCTTTTTCCCAAAGTAACATATTATAAATACCACCAAATTTCCCATGCTAAAGGTAAACAAAAAAATTCCCACGAAAACTACCTTTTTCCCAAAGTAACATATTATAAATACCACCAAATTTCCCATGCTAAAGGTAAACAAAAAAATTCCCACAGCAATTTACAAATACCACAAAAAATCCCACAATGATTAAAAATTACCACAAAAATACCACGCGTTTTAAAAATAAATTTAAAAATCTCACAAAATATCCCATACGTATTAAAAAAATACCACAAAAGATCAATCAAAATATTTTTTCACTTTTTTTTTAATTTTAAAAAAATTTTTGTAAGCTTAACGCTTGCATGCAGAAATGTAGAATATTCAGAAAAGGTCATAATTTAAAGGTCAGAATTTTGTTCAGAAAAGAATGCGCTATTAAGTTTTATGCAATTTTGTGATGTCAACTTGTTCTTAAGACAAATATGCAATTTAATAGTTTATATTAAGGGTAAGTTCGAAGAAATGTACAGCATAAACTTATAGCTTTACAATTCTGTATATATAACTCGATCATCGAATACTATGATTAAGATTTTGCTTAATGAAAGTAAAAAAAAATTTTAAGGAAAAATTCCAAAATTCACATGCAATTGAAAAATACCACGCTGAATTCCCACGCCAATTGAAAAATACCAAGCTGAATTAAAAAATACCATGGGAATTGCCAAAAAAAATTTCCAAGATCAATTAAAAATTACCACGAATGGGATTTTTCCCACAATACTGGCAACCTTGATGTGAGGGCATTTGCAATCAAAGGTTTTGTACCGAATATCTCTTCTATCTCTTCGAAGAAAGGGAGAATACACGGAGGTGCGGCTGTCTGCTTCGCAAAATGCTTTTCGCTTTTATATGCATTTAAAAGCGTCCTCATTTTCCCTTCCAACGCCGTAACTAAAGAGCTGGAATTACTTACCGTAACACCTTGCGATATCATATCCTCAAAAATGTTACTATAAGCTAATTTTTTCTTTCTGGAGTGTTAAAACTCAGATTTTCTTGCCAGATAGCTTCAAAGTAGACATAGAGTTTCCTCACTACAAGAAAATATAAGAATTATGTTATTTTTTATGAAAAAATAGCCATATATGTTTTAAGATACACGGTTAAAAATATTTGACTAGATTTAAAACTTTTTTGGATTACATTTAGGACAGCACAAAAAAAAATTACATTTTTAATCCAAGGAAAAGTTTCAAATTTTCTAATTCAAAAATGATTAGTTTTTAATCCGCAAAAAGTTTAAAAAAGCAATATAAATATGAACTTAAAGTAAAAAATTGCTCTGACCATTTCATGATTTGAACAAACGTCCTTTGATGTGTGGTCCATCACCTTATCCACTCGCCCAACTCAACAACTCAACAAGGTTTTTCTTCTTTTGTAATTTTTCGCTTTTTTAAATTTTAACTTTTGTTTATATTTTCTTGCTTACAGACTTTATTAATCTGACTTTTTTTTCATGATTTGACATAAACATAGTTCTTTTCCAAAAAGTGATGCCAACAAATTTCGTACTCCATTATTTTCCAGATCTGGCAATAGTGTTTCTATCGCAGACTACGAGACAAGCGAGTATAATTATCTTGTCTCAGGCAAGCAATTTTATGCATGACAAATATTTTTAAGCGATGCCAAAAAACGCACCTATTGTTGTGTTAAAATATAAAATCAAAAGATCTGTAATATTCTTGCCCACTCCAATAGCATTATCTCCTCTGCTATTATGATG
The DNA here is from genome assembly GCA_963920525.1 of Dichetophora obliterata. NCBI lineage: Eukaryota > Metazoa > Arthropoda > Insecta > Diptera > Sciomyzidae > Dichetophora > Dichetophora obliterata. The sequence continues at coordinate 63,777,230 of OY986436.1, forward strand.
GCTTGAGAACGCTTCATCTTTTAGGCCAATCCATATAATAACAGAATATATGTCCAGCCAAATAAATATGTCATGATTGGCTTTAGAAATAATAATGCTAAAACAATATTTTCAATTGACAATATAAAACCTATCAATTTAATTTGAATTTCAATAACAAACGAGGTCGAAGCACTATTAACCAGAAAACACTCAAAACTCACATTATTTCCTATTTGTATTCCATTTTACAGCTTGAACAACACTTAAGGTTTTCCTTCACCCAATTAAGGCATGCTTAACAATAAAATCGAACAAAATTAAATGCAAATAAAAGATAATTCGTTCAAGTGTCCTCAAATTTGAGAGAAATTGGGGACAAAAAAAAAACAATGATAGGCATTTTTCGACTGAGAGACCAAATAAGTTAAATTTGATTTTGTGACCACAACTGGGGTGACTTCAATTTGGTCATTCATTCATTCGTTCATTCCGTTAGTCAACGTTAACTAATGCTTTTCCATTTCAAATTGTTCAAACAATTTGTTATGAAAACAAAGCCTTTATAAATTGTTTGGCAATTCAAAATTGTGAAATTTTAGGCAAAAATGTGACTTAGCGAAATTGATAGGATATATGGCTAAAGCAAAGAATAATTGGCACTTTTGGAAATATTTGCCGGTTTCAAGTATATTTCTATTCTATGGCAATGTGAGACGTCATTAAAAAGGAAGTGCTTTTTTCACAATCTTTGCCACTTAGGAAATTAACAACTAAACCAATAGAACTTTAATTGAATACCATTTTTGGGTGGTTTCCTTTTATGTTTATTGGTTTACCGCTTACTACCGAAATGATATCGGCTCATGTTGGAATTGAATTTCTAGGAATTCCTAGGAACCTTGATTAAAAACTTTTCTTATGGTCTAAATAATTGTGGTTTTTATAGAGGTCATTTTCTTTCCTACTTTAAGGCTGCTCATATCCCCCTCCCCTTCCTATCACTCAATCTTCTGTGTGACATCAGACAAAATATAGCTAAGATAATAATATGCTTAATTATTTGAAGTTTCTGATTTATGACGGAATTGATATGCAGTCATCAAAATGCTTTTCCTTTATAAGTTTTATTTATTTTAATGGTACTATTAAAAGGCCATTATTTTCGCTTGGCAAACAAATCGTATTGCAATTATTTTTTATCGCAAAACTTCATTGAACTCGTAAATATAAATTGATTAACATAATGTATCCACTGAATTTATTTTAGCCAAATAAATTTTGTGCAAACTTTGACAGGCTCATAAATTCTTGTTTGTCCATGAAATAAATATCTCACACGCACAAACACTTATATCACAAACTAATCGATGTATTTCAGCGCATTGATGGCAGTTTTATTGCTCGCATCACTATATCGTGAAAAAGTTTTTCGCCTCCGTTATGCTTGGAAGAATATCTATTTCCGTAAATAACTTAACCGGCTGACTGTCCACGTTCGCATTGATGGGTTTTATGAATGTTTATGTTGCTGTTCGAGGTCATTGAAAGGACTTCAGGCTACAGGAGATTGATCATAAAACTTTTATTATTATTATATGCTTGCTTAGATTTTGAATGTCCTTTATAACGTTTACTCGAAAATATGTTGTTTCTTCTTTCAATGGCAAGCAACAGGCAAAAACAGTAACAAGTTTTGGGAACTACGAGTTTTGAATAAGTATATTCAAAACTTTAAATGATTGGGTAATTTCAACAATCATACCATCAATCTTCTGTTTGAATTAACTCGTTGCTTTAAATACCTAATTAAAATCAGTATTGACGAACGCCTCTTAATAAAAAGATGTGTACTAATTCATTTAACAATGTCACACTTGAATGTAATCCAATGAAATCTACTTTCTATTGAGCGGCAGAGCATCCAAAGTGCCAATCGTTTTTAAACTTTGTGACAAAGTTGGGGGAGACTCATGTGTATATCTTTATTTAACTCTTATCCATGAAGCAAAATTGTCAGCAATCCTGAATAGAGAATATTATGAACGTCTGTATTTGCTTATTCAAAATAAAACCTAGTCATGAAAATAACAATGAACGAGGAAAAATCCAAATTTTTTTTTTTACCTAAAATCATATCGCGCGTTTTCTTATAACTAAACCATTATTAGAATTACCATTAACCACAACATGTAACCATTATTAGATATTTATTAATGGCTTAAATAGGTAAATCAAGTGCGAAATTAGTTGAAAATTAGTAAAGCTTTTATAAGTGTCTGTTTCTACAATTCATAAAATAAAAAAAGAAGTGCAAAGGCGAATACAATCCTGATAAGCTTTTTCAAGGAACCGCGTCATTTTCTGGCAAAGCTTTGCCGTCATCGTTCTGTTAAAAGATCATCATAGTTAGTTAGTCAAACAAAGACAACAGCAGCTAAAAAATGTTCAACAATTTTATATTTAAAATATTCAATTCTCTTGAAGATGTTCAAAAAATTTAGAAAACAAAAAGGTTGCAGAATATAATAATTCATTAATAATAATTTATCAAATCGCAGATATAGGACCAAAAAAATAGATGTGTCGTTGGACACACGAGAGAAGCGAAGCTTTTTCACAGTTTCATAAGTTTGTTAATTTATTAGTTTTTTATAATAAAATAATTTTTAAATTCTAAAATTTAAAATAACATCAAATAATTAAAAAAACACAAGTATAATCACACCAGTAGATTTTATTACATATCATTATTATCATTTTATTTCATTACATATTACATCCATTTTGAATTATTTTTGTAAATGTTTTCAATTATTGTTATCGAATTTTATTAATTAAATTTAGGGGTTTATAATAACTGAAAAAACAAACGTATGCTATGGATGTTATGTCGGTAATACATCTAGAAAATACTGCATCAATAGTTGTTCCTAATCGTGTTGTACAAATATTTGGATAGCTTATTATTTGTTAATTAAATTTATCTAAAAGGAATTGTTTAAGTGCCTTTGAGAATTCATGTCTAAAATCGCAATTAAAATCTCCACCAAAAACAATTGGCATTTTGTGATAATTTTCACCCAGTTCAATGGAAGCAGCTCGTATATAACATAAAAGAGATCTGTGGATAAATTTTATAATGTTATCGATTTTTTTTTTTTCGGTCGTATTCTGAGGTGAAATGTAAATTGAAATCATCAAAATATGATGTCCAATAGATACTATCATTTCTGCAGTACATACTTCTCCAATTTATGAAATATCAGCAGAAAAATTTTGTAGCTGAAGTCTGTTTAAATATATTGACATTTTCCCAGTGACTGTATTGTACTTATCTTTATTATAATTACGATCAGTGTTGCCGTTTGGATACTTTTTTCCTTCAAAAATTGATGGATACTTTTTTTGAAGCCTTAGTGTAAGTTTGGATACTTTTTTAAAAAAATCTGTATTAATATGAATATAAACTATGTTTTTGTTTGCAAAATATAAAAAGTAAGCAGTCCCTTAAATTCGACAAAAACTTTAAGAAAAATTATGGCATTAAAACATTTTTGGGCAATATTTTCTTATAAAAAAACTCATTAGAGCAATCTATTGACAAAGTTAAAAATATTTTTAGTCTGCCATAGCTAGCGACTTTTTAAAAATCTGTCATTTCTTAACCTTAAGATTTCCGTTAGCGAGTGCAAATTGAAACGAGACTTAATAATTCTAGTAAAGGTTGTACCGTCATGTACCCTTATTAACTGCATCTTTATGTAAAACGAAACGAAGGCTGAACGTGGTGCGAAACACAGTAAGCAATACATTTTTCCATTATAAAAAATATTGTTGCTCGTTTCTTTCACGACGTTCTGGTTTCGTAATATGCACTTTGATTTTTTTATTTCCAATAAATTGGGATCAAAATATATTGACCCTGTCTGAAAACAACTACTTTTTTTAGCAAAAAGAAGATGCATGAAAAAAACTTATTTGGAATATTGTTTTTTGTATTATTTACGTAAATAATATTTCAAGTCTTTGAAATAAATGTTTTCAATTAAATCTTTTTTTTTCAACGTGCAATGTTAGCTTAATATAATTAAAAGGCAATAGCAACCCATATAATCTATTTTACACTAAACTGAACAAGTAATTAATTTTTTTTCCTTTTTTTTTTTTTTGCAATTACCTAGCAAATTTTTTGATGCAAATTTGACAAATTTGATGACACTGCTATCAGAAGACATTCTATAGATCAAACTTTGCTTCTACTTAGCCTTATATACAAGTTCTTTCAAGAGGCATTCTTATAATCTACTTCTGGAAGACATTGAAATGGCATTTATTCAATTCAAGTAAAAAAATTATATATTATTATAAGATATGTTTTAGATATTTTCAGTGGGATTTTTTAAACCCCCAATTAAACCCAACCACTTACGACTTCCTACATCAAAATGCTTTTAAAATCGGGAAAAAGGATATGTTACGTGTAGTTTTTTTAAACTCCCAACAAAACAAAAACACTTCTCATTTCCAAAACCAAAATCGCGAGAATGTCGGTAAAAGGTATATTTTCTCAGGGATTTTTTTTAACCCTCAAACCACAAAAACCATGCAATGCATTCTTAAAGTTCTAGAATTACCTACTAGAATCCTTTCATTAAAGGGCTCAAAAAGTCTTCCATTGAAAAAGTTCTGTAAGCACTTCTAGAGAAGATTATGGGAAGTATTCCTCCCAATGACATGCATATGTTAAAAGAAAGCCTTCTGGGTATGAAAGTGGAAAAGATAGAATTCATGACTTTCCCTTTCACTTTAGCTTAATTTGGAAACACTTTTTTTACTGGGTATATATTTTTTCGTATATAGCTTTTGCCTAAATATTATACTTATAAAATAAATGTAATTAAGGGGCAATAGCAACACATGTAAAAGACAGAAGTACTGAAATTTATGTTTCTTTTTAATATCATTATGCGTATTATATTTCTCATTATTTTATTTTAATTAATAATTTTGATAAATAAAATTGTTATGGAAGCTTAAAAAATTGGGTTTCATTGCATAAAAATATTAAAGTTGTATTTTTGTGTTAAAAAAATAAATATATTATTGGTTTTTGGATTTTGATACGTGGGTACTTTTTTGCAAAAATAGATACCTTTGGATATTTTTTTTTTGCCTTTTCATGGATACTTTTTATAGAATCGTCGCGGCAACATTGATTACGATAAATTGCAACTCCTCCAGAACAACTATTTCTCTGAAATTGAGATATACAAGCGAAATTAGTGATATCGATACTTTCATCATTTTGCATTTTTGTTTCTGATAGCAATCTAATGTCACAGATTTGAGTTATAGAATCGGTAAGATCTTGAGAATGCGCATGGAGACTCTGACAATTTAAAGTCATTACAGAAAAGAACTGTCTGCTCTCTATCAAACTTTTTATAGTAATATTTTTAGCTTCTAATTTGTTAAGAGATAATCTTTAAAATTCTCTAATTAAATCAACATTAGAAATATCATTTCGCATTCCATGATGAAATATAAATTGTTGAGGGTTGTCATCAGAGGTTGTGATAAAAAGTCCTTCAATACTAGTAACACGAGACAAAGCGAGGTAGAGTAGTTGCAAGGAAAGCTTTTTGTCATATTCGTAAACAATCTGCGAATGATCCACCCTGTGACTTATGAATAGCTAAGCCATTGCAGGAATTAATGGAAAATGATTTCTTGTAACTGTGATTGTTTTATTTTTATTAAGAGGTATGTTTTTGTCGATTAAGCGTCAGCAGAAGCTTTCATTCTTGTTTTCTGACCAATTTTAGACTCATCGAATTCCAGCCAAACTTTTTTAACCTGGTCATTCTGGTCAATTTCAATGTGCACTAGCTTACCAATAGCCCCATTTGCCAAACCACAGCTAACATTAATATTTGTTGTTATTAGATAATGTTTATTGATGACAAAAACAATTTCAGAAGGTAACCACCTGTATCGATGACTTTAAAATTATGCAATTTTTGTTTAAATGCTTGTAATCGTTCATTATTTTTACATCCACTAATGTTATCTATTGCAGAGGAAATTTTGGTGTGTTCTAGTGCGCGTAAGATAGAATTATTAAATAAATCTACAGAAGCATTACTTAAAAATAATCTTATTCCATTTTGACACAGGCGGCTGGCAGTTTCCTTCGCAAAAAATCGACTCTCTATTAAATAAAACTCGATTTGCCACCACCAATCTTCGTTAGCAATGACGAAAACTGTTTATTACTTTGCCGCATAGCTTGTGTCAATTCATAAAATTAAAGTCCCAGCAGTTCTTGAAGTTAGTTCGGGAACAGACTATTCTCATCAACAAAAGAAAATACGTACTTAGCGATGTTAATGACAATAGCAGTAAGTAGAAGCCACATTTGTTTTGTTATATTTTTTGCTGATTTTTTTGTTTGGATAGCCAATACACAATCCTTTTCTATAATAGATTATTGTGATCTGCACTTCACGCATTCAAATGTAGATAATACCCAATCTTTTACTAGATTCATGTCATCTATGCAACGTAGGTTCAGTTAATACTTAATATTAAATAAAATCTCATAGTTAACGAAGGTTTTTGAATCAGTTTGTAGTGACTGTCAATCGAAAGGGTACGAGTTCAATTCTCATTGCTAATAAAGAAATATTTTTATTAATTGTATATTCTCTTGTTACAATCTACACAAAAAGCAGCAACAATTCTAAGAGAAAGGTGTATGGAAAAAAGTGTCGTTTTTCAGACTTCACTCAAGCAAATCACAAAACGAGGCGTAAAACGCTTCGCTTCAAAAAAGTCATATGAAGTTTTAAAACAACATGAAAACGATATTTAAAACAAATCTTTGATCAATATTTTAAAATGTGGTTCTGTATTAGTTAAAGCCTTTCGCAACATCAACAACTACTAGGGACACTACAATTCGAACACCTGACTTCGGCATCCAGCTCAACTGTAATCAGACTTTTCACTAATCTGAGCTTACCTTGTAACTGTTTCATGGAGAAAAAGTAAACCACAATTGAAGAAAACGTTCATAAAGGAAAAATGGGTACACATTATCAAATTTTTCGTCAAATCGTTGATCAAACAACGATATATCAACATGGAATTCCTTGGAATTTGAATTTAAAGAACAAAGCAGTAGCTCGTTTCTGTAACTATTGCAACAAATGGTAATTTTTTCTGACGTCACAGAATTTCATTCCAAAATACTCACTTTTGCGAAAACCAGTGTATCGAGAACTAGAAAAAACATTGGTGATCCCACTGTAAATCTGCTTCGTGTCTTATAATATTAGAGGATCTATTTATTTTAGAACCAACATAAAAAACAAGGGACCGAAAAAAATTGTTATTCTATATTTCACAGCAGACAAAGTTGTCCAATTTTAACCCATTAAAATATTCGCTATGAATATAAACTATTTTTATGACAAATTTTTTTTGGTTGCCGCATAACTTTTATTTTTGAGGAATTTATTTTTTAGGCTGACTAATAATAACAGTTATTTTCTGATATTAATTTTTTTCGGTTATAAGTGTAAAAAAAAACTGGGTTTTTCTTTTGAGATGGGCTCACACTTAGAATTTGTTAGAATTTCTAAAAAATTTTGACACCATGGTGGATCCTAAAAAAGTGTGTTATTATATTCACGTTAATTTTTAGAATTTTTACCAGAGAAACCAGTTACCAAATCGATTACCACCAGTTACTAAGCGATAACATAACTGCAGACTAATAAATGAAAAGATCACTAATCGATTACTTAGCCGAATAACGGTTACTAAGCGATTACATAACCGAAGACTGATTACTGAAGAGATTACCAAGCGATTACTTAGCCAAATACCGGTTACTAAGCACTTTCATAACCGAAGACTGATTACTGAAGAGATTACCAAGCGATTACTTAGCTGAATACCGGTTACTAAGCAATTACATAACTGAAGACTGATTACTAAGAGACTACCAAGCGATTACTTAGCTTAGTACCGGTTACTAAGCACTTACATAACCGAAGACTGATTACTGAAGAGATTACCAAGCGATTACTTAGCTGAATACTGGTTACTAAGCAATTACATAACAGAAGACTGATTACTGAAGAGACTACCAAGCGATTACTTATCTTAGTACCGGCTACTAAGCACTTAGATAACCGAAGACTGATTACTGAAGAGATTACCAAGCAATTACTTAGCTGAATACCGGTTACTAAGCAATTGCATAACCGAAGACTGATTACAGAAGAGACTACCAAGCGATTATTAATAATTTTTGAGGGTTACTGGATCTTTCACAGCGGCTGAGCTTTACCTCAGCCTGTGTATAAAACAATGTCAGAAATGATAGGTCGTCTGCTAGTAATAAAGGGTCACTGATTTCATATCTGATGTAAGAATTTCAGTCCTTCTTGACACTAGGATGGACGATTTTTTCCAGAGTGTTTCTTACTCTTTGTAGATGAGTCTAAAAAAATTTGTCTTAAAAATAAAAGTTATTCATAACGAATATTTTAATGGGTTAAAATTGGCCAACTTTTTCTGCTGTGAAATATAGAATAACAATTATTTTCGGTCAGAAAAATCGTGCTTATAAAAAAAAGATATAAGCTGGTATGGAGCTAAGCATATCTGCTGAACTTCCAAGCCATGTTTCTGGCGGACATACAGCAGGGCTCCTTTTACAACTTGGTATTATGATAGTTTATTGCATGGTATAGTACATGCGTACTTCATTCACTGTTCACAACTTTACACTTTAAATTGAATTTTCCAAATGAGAACATCGATGGAAAAATTTAACGTTCGCAACTGTAGAAAACTAATTTACCTTTAGTTTTTCGTCGACTTAAATTCACTCTAATTTTGCATTGTCACACATTTTATATACCAGAGATGCCTAGGAAAAGTTGGGTTTCTCCAGTTATGGCATCGCTGCTATATACTTCGCTTTAAAACGACACGGCAATTTCATTATCGGTACAAACAAAAAAATCTGAATGCTCATAACTGCAGCCTTGGTTTCTTTGGTCCCTTAAAATTAACCGGAATTTTGCATTTGCAAACGTGATGCATACCTCACTTAGAAGTAACGAGGAAGTTTTAAAATTTCTCAGAGTAGACTACTAAAATTAGCATTAAAATTATAATCTAAAACATTTCTTCCATCTCCAGGCCTGCTTTGTTTTTTATCTGGAAATAATCACCCAGATTCTCTATTACTATGTATTTGATAAATTTGGTATCGCTTTAAAAATAAAATCTGAGAAAATTCACTTGTTTTTGGCATTGGAATAATTGGAATAATATCTTTCCAGAAAACAGAGAGGCTTATTTATGTCAGTTTTAATCTCTTAAGCTTGTTAATATCCGTTTAAAAATTAAGTAGCATAAAAATACAAATTCTTTTAATCAATCACACACAGCCTGGCACAAGAGTAAAAAAAGAATTTATTTCAAAAATTGTATGTCACTGAGTTACAACAATAACATGACGCCAAACGATAACAGCGTCTTAAATTACCTTCATCCCAAAATGTCATCACCGATGTAGCCACGTGGAGCCTTCTGACTTTTTATTCATGCTATTTTTTTTCTCGTCGCTAACATTTTGTTAGTGCTGCTGGTACAAAAAAAAAAAGCAAATAATTTGAGCTGTATTCGTAGAACTTATGTGATACATTTATACACCCGTAAAAAAGTTATTTATTCAATGCAAATAAAAAAACTGCAAAACAGAAGGCTCTGCACAAAATGGCCCAGGAAAAATGGCCCCAAAGCAAAAAATTTAAAAAGGTCCCAAATTTTATATGGAAGACAGCACGAAAAATTGGGGCCATATTTCCTTTTTTGGTGAGAAGCTATTTTCAACTCCCAAATAAGAAAAAGCGGAGTTATTTTACTGCGCCTTAAATGGTTTGCGCTTGCACGGAATGTTAAAAATAACATTTGGTAAAAGGCAAGTCATTTTGCCATAAAAAGCGTGACTTTTTGAAAAATATTTTCCCTGCGGCAAATTTTATTCTTAGTTTTGGGGCCATTTTTCCTATGGCCATTTTGATAAAACAGATAAAACAGAACACTTCTCAGTTTGAATGATTAATTATAAGAACCAAACCATTTCCAGTTGTAATTAAGGATAAATTAAATGAAGTTTACAAATTCCAATTCAAATTTAGAAAAGGTCAATTCAAATTATATTTTAAATTCAGAAAAAATTAAAAGAATTTCAAAAAAGATATAATCAAATTCCATACCATTGCCATTGACCCCATTTCTTTACCATGTTCTAACTATACCCTAATAATACATTAAGGATTATTTTGTCTTAACCATACAACTTCCTTGCTTTTTCCATACCATTACCATAAGCATTCCTATTAATTAATTATATTAATTCCTAAGTTCTCAGCTTAGCTACAATACCACAATCATGGCATTTATTTATTACATAAATCATTAAGTGATTAGGAATATTTTAATTGTTGAATACTGAATCGCAAAAATAACTTCGTACCAATATAATATTTAACGTATTTTGGGATATGAGACTTTTGAAGCAAAGATTAATTCATTACACGGTTAAAAATCTTGGACTAAATTTAAGTTCAGATAAAATATTACTGCATTTTTTGAAACAAAGTGGTTTAAAATTACAACTTTGCAAATACTAACTCGTAATTAAAACTCTGTATTAAAATTAAACCAAAAGAAATATTACAGCTTCTTTTTTTAGCTTTTTGGTTTAAATTTAAGTGCTATTCTGTATTTTTTTTTTGTTTTTAATACAATTTAGACTAAATGCTAGTACATTTGGCTACTACATATAAATCTGGACCCGTAAAAAGTTAGCCTGGGAATGCTTAGACTCAATATTAAGCGATTCGCTTCATATGTTTGTTTATCGCTCTTGTTACGTATAGCACAATAGCCCAGTGGTTAGAGTAGTGAACTTAAAAACTGAAGTCTCACGGTGTTTGTTATTTGTTTTTTTAAAATTTTAATTCAAGCCTTTAACAAATTTAAAACTAAAGGTGTATTAAAAAAATATTATAGTATTTTGCAAGTACTAGATTTGAAACCAATGCTGGTGCGGACTTATATGTTGTACAGAAAGGTGTAAATTTGGGTACAAGATTTAAAACAGTGTACCTATTATTATTCTTGAGTGTTTATTGTTCTTGAGTGTGTACTTGTACTTGAAAAATGGTTACTTTAATTTTTCAATCGAGTAAATGTTAAAAAAAGGTCTTACAAATATTTTTGTTTGCTTTTAATTTCCTCTGTGATCAAGTGATCCAAATTGAGAATTATTTTATTAGGTGTGTTTCCCAACAGTGGGACCCCAAGAATGATATATTTTATATTTAATTCTTGTATGTTCCATTACTTTCTGTACTGAAAGTTTTTTACACTAAAAATGTCTAAATTGACAAAAAAAAACTTGTTTTCATCGCTTTCAATTTATTTTCATAAAAAAAAACTGAAAAATTTATAAAAAAATAACAAAATAAATACAGAAAAAGTAATTCTGCTGTATGTGGATCAACGGCAGTGCAGATGGCAATCTTTTTGGGCTTTAAAAGATTTTTAACATTATTGAAATAATACACAAATGCACATTTTTACTAAGTTTTTATGAAATTTAACGTGTTTCCAGTTTGGCTTAAGTTTCTTTGTTTACTTGAACACTTTTATAAGAAATTTATAGAAATAAGATACTTTTTGCCAGTAGAAAATGATCGGGTTAAATATTATAACTTCTGACAGGTAAATAAAAAGTTTCGTGCGCAACTTTCTACTATTTTAAGAATGATTTAAACTTAAGTAAGTGAATGATTTTCGGACATAAACTTGCATAACTTGCAAAAAAGACTAAAAAACGAGTATGAGCACAGACATATTGGGCCTAACCAATGCAAGCACAAAACCTACACTCACAAAAATAATTTGTTGGCGTTAGGTTATAGTAAATACATTTTAAGTGGGGTACTCATAAAGTGTTTGTTTCAATTAAAACTCTGTTTATTTAACTGTAATTAAATAAGCATAACCGACTTTCGGCTGACGTAAATGCTTATTTTATTATTGTAACATCATGCCTAAATAACAATTCGGTTAACATTCAATATTTATGCTTTAGTTGCAAGAACTGAATGGAATTTGTCATTTCAACTTACTTTCCGTCTAAGCAATATCAATTTATCCAAAACAACTGACCAGTACAATTACAGATTTACGGATAAAAGGAGTAGTTGAAATATCCGCATTGTTAATTCTGTCAATGGAATTTTTCTTGCGTTACCACCGAATTGCAACGATGTTTCAATATTCAGTTGCACCGCCACCAAAGTCAATTGCAACAGACGAATAGTCAATAAAAATAACTTACATGTGGTCACCTTAACCACAACCGTCGCTTTTTTCACGCTCTCTGTGTTGCTCGTTCCTCTTTTGTTCAGTATTCGGTTGATTTCTAGTGTGTGTTCTCGGTGCAATTTATTGAAGTGTTTTTAGGTAAAGGAATTAATTAAAAAATATATTTTATCTTATATATATAATATATATAATTTGTGCAGTCTGTATTTATTAAATTAATTTCTTCTTAAATAACTGCAAATGTACAATTAGAAACAACAAAGTAATCCTTGTTTCCGTCGTTTGATTTTTACACTCGCTATGTTGCTCGTCGCGCCTTTGTTTATGGTTCGGTCGGTATTCTCGCTGCAAGTGGTTGGTTAAGTGTTCAAAGTGAAGTGATTCAATTTTTAATAAATTAAACTTGTGCCGTTGAAATAAATCTAATTTATTTCTAAAAAAGTTTTGACAAGATAACACTATGCGACAATTCAAAGGTCATGGAATCTAACGAAAAAGCGACTAACACAGATCGATGGTATTGATCTTGACCAACAAAACCTTAAAAGGGTAATTTCTCATCTCCAGAGCTCTCCAAAGTTCCATACGGTGGTCTCCCAAAAAAAGGATGTCTCCCTCTGCCGCAAGGACAAAGTTGGTTTTTGAGAAAAACAGTAAAAATTAACGATCTTTAAATGCTTTAATTTTTGTAAGAAAAGCTATATATGCCTTAAAGCAAGAGTAAATATAGACTTTAACTAACAATATCTCGCCAAACAAGATGCCACTCTTCATTTTTACTCACAGTGTCCTGTGTGAAGAATATTCGAATCTTAAGGTACACTCGAAATAGCACAGAACTTTTGATTGTTATCTGATTGTGTTAATTTTAGTGGTATTTATTAAAATGTTTACGTTTTCCTTATATTTGGTGTATTTAAAATTTGCACATTTTTTGTCTATGCATCAACTATTTTTTGAGAAAAGCATACTTGAACGCAACTTTTCAACTTTTTGAAAAAAATTAATATAAGGCTTTATATCTCAGGCATCAAAGGTGGTACCGAAAATATTTTTCTCTTTTTTTAATTCTTCAGATATCTCCTTTAAGGTTATTATTTTTTTTTTAAACATCTTAAAAACAATTGTTAAATCAATTGAGACTCATCGAATAGCAGGCTCAGAAACTCCAAATTTTACTTTAACATTTTGGTAAATGATGAGGTGAGTTGTTTTGACGAAATAATTTTTGGAAGAAAAATTTTTTTAAAAAATCGAAACACAAAAAAGAATCGTGGTCTTAACCTGGTGTTTTAAAAAAATACTTTGAGACAGTGTTTCGTTCAGAAATATTTTAAGAACCCAAATTCACAAAATTATCTTCGGTACCACTTCTGATGCCAAAAATATATAAAAACTTATCATAAAATTGCATTCAAAATACATTTCTCGAAAACAAGAAAATGCATTTGCAAATAATATGGAAATATTTAATTCTCCAAATTTAAAGAAAACGTAAACACTTCAATCAATAACACCAACATTTAGACAGTCAGATAACAATCAAAAGTTTTGTGCTATTTCGAGAGTACCTTTGGATTCGAGTATCTCTCACACAGGACAATGAGGGTAGAAATCGAGAGTTGCATCTTGTTTGGCGAGATATTCCTAGTCAAAGTCTGTATTTAATTTTGCTTTTAGACATATGTAGTTTTTCTTACAAAAATCAAAGCATTTATAGATCGTTATTTTTTATTATTAATCTCAAAAAACAACTTTGTCCACGTGTAAGAGAAATACATCCTTTTTTTCTTTTAACTACCTTTTTTTCTTTTTTTTTTTCTTTTCTTTAACTTTTGTTTTGGTAGATCTTGACCACCATGCCACTTTTGAGACCTCTTAGAACGTGAAATTCGAAAAAATTGTAATTCGATACGCCTCAATGAGCACTTTATTTTGAAAAAATACTCTGCAAGAGTCAAACTTTTACTGCCTATATCCTTTAAAAGCGAGCTAACTTTGCAAATTCCTTTTAGGGCTTTCTTACTATACACTAGTACTATCATCCTGTGCTATCCGCTTTTCCGTTAGAACAATGTGTTGCACAGTGTTATTCACTCAAATATACAATCACTAGAACAATTATTACTTATAAGAATAGTATTGTCATTTAGTATTAGAATAAATAGTGTTAAATGCCACTTCAATAAATATATAAAACTAAATAAATTGTGTTAACATAAAGAGTGTTTTGTGGTGTGAATTGAATTAAACAATATAATTAAAAAGCAGTTATAAAAATTAACTATTATTATTAGAAGAGAAAAAAATTATTTCTGTCTAAAAAATAAAGAACAAACAAAAATTAGCTAATGGAGCGCAACAAAAATTCAACTTCCGAGTGGTCTAAATCAAAGATCCACAATTTTATTTTTCTTAAGAAAGTACTCAAATTTCTTTCAAGGCGTATACTTTCAGGGAGTCTATTGTAAAGTCTATAAGATAAAATCGAAAAAAAAATTACGATAGTGGGTTGTGCGAAAAACTGGAACAGTCACGGTAGAATTCTGGTTCGTTCTTAAGTTGTAATTACCATATATGGGATTCTGCACATACCCACTTCTTTTAAAAAATATTTTTAGAACTTTAAAATAATAAAGATGCCTTAATGGTAAGATCTTTAGACGCCTAAATAGATTAATAGATGCAGTCAAGCGATTTACTTTACAGATTATTCTAACAGCAGACTTTTGTAATATTAACAGGGGACGTATATTATTCAGATAAGCACCTCCCCATATCCCCATATAAGCTCACACCATATTGTAATCTAGAATGAAAAATCCCGTAGTATATTTTAGTTAATGTACTTTCAAAACAAAAATGTCTTAGTTTATAAAAGCATCGTAATGAAGAAAAAATATATTTCTTCAACAATGAAATGTGTGCGGTCCAGGTAAGATGCTCATCAACCATTACTCCTAAATATAAATATATAGCAAGGAACTCTTTCGACAACAAAGCAATTATTAGCGCAAGAAATTCTACTGTTATAGGTTGAACCTAGGTCATGACTCGTATCCGATGTTACTCTAAATCGACAACAATCATATCCATGAAAAATTATATCAATTTCCGGCGATACTACATTACATAAGCTAAAATATATTAGTTTAGTCTTCCTGCTAACAAGTAACTTGTGTTCTGCAAACCAAACTCTCAGTAAATAAACGTCATGATTTATATCTGCAATTAAGTTCAGGGGGTTAACTGATGCATACCCAATGGCTAGATCATCGGCAAAAGCAGTAACTTTACCAGCAAAATTTAGAGAAAAAAGAGAATTAATATAAACTAGAAATAGAACCGGACCAAGTACAGAGCCTTGGGGAACTCCTATATTTATACATATAGAGCCACTTAGTTCGCTACAAATTTTTACTCTCTGCTTTCTGCAATTCAAAAAGGTCATAAGCCAATTATAAATAAAACCACGAAAGCCAACATTATGCAGTTTTTTCAGAAGAATATTGTGATCAACCATGTCAAAAGCCTTTGTTATATCAACAAAGAGGCCAGCACAATTCATATCATGTTGTAATGTCATATTGTCCTAAGATTTTACACTAGTTTAAACATTTTATTGTTGCCTTCCATATAAAAAAGTACTAATATATATAAGTACCGTAATCAAACAGCTGTTTCTTATTTGAATTTATTTATTATAATTCAATATTTTGCAATAATTTTGAGAGTGATTCTCGAATTTAGAGCATTTTTAACACTTATTAGCATTTTAAGTATATTGACTTAGACAATAATTACAAAGGCACGGTGGGCTTGAATGATTTTTAAAAGTGGCTACGGAGCACCAAAAATTTCACCGGAATCTTTTAAAGCATTTAAAAAAACTTCGTCTTACAAAATTTTAGCGTAATCCTTAGAGCCGTTTATGGAAAAAAACCGGTTTCAATGTCTATTAAATATCTTTACAATTTTGAATCAAATTATTTTTCATAGTAGCCACAAATTCTTCAAATTTTTTTTCATAGATTTTATAACCGTTCTTTTTTTATGTAAAATTTTGATTGAAACAAGAAAAAGCTGGATAGTTGAAAAGTAACGTGGAGGGTTTAGGAATGTATTAAATAAATAAACGAATTTCTATAAAAAAAGTTTAAAGTGCAAAAAAACTTTATTATTCGCATTACATATGTATATTCAGATTTAAATCAGCCTACCTTTTTTGCAATTTAGGAAATAAGAAAAATACTTCAGGCAAAACAAAACTTTTTGTATTAATATTTAGAATAGAATTCCAGTTTATATTAGACAAGGTATTCTTCAAAATCAAGTAGTTTGTTTTTTTAAAGTTAAACTCAATAGGCGGTTGAGGATCATAGTACTGCACAGATGGTTTTAGAATATTTGAAATTATTTCTAATGTTGGACGATGAGAATCTTCGGGTGTAACCAGAGGATCTGATTTAGACACAGAAGCGATATTGCTGTCATCAAAAGACACCAGATCAAGCAAGCGATTATTTTTGTTAAAGATGCAGTTAAGTTGGAACAGGCCTTGGATTGAGAGCTCGTTTAAAAAATAATTATCAGATGAACATTCAGACGAAGGTAAAAATATTTCAGGAATTTCAGAATAGCAGTTCCAAGAAACGTTTGGCAGGTTAAAATCTCCAGTTATTAAAATATGATCATTAGATTGCAGTTTTGAGCAATTTTTACTAATAGAAGCCAAATGTTTGCTATAATCTTCTAAGGTAGAAAGGGGAGGAATATATGAGCATGTAATAAAAAGACTCAAGGCACCAAACTTAACATGAACACAGCAAAATTCAATGTCCAAGGATTCTGGAATTAATAACTCTTGAGAGAAATGTGTCGCTTTGACTGCAATCAACACACCCTCGCCTTTAGAGCAAATACCAGGAATGGAGTTTCTATCTTTGCGGTATATGCTGAATTCGTTGCACAGAATTTCAGTATTTAGAGTGTTAGGTTTCAGCCAAGTCTCACTAAAAGCAATTATATTAAAGTGAAGGTTGTGACTCAAAATTAATATATTATTTAGTTTTGTGTTAATGCCACGAACGTTTTGGTAAAGGATAAGGAACTGAAAGCAACAATCTAGTTTTTTTGATTCTTGTTAAAAACCGGAAAAGTAGCCAAGGAAGTTGTAGGCCGAGGTCTAGAAATAAAATCATGCACCATCGTATTGTCAGGCCAAAACTTTTGATCCAATACCTTGTGAAAAAGATTACCAGGCAAAGATATTTTAAAAGAGGACGTAATACGCTCGTATGAAAAATTTAATTTGTATACAGAGATATTTTTATTTACAACATTCAGCTAAGAGTTTATATAGAATAACACGTCTTCACCGGATGTATCAGCTGCAAAAGGAGAAACAAATATAGATTTTGCAGGCTCAATAATCACAAGTTCTTTATGGACAGGGGCTTTGATACTGCTATTCGATATTTGTTTCGGTATCGCTTCTGTAGAAACCGAAGTAATTTGAGAAGGTGCAGGGACCACATTTGAGGCAATACAAGTTTCAGCGTAAGTTTTTTGTGTGCCAGAAACGCGAGAAGAATCAGCATTTTCCTCTATGATTGGTATTGCTTCAACAGAAGGAGAAATCTGATCAGCTGACGCAGCGACCTTAGTTGGTGCGATATTATCAGTCATTTGATCAGTATTGACAGCTCCAATTGATTGATCTTCAAGCTGTATTATCACATTAGGGAAAACAGTTACAGTAGAAGGTAGAACAGTATTATTATTAATAACAGTATTATTATAATATCTACAAATAGTATTTTATAAAACTTGGGTAATATATTTATCTCTAAACATGAAACTTGAGTAAAGCAATTTTACCTTAACTTATGTATATATAAAAAAACTAATTTGTTGTTTGCATTTCCTCAGAATTTTTCACAGCTCATTCACAATAGAGCATTTTGTTTACTTTGCAACACTGCACATCAAGTCGGATATTAGTTTACCGAGTTGGCTAAAGTCGCATAAATATCCGAGTTTGTGTTGTTGTTTGGCATGTTTCAAGTTATCCTTCCTAGTGTTCTCTTGCAAGTCGGTAGCATAAGAATGGGCACAATGTATCCTTAAACTTTTTCGACTAAAAAAAATTAATGCAAAAATAATCATATTAAATTTTTAAATAAGTACTTTTGTCACGTAAAATCTGACATATACATTAAATTTTGTTAGGCATGTTTTTAATGTATCCATTCAAAAATAAAGCTCAAAAAAGTATTTAAAATTGCCAATCTTTGGTAAAGAGACAAAGGTTACTTAATAGATTTAATCCCCGACTAAGTCAATTATAAATTTTAATATTTTCTTTGCCATTATAAGAACTAAAATAACAATATTTTTTAAAATGTAATTAAAAAGGCAATCGCCTTCCAAAATAATTTAGTTTTGTAATAAGTACTTTTACTTTTTTTAAAAAAAAATAAAAAGCAAAGGTATATAATAACGGCCTCGAAATAATTAACAGTCTATTGAAGAAACAAAAATGATATATATCAACCAAAATTCTGTTTTAAAACAGATTAGGGCACTGTTCCCAACTTAGGGGTTTTTCCCCTAAATTTAAGGGGAAAAAAATGGAATGGGATTTTGAGGGGTTTTTTAGAGACTTTTTCGTATTCTTAAGCATTGGATAATCTAATTTACTACGAATTTTTTTAATTTATTCCGATTTTGCTATGCATTTACTCCTCAAATTTTTTTCTTTTTCATTCCCTGCTCGTTACCATGGCGTAAAAAAAACAGGTGAACATAGCGTCTAAATATTTTCCTAAATCTCTAAAACTAGTGAATGAGTGAAAGAGACAGAAATGTTATTTTGTATGGTTTGACAACTCAAGTGTTTGATTTTTAAAACAAAAATTTTAAATCGCATTCACCTTGTTCTAAATAAAAACCGAAGAAACCGATTTTTTTTTTGTAAATATTAAATCATTTATAACTACAGATTATAACAAAATGTTAATTGATTTTTTTTTTTTGGAATGGATTTCCAAGTACTTGTAGCGATTTTAGGGATTTTGACTAGAGCTTCAGGGATAAATATTTTTGGGAGCTGGTAACACTGCATTAGGGTTGATCCGGTTGTCTCTTGAAAGAGTCTCTTATGACTATTCGGGTCCTTGGCATCGGTACCGGTTATGTAGAGCTTGTAATTATTCAATTAAATGTTTTTTGATGTTTTGAACAATAAATATTTCTATATAATCAAAAAAAGAGTTTAAAAAATGTTTCCCCATGAAAACAGAGTTATGAAAAAATGAAAAAGAAAAAATGAATTTGAATGAACTAAACGATCTTATTCAAAACGTTTTCATCATTAACTCAATTGTTTTCGAAAAATTATAATTTTTACTTTTAATAATCTCATTTATATTAACCTTGGTAGATTAAAAAATGAATTTGAATGAACTAAACGATCTTATTCAAAACGTTTTCATCATTAACTCAATTGTTTTCGAAAAATTATAATTTTTACTTTTAATAATCTCATTTATATTAACTTAATGATATACTTTCGGACTATATGAGGGGGAGGAGGGGTAAGGGTTTGAAAACAAAAACCACCTCATCAAACATAAAATCAATTTTTTTGTCCGATTTTCATTTGATCTTGTCTGAATTTTATTAATCTTTTCTGAAAATCAATAGAGCTTTCATTATTTTCAATTAGAAGTGTTGTAGTAAAATATATTTTCTTACAATCAGAAAATTTAAGAACCTTAAATTAGAAGAAATAATATACTTACATATATCTGTGGTCACAAGGAATAACGACTAAACTCAAAGTATCGTACAAAACGATATTTAAACTGCACGAACTACGACCCATTTTTTTTTAAATATATGAACCGTTACAAACAAAATACATGCTTACATATGTGATGATCAATTCTGGGAAAAAAATGGATATCTCCTTACTTCCAAAATTTGGCAATAAAGTAAATTCCATATCGCTTTTTTACGATATTTTTAGTTAAGTCATTATTCCTTGTGACCACAGATATAAGGCATTACTAAATTTTTCACATGGTGTAAATGTAGTCTTACACACACACACACACACTCCTGTGCCATTTTCTATTTGAAAATTATGTGGTGCTCCCAGCTGTTGGAATCATTGAAATACCTAGTTGTCTGTAGCTTTGTCAGGACTAAAGGAAACTAGGACGAAGAGGTTTTTTCAGCATGTTTTGCACTGCAGTAACTGCAAGTTTCCTAAAAAGCAACTTTACAAAAAGTGACAAGTTTAGTTTTTTTCGACTTTTTAGCATACCGACCCACCGACCAACCAACAGACAAGGGCGACATTTTACCTGTCACAACGCATACAAAGGTACTGCAGCCTAGAGTTGCTTTCGCACCTCGTCACTGCAGATTAAGTGAGTATAGCTTTTGTTACGTGGCAGCGTATGTTGCATTAGCATAATTAATGCAGCGCAACAAGTTCGTGATTTGCATTTGTATGCAATCCCTTTCGGAAGTATTGATTAGCTAATTTTATCAAGAAAAGCCACTGAAGAGTGGAACGTGCCTGAGATTTTAAATAGGATTTGACTTAGTGTTCTAATATTGACTGAATCTAATGCCTAAGAATGTTGTGTGTATTTTGATCTTATTTAACTAAAAAAAATGCATTAAGTTACTTAAGTTTGATCTTCACTAAGTTTTAAAGTGCTCATGGATGAAGTTTATTCATTTAACCTGTAAGTCTGCCCTGGAGCAGCCGTCACATTTATCTTTGTAATTAGGACGTTTTAATTTTTTGAAGCGAAGCTTTTTACGACTCGTTTTGTGATTTGCTTGAGTGAAATCTCAAAAGCAATACTTTTTCCGACACCGGTTTCTTAGCACTGATGTTGCTTTTTGTTTGCGTCTATACAAAACGGAAAATATAATATTAAAAATTTTTGTCTTTATACGCCATAAGTATCAAACTCATATCTCTGGGATTGATAGCTCTACATGCTACCCACCAATCCAAAACCACTTTCCAGTTTCCGTATCGTGCGACTTTTTCAACCTAATGATGGAGAGGATCATACGAGCTGCTGATCTGAAACCAGTGATGTTGCTCGACGCGTCTTTAATTGTCGACGTTTACTTAACAATTGTCGATAATGTAGAAAATGGTCTACTTTCTCGACAATAGTTCTATTCCCGTGCTCAATGTCAACAAAATGCAACACTGCAAAAATGCAAGTTCTTATTAGATTGAGCTGATTCTTAAATTTTTTTGAAATATTCGTTTATTTTACACAAATTAACAAATTAAACAAACAAAAAGTATGTCTGGAAGGTGTAAAAATAAAGAATACTCCGAACTTGAATTCAATAAAAATGAATACTGTAGTAAACATGCAGCTTCTGACATTAATTATCTACACGTCGCACAGTGGATTGAAATCCCAAAATATGGAGATTAATCCACCTAGAAGTCGGAGGGAATTTTTGACTTTTGTCTTAGTTAGATTGGGTACAAATAAGAAAAAAAAATTCTGTCCGTCCGTCCGTCTGTCCGTTTTCCGATATGATTAAATTCGTAATTTTGAAGCTATCGTCATGAAAGTAGATATTTAAGCTTGTATCTAAAATGTAAAGATTAAGTTAAAAATGAGCCAAATCGGATGAAAATCACGCCTTCCTCCCATACAGAGTGACTTTATTTTAAACTTAAAATCTCTTCTAAATCTACAAAAATTAAAAAATGCCATTAAATTTTGCACGTAAACTTTCATCTTCTATATAAATTTTAAGTATGAAATTCGGTAAAATCAGATGAAAACCACGCCTACTTCCTTTACATAATGACGGCATCTAAATAGAAAAACCTTCATAAATTCCTCAAAAATTAATTCATCGCATAATATAAATAATTTTAATAATTAAAATGCATTCTGAATTTGAAATTCAGAGAAATTGGAAAAAACCACGTCTATCGTCCATACAAAAAGACGTCATCAATATAATAAAAAGTTCAAAGCTTCGGCCCAGTCGAAAATCATTCCTATTTACTTTTTTAAAAAAAAATCATAACAATAGTATATACGAGTAGCAAAAAATTTATGAATTTGTTAATATTCCTCATGATGTCACATGACAAAACAAATTAAAGACAAGTCTTTGTTTTTGTAAGAATGACTATTATCACAATTTTTGAAATAAAAAATATTCGGGCAAAAATGGGCAACTTTTTATTGCTGAATAAGGAAGCTTAGATATTGAAGTTTCATACAACATTTTCATTTCTGCTTGATGATACTGTATTCTTATTTATTCAAGTGTATTCTTTAATCAAGTAGTAAAATTTTTCAAAAAAACAAATTTTCATTTTTCAATTAATCTCCACTTGTTTCAAATTCAACCCTCTGTGCGTCGTTAAAAGCAATTGTCTACACGACATTGTCGACACCGTCGACAGTAGTATTGCTTACATCAAGTTGTCTACGCCGCACATCACTGTCTAAGACGTAGTGACACAATATGCTACAAGAGTGTTATGCTGCTTGCGTATGCTGATAACATCGATATCATTGGCCCTAATACTCGCAAAGTCATGCTGCACTCTTCAGGTTAGACAGAGAGTCAAGTCGAATGGGTCTTGCAGTGAACACAGATACGACGAAATACTTGGTGTCAGTCAACAAACAAACAAACAGTCCCAGCGTCTTTGAACCCACGTTATATTTGAAAAAAGCTCCTTCGAGGTTGTGAGGGACTCAGTCTATCTGAAATCAAGCATTAATTCAACCAACAGTATCAGCATTGAGATCAATTGAAGAATAACTTTTGCCAACAGGTGTTACTTTGTGCTCAGTAGGCAAATGAGAAGCAGAGCCCTCTCTCGACGAACGGAAATCGCACTTTATAATTTGCTCATCATGCCCGTCCTACTTTACGCATCACAAGCCTTGACACTGATCAGTTTAGAACAGAGCTGGGCATTCTAACACAGTCACATTTTATTTTGTGTTGTTAGTATTGGTGCTCTCTCGAATAGCGCACACTGAGCGAAATAGTTGTTACAATTATCTAAATTTGTAAGTTTGTATGTTTATACCCCCACACATACGTGATAATGTGAGTATTTACATTGTTTTTTGGTGTTTTGTTTTTGTTTAAAAATTATTAAATCCTAATATATACGAATCATTAAAATTATAATAAAAACCTCATAAAATTTAGTATCAGGAAATTAATGAATACAAATAATCTAAAAAAAAAAATGCAAAGATTCTTAATAGGCAATATGTATGAATCATATTAAACCTTAATATATACGAATAATATAAAATTCTAAGAAATAAAAAATATTTGCATAAGAATTATGAATCTACAAACCAAAAAGTTGGTTTTTAAGAGTGTACATAAAATTTCCGACATAGATCTTCACAGCTTCACCGTCAGCGAACGACTGAATTATATTCTCTTCTGTGGTGAGTTTTGTGTACATGTGAAAAGTTACGCTCAGTGAGCTATGGGGCGCCCAGCGCTGGTTTAGAATCAGTTTAGAAACGGTGGAATGAAAAACTCTGCCGTTCAAAGCAAAAACCAGTTAATTGCATTTTGCTAGTTTCGAGATAATTAGACATTTATGTTTTGCTTAAACTTTTAGATGGATTTTGCTTTGCATAATTTTGTGCTCTCATTGATAACAACTTTGAATATGTATGAGCAAAAACGTTTAATGGCGATTAACTGTCATATATTCTGTAAATGTAAATATATTCTAATTTCGAAACGAGACGCCACACACACGTAATTAAAAAGAGACGAGAGTATTATCCTGAAACAAAGCACAGAGAATTAAAAAAAAAACTTAAAAAGCAAAAAACATGTAACATACATTAAATGGTTTTTGTTTTTTTGGGCAAAACTGTACGCACGTTCTTAGATGAGGCCAAGATCGACATACGGCTGTAGCGCCAACTATGTAAATAAGTAAGTAGTAAATATTACTTGTGTGAATATTAACGTGTGTTATTTAAAATTTTTTACTTTAAAAATGATTTTATTAAAAAACCATTAAATTACACTGTGACTCAAAAAACACATTTTGGCAAAATAACAGGATTCTGCGATATAGGTTCGATACTATAACCAGGGGTGAGTAAAACTATAGCTGGGTTTCGCGAGTTTGTCGAACGTTTTCTTTTTATGGTCCCCTATATATTGAGGTTCTTAGTGATTTTGACAAAAAATAGTATCATTACTTTTTGTTAAACAGTTATTTCAGATTTGGAGATATTGGTTTACTTTGTCTATTTGGTCTAATGAACACACTTAAAAACAAAACAAGTTCATAAATAATTTTATTTTAAAAAAAAATTTTTTTTTATGGCGAAATTTTTTGTTTTTTTTACTTTTTTGGTCATAACTTCAAGGCAATAAAAATTTTTCCTATACTGTCTTTAGCAAGATCGTAGCTAAATAAAATTGAACAACTCTTGTGAACATATTTATACTATCTGAACGTGTGTACACTACTTTAAAAAGCTTGAAAAGATTATTTTTTTAGGTGAAACATATCAGTTTTTAGGGCTGTTTTCGCAGTTTTTCGACCATAACTTTTAAAATAAGCAAATTTTCAAACCAATTTTTTTCGATTAATTTGTAGCCGGAAGGATTTTGAATAACTCTTGGGAATTTACTTTTTTGATTTGAATGTGTCTACATTACTTAAAAAGATCAAAAAGATAATTTCTTATTTGAAATATACATAAGTGATAATAGACGTATTTTGGAGCCGTAGATAAGTAAGCTTACCTCGAGGAACCAATAAATATACTCTATGTTTCCATAGAAATAAAACACACACTTTTATAGTGGAAAGAGTTTGCAAAACCCCACTTTTAGTTGTGTAGTTTTTGGGATAATTTAGAGTCTTAATTAATACTTCAATAACACTCACGGATTTAAATTAATTTATTGAAAGCGTGATTACTGTGTTGGAAAGACAAAGTAATATCGAGCGAAAAAAATAAAAAAGTGTTAGGGAAACACAAATAATTGTTGCTATGTTTGTGGCAATTTTACATCAAATTACTAGCAACATAGATTAAAAAATAAAAGAAACAGTTCTGAAGGTATCGTAAGTGTAGACGTCGTTTTTATACAGTAATAGAGAAAAAAATCTGTTTTTGTCGTATACATTTTGCAAAATTATTTTAAAAACATTTAATCAACTAAATAAAAATTATTTAAAAACAAATGTTTTGCATCATAATTTTTTGTTTGATATTTTAAGAGATGAATTTCTTATTCTTGTTCATGTTTGTGTTGGTTCAAATGAAACGTAATTCAGTGCTATCTTTACTATTATATAAAAGGCTTCTCACGTATCTGCGACGACGCTAAACTTAAGAACTACTCAACCGATTTTAGTAATTCTTTTAGTAATATAAAGCTGTATGTTTAACTTAAAATCTAGCATTATTTATTTTTTTAAAAGCACTCTTATGAGGTATTAAAATTTACGTTTATAAAGTAGCCAAAAAACATAACACAAAAATAATTGCTTTATTAACATGGTAGAAGATACACACAGCAGCGTATACGGGGGTTTAGTCAAAGGCTGAGGTATGCTCAGTGGCTCCAGGGTCAAACAAAAGACCCCCAAACTTTTTTTCAAAATAAATAAGAAGACTTGTTGATTTTTAATGCTCGGATAATATTTTTCTGCTTTATTGTTAAAGTTGAAATTATAGCTGTGTATACAATATTCAAGTAGGTATATATATTTTTCTCTTAGTGTAATCTTATGATGAGTTAGTCTTTCTTATAACAATTCACAATATTATAGGGATACGAGCGATAAGCATACAGTCGTGAATGAATCTGTCGATGCTGGTTCGCTGATGTTCGGTGTTCGGTGAAGTTCGGTGTGACAATGACTTCGGCAAGACCCGACTACGCTGCGTTATCAAATATTTTATATGTATATATATATCTTTACAAATATTTGTGTATGGCGTGAAGCGCCTTGGTATTTATTTTAACGATAGGGTAATAATAATAAAATACAATAGAATTCTTAAGCATACATCTATACGTCGGGGTACCGTCTGACAGAAGCCGACGTAATTGCCGAAGGAGAATGTTTATTGTCGACGCCCGACCGACCGAAGCCGGCGTGGTGGTACCACTAGCTAAAATAAAAATAAAAAAAATATCGAGACTCCCGACCGACCGAAGCCAACGTGATGGTCCCACTAACTACGGTGGACTCCCGACCGACCGACCGAAGCCGATGTGATGGTCCTACTTACTACTGTGGACCAGTGTGACCAGAAGATTTTTGAAAAAATATGCTTTTTGTTAAAAAAAATATGCTAAATATTCCACTTTCAATTTTTATATTCCACAAAAATATTCCACTTTCAATTTCAAACATATAAATATATCTAAATAAGTCTAAATATGCATATAAAAAAACACAGAAGCAAGTTTAAAAACATTTATTTATTTGTTTACTATCACACTTAAATTTATAAAACATAAGTTAATATTAAATAAATTATATTAATAAGACGTAAACGAAGCATATATCAGTTGCTTTGTACTTTACAAAAATCTTTTCAATAATTATATTCTCTTAAAAATAGTCAAATACTTTTCTCACAAAGAAAACTTAATTTTTAAATTAGAAACATATAGGTGTATAACATATTGTCACCTACAGTATAAAAACTCCAACAACGTATTAAATTTTTTGTAGGAGAAGCCAAAAACGTTTCAAAATGGGACATATTTTATATTTAAAAGCCGTTTTCTGGACAAATACCTAAAAATATCTACTTAATAAATGAAATTATGAAGAAATTATGACCTTAAAATCTACTATATGTGCTATTTTAAAACGTTTTTGGCTTCTCCTATAAAAAATTATAAACATTGTTTTGGTTTTTTGAATTTTAAGTAATGATATACAATATACAAAACAAAAATTCAGGCACATCTTCGAGGTCAATTCTTAAATAATTGCTTGTATTATTATCATAGATATTCGCATTTCTAAATTTTTTATTAAGCCATCTGGTATTTGATAGGTATTACAACACTTTTTTGAACATGCAGCCATGTTTTTACATTCAACTTATTATTTAAGAGTTTTTCTTGCATTCTATTTCGAATTTTCGTTTAAATAAGAAAGATTCATATAACTGAAAATTTTCTCAACCTCAGCATTGCTAAATGGTAAGCTAAGCGAGAAAAGCACAAATTTTGATAAATCTTCAGATTCCAAACTTTGATCAATAACTTTTTTCTGCTTCGTTGTTTTGAATCCACATTTTAAAATAGTTAAAAGAAATAGCTATTGTTAGCAATAATAGTGGTATTCACGATGTGGTGCATTTGTGATAAATTTTTGCAAAATTTACAATACTTACAACTTATAGTGAACGAACCTTCAGTAAAGTACATATTGTATTCTTAAAATCCGCTGATTTTTGTATGTACTTCTGTTTGGAAATATTAATTTAAATCATCATTTAACTAAAGGAAATCATACAAAAATTTAAATGAAAGAATAAATTATATTAATTTTTATTAAATAAACTCACAGCGTAGCCTTTAGCTTGCTCCATGCTGAGTAGAAATGCTTGTAAAATCAGCTGATCTAATACACAACGAAATTTACACAGAATACAATAGTGTTCCATCGTTGTATATTTTCCACAGGGTTGTATTTTGAAAACTGTGCATTTTGTTTTTTTTATATTACAAAATTTACTACAAACATCAAATTTATCAAAAATACACAATACAAGAGAAAATACAACACATCGTGAATACCCCTAATGTTTTCTTAAGTAAATTACTTACTTCTGTGACATAATCCATAAAAAATCCAACCAAACAAACATATAAGCAAATTTACTTCACTTCATAAGCTGCGTGAAGTTATTAAATGAATTGCAATAAAATTGACAACGAAGAAGTTAACCACAAAAGGAATTCCTTATATTACGTTTTACAAGGTGGTTCAGAGATAGAAAAATATAAAGTGTCGATAGCCAAAAAATAACCATTTAGTAGCCAAATAGACATTTTTGAATGCAATTTTTGTGAATTTTGAAAAATATAATCATACGAAAAATATTCCACTTTTTATGCTGCATATTTTTATAAAAAAAAAATATGCTTCCCGAAGTTAAAATATACCAAAGTGGAATATAATATTCCACTCTGGTCACACTGCTGTGGACTCCCGACCAACCGAAGCCGACGTGATGGTCCTGAAGCGAATTTTGTTGTGAACTCCCGACCGACCGAAGCCACCGTGATGGTCCCAATGCAAATGTTTTTATTGTGTGATATAAATCGAGACTGCCGACCGACCGAGGTCAACGTGATGGTCCCACTAACTACTGCTTAAAATACTTAAAAGCTAAATGTAAGTTAACACCTCGCACATTAAAAGTTTTCACAATCGTTCCCACAGTTAAAACTGCTGACGCTATGTCTACATTATTTCCTGCAGTTGGAGCGCGTGCAAAGTCGACTGCGCTGCTACCTATTGCAGCTACGCTAGACCTTTTATTATTAAGATATAGAAAATGTTAAAGTCAGTTTTTAAGTTTGTGTCATTCAATAAAGAACAGAACATCAGAGCCTCTCTCTGATGTTTCTTTTTTAAAAAAACATTTAAACATCAAATGTTTTAATTGGCGCCCGAGCAGGGACCCGGTAAAAGTCGCGTATATTAAAAGTGATTAAGCACCACTCGTGAAAAAATATTCCGTTTCTCGGTTAAAAACGAATAACTTGCCGGGTCTTCTTAACCATTTGTCATCACGAAGAAAGAGGCCCCTTAGTAACTGCAGCCAGCGGACGAAAAGGACGGTGTTGGACACCAGCCGCTTCAAGGACAAATCAAATCAACAATCAACAATGATCCTGAAATTTTTATCGTAAGCATTACATTGTAATTTTTATTGTATGAAATTTATTATTGGAAAATTAAATAGTTTTGTGAATTTTGAAAAAAAGTGCTATCAAAGAACATAATTAAATAATAAAGTAACTATAATAAATGCAAACTTATCGCTTAAACTGTGAAGAAGAAAATTTTAAATTTTTGCATTGCCAAGAAATACATTTTGTTACATTTTGAAATAAATTTTATTAAGATTTAAATGAGAAGACAAGAGAAGAAAATTTTAAATTTTTGCATTGCCAAGAAATACATTTTGTTACATTTTGAAATTAATTTTATTAAGATTTAAATGAGAAGACAAGAGAAGAAAATATAAGAAGAACTCAATCTAAACAAGAAGAACTATTTTATAAAACTGGCTTGTGCAGCCCATAAAATAAATTAAAAACACGAAGCCACGGTTCACCACCGTAAAGGGGACCTCCCGGTTTCAAGAACAAATTTTTAACAACAATTCTCATGCTAAAATTCATGTCAAAATTTTGGAAAAAAAAAAACACAATTTCATTTTATATATATTTTTTACACATATATATTATTACACATATATATATATATATATAAACAAAATTATTACAAGATCTTTTAAAAAGTTTTTTTTGTTAAATAAAATTTTCTAATATGTCTAATCCTGATAATCTTATCCGCCCCCCCGTGCTAAATCATCCTCCAAATCAAAATCCTAACTCTAGTAACACGGTACCGACACAACAAACGATGAATAACGAACAAATAACTACCATGATAACGCAAATAGTTCAAAACGTCCTTCAGACACAGTTTCGAAGTTTAATTCAGGCATCCGAAACTCATAATGCCAATCTGCCAAATTTCTTGGATCAAACTATTGATCCATCATTCAGGAACAACACTAGTGAGCTGGACAAAATTCCAGATGTTGTTCGCTGCTTGCGTGAATTTTCTGGGAATCCTGGAGAATTCAATTCCTGGAAAAAAAGCGTAAATCGCATCCTCCAGATCTACGAGCCGCTCAGAGGCACTCCCAAATATTACGGAATACTTAACGTAATCCGCAATAAAGTTGTCGGAAACGCAGACACTGCGTTAGAATCTTATAACACTCCCCTCAACTGGAAGGCGATTTCCAAGTGCTTAACTCTGCACTACGCAGACAAAAGAGATATTCGAACACTCGAGTGCCAGATGGTCTCGCTAGTTCAAGGAAATCATACAATACAGGAGTTCTACCAGCAGGTCTACACGCATTTGTCGTTAATCCTTAATAAAATCGGCTGTATGGAACTGAGCCGAGAGCCACTTGAACTCTTTACTCAAACATATCGGGATAAGGCACTCGATACATTTGTACGAGGCCTAAAGGGTGATTTGTCCAGACTTCTAGGGATGAAAGAGCCCGTGGATTTGCCTCAGGCACTCCACCTTTGTTTAAAATTAGAAAACCAACACTTTAGGTCCAATTACGCTAACCAAAGTCATGCAATATCAACCAAAATCAATAACCAACCGCCACAAATTCCGCGTAGAATTATTCAACAAAATATTCCAATTCATTCGAATAATCACGGTCAGAATCGTTTCCATCCTCAGTTAGCATACATACCACAACCACAAAGAAGCCCTTACCAACAATATAATTTCCATAATAGACCACCTCAGCAATCGTTTAACCAATTTGGACACAACCATCACCAACAAAATTATATGCCTCCACGTCCACTTGCACCGAAGCCACAGCCAAGGCCTGAGCCAATGGAAGTTGACTCGACCATACGCTCCGCTAAAATGAATTATATGAATCGACCAAGACCAAACGACCATTTCGGGAAAAGACCAAACCAATATCCTCAGCAGGACCAACGAAAATTGCAGAGGAATTTCCATATTGATGCAGACATGGATAATAACCGTCAAATTGAACAATATAATGAGACCTTTTCACAGAACGATGGACATGATGAAACCATACAGGAATATGTCGATCAGGGTTATTACGATAAAAACGATGAGCAGCCGCTTGATGTAAGCGACCTACATTTTTTAGGCTAACTGACTCTTCGTTACCTTACATTCAATGTAGAACGGAGAGTGGGAAAATTTTTAATTTTCTAATAGATACCGGATCTACAAAAAATTATATTCAGCCATCCATAGTGAAAAAAACTATATCAAATGAACAACCCTTTTTTGCGAAGTCAATAGCTGGCGATATAGAAATAAAGCAACACACATTTTTAAATCTTTTTAATCTTGAGGATATAAATCTTAAATTCTACATTTTACCTACTCTTAAATCTTTTCACGGAATCTTAGGCAATGAAAGCCTTACCCAATTAGGCGCAATTATTCACACAAAGGATAGTTATATGGTAGTTAGAAATAACATCAAAATTAAAATTAAACAAATGAAATCACAGACTATGAATTCAAATAATATTAAAGATGAGCAAATGACAGAAAATCAGAAAAAAATCTCCAGTTTAATTGCAACGGTACCAAATCTATTTGCCGAACCAGACAGAAAATTGACGTATACAACCAAAGTAATTGGTGAAATAAGAACGAGTAACGACTCTCCCGTATATACCCGATATTACCCATATCCAATATCTTTAAAGTCCGAAGTGGAAAATCAAATTCAAGCAATGCTTGATGATGGCATCATTCGACCTTCTAGATCGCCTTATAATTCGCCGGTCTGGATCGTCCCTAAAAAATGCGATTCTGCAGGTAATAAGCAATATCGAGTAGTAACTGACTACCGAAAGCTTAACGCCGTCACTATTGCTGATAGATATCCAATACCGGAGATCACCGAAGTTCTTGCACAATTGGGAAATAATACATTTTTCTCCGTGCTAGACTTGAAAAGCGGATTTCATCAGAACCCGCTTAAAGAATCTGATATTGAAAAAACGGCTTTCTCCATAAATAATGGAAAGTACGAATACACGAGACTAGCTTTTGGCCTGAAAAATGCGCCATCTATTTTTCAAAGAGCTCTCGATGATATATTGCGTGATTGTATCGGTAAGTTTTGTTACGTATATATTGATGATATTATCATCTTCAGTAGAACCGAAAGCGATCACATTCGTCACTTAGAAAAGGTTTTCAGAACTCTCGAAGAAGCTAACATGAAAGTGCAATTACACAAATGTCACTTTTTTCAAAAATCTGCTGAATTTCTTGGATTTATCATTTCTTCGGAGGGAATTACTACGAATCCCGAAAAAGTTAAAGCCATAGACAAAATTGCACCACCCGCAACACTGAAAGAATTAAGATCATTCCTAGGTCTGTCAGGGTACTACCGACGCTTTGTACGGGATTACGCAAAGCTGGCAAAACCCTTGACATCCCTTTTAAGGGGGAAGGAAGGACATGTGTCCAAAAACCAGTCTGCAAAAACTCAAATTATTTTAAATTCTGAAGCACTTGATGCTTTCCATAAAATTAAATCCACTCTTGTTTCCAAAGATATTATGCTGGCATATCCAAACTTTGACAAAGAATTTAATTTGACGACTGACGCATCTAATTACGCCATTGGCGCCGTACTATCCCAGGACGACAAACCAATTACATTTATATCAAGGACACTAAGCAAGACAGAAGAAAATTATGCAACCAACGAAAAAGAGATGATGGCCATTATTTGGGCTTTGAATTCTCTAAGGAATTACCTTTACAGTACAGCTAAAGTGAACATATATACCGACCATCAACCACTAACCTACGCTCTAAGCACCAAAAACAATAATAGTAAAATGAAGAGATGGAAAGCCATCCTTGAAGAAAATAACTATAAGTTGCATTACAAACCCGGAAGAGCAAATGTTGTTGCCGACGCTTTATCTAGAATGCCACATTCTCAAATTAATGTATTGACATCTAGCGTTCATAGCGATGAAAGTTCCTCCCATAATTTGATTTTTTCTGTCGATGTACCCATTAACGCATTTAAAAACCAAATATTTTTTAATACTGACCAAACAAACTCTGCATACGAATTCAAAATTGTTTTTCCCACCTACCATAGACATACGATTACCGAACCACATTACGATTCCTCTAAATTAATAAGACACCTAAAAAACTATCTTAACCCCTCCGTTATTAACTGTATCAAAACTGATGAAAGTATTATGGGACAGATTCAAGAGATCTACCCGTTACACTTTAGTAAATATAAAATCAGGTTTACTCAAAAACAAGTAGAAGACGTAACTGATGTACAAGAACAGGACAATATTATAGCACGCACACACAACCGAGCGCATAGTGAAAATAAAATTCAAATAATCGAAAAATACTACTTTCCTTCCATGAACAGCAAGATAGAAAGAGCCGTTAAAAATTGTGTTACTTGTAGGGAAAACAAATACGACCGCCACCCCGCAAGGTCAGAGATTCAAGCCACTCCTATCCCACAATATCCCGGACAAATTGTACACTTAGACATTTTTATAACTGACAACCATTCCATTTTGACCGCTATAGATAAATTTTCAAAATTCGCTGTAGCAAAAGTAATAAAATCTAGGGCAGCAGAAGATATAAAGCAACCTTTAAGAGACATACTATTCTTCCTCATACCCGAATCCATTATAATAGACAACGAAAAATCCTTCAACTCAGTTTCCATAAATTATATGATCGAAAATGAATTTGGAATAAATATTTTTCGTACACCCCCATATACAAGCTGCTCAAACGGACAAGTGGAACGATTCCACTCAACAATCCAAGAAATAATGCGTTGTCTGAAAACAAATAATGCACATGGTTCGTTTGAAGAATTGGTAGAAAGATCTGTTAAAGAGTATAATCTATCCATTCATTCAACCACTGGAAAAAAGCCAGTTGAAGTATTGTTTGGTAGAAGAGTTAGTAGCGACCCAGAACAATTAGAAATTTTCCGTCAATAGACAATAAAAAAATTACAGGAAAAACAAATTACCGACCTCAGTTACCATAACCAGAAAAAATCCCCCCCTAAGACATACGCCGAAGGAGCCGTCATTTATGTCAAAATA
Organism: Dichetophora obliterata; assembly: GCA_963920525.1. NCBI lineage: Eukaryota > Metazoa > Arthropoda > Insecta > Diptera > Sciomyzidae > Dichetophora > Dichetophora obliterata. The sequence goes on from OY986436.1 coordinate 63,811,649, forward strand.
AACAAAAGACTCGGAAACAAATTAACACCCAAATACAAGAAGGAAATAGTTGCTAGAGACCTGAACTCCACAGTCGTAACGAGATCCAGGAGAACAGTTCATAAAAGCCTTATAAAAACATAAATGATTTTATTTTTCAGATTATTCTTCGCGTTATCACTGGCAGACGTACAGATACTCGACTACACTTCCAGTCACCTTATAACGATAAACAATGGACAAACCAAAATTCAGGACGGAATTTTTAGGATAATACATTCAATAGACCTGGAACTGTACAACAAATTTTTACAACAAACTCAAACGTACATTGACGACAATATCCCTAAAGAAAATATTTTCTATCCTCTCCTACAACAAGAAATTAAACAAACATTGGAAGTAGTACAGAGCATTGCACCTCTGAATATAACAAGATTTAAGAGATCTTTCAATATTATCGGAACAGCGTGGAAATACATTGCTGGTACGCCAGACCACGATGATTTTGAATTGTTAAAAATGAATTTAAATGAATTAAACAATAATAATAATGCACAAATAGTAATTAATCAAGCTTTAAGTGATAGAATAAATAATGTAACTGAAATTATAAAAAAGATTTCAAACGCAATACGCAAAGACGATTGCTTTGTTGATGAAATATCTATTAATATACAAAACAGAATTAGACTAATAAAAGAACAATTGATAAATGTAAAGTACGCCATTCAATGGGCGAAAACTGGAGTAATTAACTCAATGATATTGAATAAATTAGAAATCAAAATAGCATTAAGAAAACTCGAAGAGGAGAAAATGCCTTTTGCATCTCCTGAGTAGGCGGTGGAATACGCAAAAGTAAATGTAATATATAAGGATTCTATGATTTTATATATAATTAAAATACCACTTACAAGCGGAACAATTTATGAAAACATTTTAATACGCCCAGTAAAGAAAAATGGGAAAGTTATAAAATTAAAATATAAGGAGGTAATAAAAAACAATAATGAAATATACGGAATTAAAAATGATTGTATTAGATATAGTTCTATTAATATTTGCAATAATAATAAATTAATTAAATTAAGTAACGATACTTGTATACCTAATGTTATAAGAAGTCTAGCATCAGCATGCACATATATTAATGGCCAACATATCCCGCTCATAGAGGAAATATACCCAGGAGTTATCCTACTTAACGATTATAAGGATAAAGTAATAATTGGTAATACGAAGCACAACCTGACCGGCACATTCGTGATAAAATTCAGCAACACATCGATTATAGCCAAAAATAAAACTTACAGTAACTTAGAAGCACCCCCAGTTAAAACAATACCTGCAGTCCTACAACCGACACCATTAGAAGAAAAATTAGAAAATTTCTTGTCAATTGAAAGTTTGAACGAGCTACATATAAATAACACACGTGAAATCCAAACTATAAAAATTAGGACTATAATCAATGGATTTTCAACTTTGCTATTCATACTGATACTTGGAGCTATCAGTATCCCGGTTTTTTACATCTTCAGATCTTTGCAGAGGACAGATTATATTGAAGAAAATGCTGCAAGAGTTTGTTCACCCCCTGCCCCAGCAGTGATCCTTACCAACATTCAACCCAAAGGTGGTTTACAGTCATCAAATCTAAGGTTGAACGACATTCCATATTTCTAGGAAAACAATTGAGGGCAATTGTTCTTAAGAAGGGAGGAGTTAACACCTCGCACATTAAAAGTTTTCACAATCGTTCCCACAGTTAAAACTGCTGACGCTATGTATACATTATTTCCTGCAGTTGGAGCGCGTGCAAAGTCGACTGCGCTGCTACCTGTTGCAGCTACGCTAGACCTCTTATTATTAAGATATAGAAAATGTTAAAGTCAGTTTTTAAGTTTGTGTCATTCAATAAAGAACAGAACATCAGAGCCTCTTTCTGATGTTTCTTTTTTAAAAAAACATTTAAACATCAAATGTTTTAATTTGTATGTTTTGAACCAACGGACTTGTTATCGTTTCTGCTAAAGTTTTTCTCATTGTTTCTATTGCGGTGTCGGGCAGCTTTGCACATTTATACTTTCTCATCTTGAGTATGTATTCATGAGTGCTTTAACTCTTTGCAAAGGACAAAATTTGAACCACTGAAAAATAAACCTTTGTGATATGTTGGGACAAAATAAACCACCTTTTTTAATAATAGAATAAGTTATTTCATGAATTTGTTAATATTTATAACGCTAAATATAAAAATAAATAATAATAAAAAAGAAAAATACTTTTGACTTTTTTATTCGTGTACCTCAAGCGTATTTTTTATAATGGAATTTCCATATTTGAAAGAGTTAAAGCTTTTTGCAGAAATCTAATAAGACTTTTGGTGATTTTTTGTGCTCTGATTAATATTGCAAAATTAAATAAATGTGTAGTGAACGGACTGTCAAAAGCAAACTTACCGACAGACGGATAATGTGGAATCCAGGTAAACAGACGGACATGTAAAAAGCAGACGAATACTTAAAAAAACGCAAATATTTTTAAGCTGGAGCAAAAACTGACATGAATTTACAGTAAAGCGGAGCGCAAGTAATTTGTTTATTGCAAATTTTATTTTGCCCGGCCATGGTAAATTTGAGAATGAATGTAAATCCTATTATTAAAACATATTCAATTAAAATTGTTTGATCACCCAGACTTCACCGCAATTATGCAGCTATTGTTCAAAATTGATTTTTTTGTTGTAAATATTTTGCATATGTGCATTTCCAAACTGGCGTTACGGACGATTTGTACGAAGAAATATAATAAAAAAGAATGAAAATGTTGAATTTTTAAAAAGTTTTTTTATATTTGCGTAGTAATAAAGTAGCACTACATTAAGTAAACACAATGACAACAATCGAGCCTTAGGGTTTAAAGATATAAGCAAAAACATGTGCTGGCTTTACGTTGCAAAAAACGGAAGTGACTTTTGACTTGGATTACAAAATTTGATAAACTCTCTGTATGTTAGACTTTTTGTATACACATTTTTTTAGAAAGGTTTAAAACAACACAAGTTTCTTTTCTAAGTTTTTCTGTTTTTTTTTATCTTATTTTTTATCTGGTTTTGATCTGGCGTTGCGTTACTGAAATTTCCATTGTAATTCAATTGGGTAATTAAGTAATAAGGGAGTTAAGTAATTATGTAATTAAGTAATTAAAAACAAATTTAGTACATTGTCCTTTCTTTGCCTCAACCATTTTTTCATTATCCTTAGCCAATGCCTTCTATTTTTACTAAAATAAAAAAGTTTACGAAACATTTACTAAACATTTACAAAAAAGAGAAACTTTATTTGTTAAACAGGGCAGACGATTTGATAATCATGGCAAATGAATTTATGTATAAATTGCTTAAATTAATTAAACTAAATTGTTTCTCTTAGATTATGTCATCAAATAATAAGTTTTTGATAAGTTTCAATTTTTTATATCGTTAGACCTTTCTGTGGTCCCATATATAAAATTGTATACACTGTAAATATTCGTTATATATGCTGTACCATATTCTGTTTTATTTTTTATTCGGGTAAAAGAGACGCTTACAGAAATGCGAAAAAGAGCAGCTCAAGAGGAAATAGCAAAGAATTGAAATAAAGTAGCGATTAGTCTACAAAAGAACATATAAAGTTTTCTGTGTTGATAAAAGTTGGATTTCAAAAGGATATAAATTGGTTGGTGTCTCTAATAATCAATGTATGATATAGATACGAGCTAAAGCGAGTTACTGCTCGCGTTACTGTGAACGTACTGCCAGATGTGGTGTCAGGAAATTCATGAGTACAATCTTTAAATTAAAATTGATGGAACAATGTTTAACCAAAAACTGCTTTTTTTAAAACATGATTTTAGAAATTTACAGATCTTTCAAAAAATTTTAATTTGTTTAAAAAAAAAAGAAAATGTTTTTTTTTATAGGAAACGAAAATAGATTTCTGAGGGAAAATGGTCTTTTTCAATAATTATTTGGTTACAATGGAATATAATATAAAAAACTTAAGATTTTAAATTTTTACATCGTACATATTTAATATTTTTATCGCAGGCGAAGCAGCGGGTATTTGCTAGTATTTAATAAATGGAAATAAATATTTCGGAAAATATTGGTATACTTCAAATGTAATTTAATGTTGACTTTATATGATTTAAATACAAATTCTAAATGTTTGATAGTTTAAATCATACTTGATTTTAAATACAAATTCTAGTTGTTTGATAGTTTAAAATCGTTTATTGAGCTTAAGGTTTTAAGGTGAGCGTACGCTTTTAGCAGAGCAGAAAAAAATCACTAGTTGATTTTATTCTGCTCTGCTAAAAGCGTCATCAGAAATCTTTGTGATACCCGTGCAAGCGCGATGGTGCAGTGCGATAGCGCGCGCTTGCACGGGTATCACAAAGATTTCTGATGACGCTTTTAGCAGAGCAGAAATTGTACAATAAAATCAGCTAGTGATTTTTTCCTTTTCATATTGAAAAAAACTTTGTTGTTGTTGTTGTTTCTTTGGAAAAATTCGTTAGAACAATTAATTGTTCTAACTTTGACCTTAAGCTCAATAAACGATTTTAAACTATCAAACAACTAGAATTTGTATTTAAAATCAAGTATGATTTAAACTATCAAACATTTAGAATTTGTATTTAAATCATATAAAGTCAACATAATAAATATAGAGGTCATTTAGAAAAAACTTTAATTTAATTTAATTTTATATATGCATATGCTTTACATTTAATATAAATTTTATCAAACAAAATGTATTTGTCATTTGGAATAAAAGAAATAATAATACAAGAAATAATTCGAATATACCATATTTAATAAATAAATGGAGTTTTCATAGTACAACAACCAAACAAGAGTTGTTAAATTTTTATTTGGTTACAATTTATCTAAAAATAGTATGAGAACAATTTGGATTCCCTTCACGTTATAACAAAAAATGCGAAAAAATGCAAAAAATTTTTTACATTTTTTAAAAAAAATATTGAAATATTCAAGAAAAATCTTCAAAATCTTCCTTCGCTCATTCCGGCGATCGTTGGAAGATGACTTTTATAAAATCGATTGTTGGAATATGAAGCAGGCTATACTATATACTTCTCTAAAATGTTTAATAAATTTTAATAAATAATTTTTTTGTATTGAATTGCTGTATAGAAACTGAAAATATTTATATCAACACGATTTTAGGTGGTCGATTTTTTGCTGAACGATTTGACTGAGAATGACGCCTATAAAACACCTTGTAAAGTTTAACAAAGACGCTTCGCAACAAATCACTGAGGAACTCTAAAAGCGATTCGTGTGCCACTCTTGTTGGCTAAGGACTTCTCTTGGAAATTCGTTTGAGTCTCCTACCAGCTTAGGAACCCCTTAGGCGATTCGTTCTGGAATCTTCCCGAAGTATCCCTTAAGACCACTCTCTGCGATTCGTTAGCGGATCTTCCAAGCGAATCGCTTACGAACCCTTTAGGCGATTCGCTTGAAAATCTTCCCGGCGAATCGCTTTTATGGCCTCAGCTGCAAACAGTCGGCAATACCCGGATGACTCCCAAATAAGCTCGCCGGCGTTGTCTCATCTTCCAAGTGATTCGCTGGCGATTCTGAGGCGATTGAAAATGTTTGCAGGGTGGTTGCAGGATATTATATATATCCATTTATACATTTATTTAAAAAAAAAAAATATGTCGAAATTTCAAAGAAAATAAAATAGTTTCAACAAACTGTCGTTAAAATTGAGCAATTCAAATGGCGTATTGAATTAGATAGCGTAGGATTAGATACTTCAAAAACCTCAGTGATTGAAATATTCTAATGTTCAAAGCGTGTTTTTGACAATGGGCTTAATTTTTTCTTATTGATTATCGGTCGGTGCTTATGAATGGAAGGTATTTTCAGAGGTCTGTGGTATCTTTAATTTCTTTTTTATAAATCTTTAAGAATGACAGTGAAAGTTTACATATAAAGAAAACCTTTCAAATCAAATGGAAACTATAAATTTTTACTGTAAGTTTTAAAATTTCCTAAGTTTTGAAAGATTTTTTTTTTATTACATCTCCATATCACAAAATCGTAATGCATTTTTATAATATTTATTGATGGCTCGAATATCTACATTTCATTCTATTACATGAATTTTCAATATCAACATTTGAACGACAGACATATAAAGCATTTCAAGGGACTGGCTTAAATGGCATCTCTTGTTTTAGACAAACGCATGTGGAACCATTATCATACGACTACTGCTGCATGACATGGTCAAAACCGGCTAGTAACATATAAGGAGTGTCGTACCAATAAAAACTACAGAAAAACTCCAGTTTCCGGCACTGCTGCTGTTGATTGAAGAATCGAGGTCAATCCTTTGGTTTTGGTGTTGCTTTTGGTAAGCAAACCAAGAACAAGACTCTTAAAACAAACGACCACAATGAGGACCAGGCCGCTGCTACCCTTTTAGCTAGTTGGCATGAAAGGACATTTTATTCTTGTGTTCTTCGTCGTTTGGTGTATTGAAAACTTGTATAACCGCAGAATCAAAGAATTAATGTCTCGACACGTAAAGCCACTGAGAAATTTTATTTGACAGCTTGGATTAAGGCTACTCGGCATGTTGTTTTGGGCTAAAGTAGTATGTGGTTGTATGTGTGTGTGGCTGTGGGAGTGAGTGAATGTGTGTGTGTGCTTTGTCCTGTCATCGAGTGGCCATTCAGCATGCTAGTCGAATAAAAATCATTGCTGAATATTGGCTTTAGACGATTTTAAACTTCAATAGTAATTTAAGTAGTTTTTGTTTGCCCTGAAAACCATTCAAATCAAATCGACGACGACAATTTGTGGCAACAATTGATTTTTATTGCTGCTCTAGCAACAAAGTGTTAAAAAAAGACCAAATCAACATATAAATGGAATATAAAAAGAAAATACTCCTTTGTGTGAGTGGAATACATTGATTTTGACCGTCCGTTGTTCGTTCGATTGAGGTTTCGAAAACAGATTTTTAATTTTCCTGTAATTTGATATTGTATTTTATGTATGATACGTTGCACAGTGTGAAATTTTAACAATCAAAGTGGACAAAAAGGACAAAGAAAAGTTCTAAGAAATGGTTTATTTTCACATATATTATATAAATACGTTCTACTATTATGAAAATGGTAGAATAAGAGAGAAAAAACAAAACTCGTTATAACAGTACCTTAAGGCGGTCTTCTCATTCAAAACCCGTTTTTTGGACCCTTTTTAAAAAAATTCTTATTTGAAAACGCAAAGAATAATTGAAAACTTTTTTATTTATTGTATTACAAAAGGTTCAAAGTAAATAAAAAAATTTTTTTTGCCTCGATACGTGGGCTGTTCAAAAAGTAATGAGACTTCAAAGTTGGTGGTGAAAAAAAAGGTGTCGTCACGGCGGCCACGATTCCGGGTCTCCGGAGCGTCTGAAATGAAAAAAAAACGGGGTTATAATCAGTATAGACGTAATTCTCGGGTGAACCTCAAGCTTAATTTTGTGATTTTTTTTGACAAAATGGCGGCCATTCAAAAAAAAAATTTCAATTTCGGGTTTTTTTTTGTAGTTTAGTGTAAAAAAAAATAGTAAAAATTTTTTAAAAATTATGGTCGAGGTTCACCCGAGAATGGTGACAATTCTACGTCGATTCCACTTTGTTTCATGAAAATCGGTTCAGTTGAACTGGAGATATCATGGCCGCCAGTTCGAAAAACGTGGGTTCGAGATAAACGCGTTTAAAGTTTAAAGTCATTTTTTTGGGAAAAAAAAAATCAAAAATGTTTAAATGCAGTTTTAAAGAGCTGAAACCGGTAGAACCGGAGAAAACTTAACTCATAGGTCAAAATACGAGGGTTTCAAAAAAAACCAAAAAATTTTTTTTTTCAAGAAAAGCAGTTCTGCTGGTATCAAAGTTATTTATTTGGCAAAAAAAGAAAAAAGTGAAGAATTAAAGTACGCAATTAACAAAAGGAGGTAATTCTGCGTCATTAAAGCTTTATTTCATCAAAATTGGTTCAGTAGATGTGAAGAAAACTGGCCAGGTAGTCAAAAAAGGGCCTTTGAAAGAAAATCTAAATATTTCAGATATTTTTTACTTACAAATATTAGTCGGCGATGCCAGCTCCATACAGGCCACCTTCCTCTTTTTCGTAGAAACTGCTTTCTGCTGCCCTCTCTGCTCTGCGAGCCGTTCTGCCAGCTTTTGATGATGCCGCAGCTCGAGTCTCTGATCGGTTCAATCTGTCTTCATTGCGAGATAGTGCGTATTCGTATGCGTTTTTGCCAATCGCAATACCCATCAAACCCATAATTTTAAGTATGGGTATAAAACCGTCGTTGAAGAGGCACGTTGCAATGAAATTGGCCACTTCGATGGTGCGTGCGCCTGAGTTGATGTGTTTGGGCGAAAGTGACCAAAGAACAGAATTGTAGGACTCATTGGAATTCTGAGTTTCAGATCCAAGGCATCTTTCAAGCAAATTATCTGCCGACAGCGCTTCGTAAGCTGGTTTTATTACCTCCATCACCTTCTTGTCGAGAGGTGCATACGTGTGGTGAAAGCTATCTAACGTACCTTCAGCAGCTGCTTTCTGCCATGCGCACCAGCTTGACGCACCGGTGGTTTACAAATTTACTTTTCCGTTCACTGAAGCGCACGCGTCTGTTGCTCAACTCGATACAAACTGAACTAAATGATGCTTTCAGTTGAACACCTGCACTCAAAAAATGCTTCAACCCCTAAAATAAGCAGAAATGTGTATTCGTATGTTTGTATGAATATGTGTGCAAACACGTTTTTACCTAACAATAAACATTTTCAACGGAATTCGGTGGTTACTTTATGCCGCTTCGTTCGAAAATGAGTCGAAAAAAATAGCTCATTTTGACGAAGACCTTGCTTCACAAAAAAGGCTGTATCTTCTAAAGTATTTCGAAATTCTAAAAATCCTTTTAGGGGCATATTCACAACTACCCAAGCTATAAATAAATGCAAAAAAAAAAGTCGAAAAAAAGTTGCTCAATGAGAAGACCCCCTTAATTAAAACGAATTTTTCACATCAATATTGTGATGATATCCACATTGTTTAAAGTGTCTCTTTAATTAATTTTATTGTAAATAAATACGTCAGTATTTAAAGCGTATAAAATTGAAAGCTATTTTGTGCTATATTTCAACAAATTGACATAAAAAATTTACTGTTAAACATTTTACTTTAAGTATAGAGCAGCATAAAATATGTGAGTATATTTTGGGGACTTTTTTTTACTTTAAAAGATAGAGGAAGTAAGTAATTTAAATCGCATTATTTCGATATTAGATGCATGTGAATTTGATGATAATTTATTGTCTCTTTGATAAAACAAAAAGTGTTTCGCCCATTTTTGCCAAAATTGGTTTTTTCTACAGTTGGCTAAAAATGGCACGTAAACGGCTTTTAGAGTGCATTCTGCACATATCTTACAGACCATCAACCAAGTCATGGTAGGCACGAGGACAACAAAAGACGGAAAGTGTTGCTGAAAAAAAGAACTTCTCTAACCTCAGGGAATCGGGCATGGCAAGGTTCAAAAATTAGTCTTTTTTAAAATAATTTGAGTTTAGCCTTTATGAATTGTGCTCACAGAAATATGTTCCTATTTGAAAAGTACTTAAGATTGTATCATTTAGGATACATACAGTTAATGCAAATAGTTTTGTGCACCTATATTGTTAAAATTTCGCACTGTGCGTTGTGTGGAAAAGTGGCAAAAAGCCTTAACCCGAATCACCCTGAATAAATTTTTTGTTAAATTTTTAGTATGACCTGTTAACGCAAATATAAAATGGTTTAAACTAAAATAAGCACATTTTAAGTGTTTGTGTTTGCGTGCCCATATGGCAACGACAGGGTGTTTCGGGTTAAGCGGTAAATAAACCATTCCATTGAATTGCCAATCGATTAATTCGAATGAATTTGGTCTTGGAAAAATACGGGATTCAAGAACTATTTTTCGAATTAATAATTTTATATTGAAATTCAGACACATGCTTGATATCTATGCACATAAAATTTTATTTTTACTATCGGGAGCAAGGGTAAATGTTTTATTTAAACAGTTGGTCAAACAAGTTCATTTCCCACATTTCGGTTGAATTGAAAGTCAGTTGTACGAAATTCGCTTGTCAAAATATAGGTTTAAGCATTTTCTTTGAATCTTTTACTGGTGAAGTGTTGCTGCTAGAGGTGCAATTATAAAAATAAAATATAACAACACAGGTTCACTGGCTTACAGCCAAAATGCGATTTGAATGCCACTATGAATGTCTTATGTAAAATCGGTCTCTTATTCCAAAAATTACTTTTTTTTTATTTTTAAGTCTTCGAGATATCACTTATATTAGTTTTTTGGCAAAGAAAAACGTAGTTTCACTTAACTACAAATATCTTGCAAAAAATAAATCCCACAAAAACACACAATATGTCAAACAAATGGCAATGAGTATAAAAAAATTAAGTTTTGTGCAAAATCGTGCAGGAAATAGCAACCGAATGAGATAAAAAAGAAAGCAAACATAAAAACTGTCTTCAACTGAGCTAAGTATTACCAATTCCTATTCCAAGAATATTACAAAATATTGGATGCGCTATAGTTAACCTAATGAAAAAACTACAGCCGCTGCTAAAATTTAAATTTATAAGAAAGTACGTCTATAACGTGCTGCAACGCCGTTGATAAGGGGGGTTCAGGGGTTCAAATCCCCGCCCTTAGCAATCAAGAATATTTTTATTTATTGAATAAAAACACACATATTCCAAATTATTTAATTTTGCCTAAAAATAAAGACAAATTGAAAATTGCAAATGATTGGTTTGATTATATATTAAGTTAAATTTAATACAATATAAATATTTTACTTTATTTTTGCCATTTGATGCTAACGTACTAACGCACACTAGATTAGAAAGTACCGAAACCAAGGATTACTTAAAAAAATCAAACAAAGTCTTGACAATAATGTTTGGTACCGAGTTAAAGTAGATATATGTTCACATCACTAAGTAAATTTTTGACTTTTTTATTTGTTTATTAATGCAACTGCACGCTGTCAAAGTTCACTTATTGTTTGTATTTTTGCGCAAAGTGGTAAAAACGGATTTATTAACAATTTTAATCAATTTTTTTCGAAAAACAACAAAAAATATTATAATTTTTTAAATGGGGCCTTCAACGTCAAATATTTATCTACATATTGAAAAAAAGTGGTGTAAAAAAGTATTGAAAAATATTTTGTATTAATTTTTAAAATAGTTCTCATGCTACGGAATGTTTTATATACATGCTGAGTCTTAAATGTGAAAAAACGAAAAAAAAAGTTAAACGTGAAATTATGCGCATATCTGCGCGAACTCAAAAAAAAACAATTTCATGTAAAACAACTCTGCTAAAAACGTATTGTTGCTTTTCTAATACCATTGAATTTACTAAGCATACTCATTTTTCGCAGTCTGCTTGTTTTTTTTTTTTGTTCATGTTGTTGTTTTTTTTTTTTGAAGAAATAATAACAAATGTGTTTTTTCTTGTACCTGTTTTTGTATTTTTTTATTGCATTTTTTTGCTTAAATTGAAATAAAAATCGATAAATGTGCAAATTAATTGTTTGACGGGCACATTTAGTATAATGCTATTAACTTAAAAAAAGAAGACAATTTGTTCTTTTGATCCAACATTTGTCCAATTTTTTTCAAAATTGTTACTCGTCTAAAGTACGTCTCCGTACTTTTTACAATTTTTCACGCAAATATAGCATCTTTCGCTTATTCTCTCAAATTTTACAACTTGCGAATTTCTGCTACAAAATTGCGGGCACAGACCTATTAATTTAACGTAAAAGTGCATTTTATTGGCACATTTGTCAGTTGCACGGTTTCTATTTGGAGCTGTATGGGACTTTTTAACCAATTCATTAATTTCAAGCGAACCAATTAATGAGCGCAGTTACGAGTCCATAATATTTGGTTGCAATCATCCATTTAATACACAAAATCTTTTTATTTACGTCAAATGTATTGTCAGTTGCAAGAAATTGTTAAAAATAGAATGCTGCAAATATATAAATATTGTAGTCTAAACTTTGGAAAATATTTAAAAGAAAGATAAAGAAGCATTTAAAGATATATTTATAAAACTGAGATATGTTTCTATTAACTTGGAATGGAAATAAATAAGCCTCGTTTATTAGGATGCAACGTAACGGTAGAAATAGCAGATAATTTTTATCGAATAAAGCTTCTCATTCCGTTCGTATATCAGTTTCTTATACGAATAAGTTCATCAAAAGTTTAGTATTAAATCTTTTTAAACTGCGATAAGGGTCTTGTATCCAAATGAAAAAGATATAGAAAAGTTAGGGAGCGAACTTGAATTAAAGAAACCTAAACGGACCAACAATAGAAATGAGGGTTTCAGAACAGCTCCTGAAACACTTAAATTATTTTGCGGCGGCATATGTAGCTGTATGAAATGGAGGTTTTCCCAATTTTACAAAATTCTGGAAATAATTGTTACTTTGCCCTGCAGCACAGCTTCCAGTGAATGTTCTTTTTGCACATTAAAGAGTTTGAAAAATTGGCTTCAAAATGATACTGGAACGGAATGCCCTACTGTTTTATCGCTATTAAATACTCATAAGGATATTTCTGTGGACGAGGAAACTGTTATCGACAAATTAGCTTCGAGCTCTACACAATTGGCTTCGTATTTACAACTATGTATAAATATGTCTATCTTTCTAAAATATCTGTTGCCGTTGCTTTACTTAAATAAATACTTGCCGTCCTGCTCAAAACTATTGCTATTGAATCAATTTTGCATGTAAAGAATTTAAATAAATAAAATTTCATTTACTCTTTTCACTTCGACTGTTGAAATCAGTTGAGAAATTTGGAAAGATCTTAGGCCTTTATTAATCAGTTAAGAAATAAAAAATAAACAAAAATTGTTTGCTTCATTAAACTCCCCCCTTAGGAAATACCTATCTACGGCATTGACGTGCTGCAGCAAATATATGACATTATAAAACTTTTTGCATTAAAATCGGCCCAGCACTTTTGAAGTTAAAAAGCAAAGGAAAATTTGCACTTAAATGTTATGTAATAGTATACTAGATATAAATTCATTAATATTGATAAAACACATACACACTTTAAATTAAATCTTTTGCATCCCAATATGAAGAATATGAATATTGTGTTACAATGCACAATAGCGAAAACCAATGGGTGTCAGTGAAGTATCTTAGCACAGGGTTATAAATCTCTGCACAATAAAAGTGTTTTTATACAGAATAAGCACTTTCGCGCAAAAGTGCGTGTAAGCGCCGCTTCTTCTATATCGTGGGACTTTCATCTACTAAAACCTAAACCCTGTTTCCAGATTTCCAGCTTGGAACTGCTGTGAGTATTTATTTATATATATATATTAGATGAGTTTTTTTGCAATTTTGTTTCTGATCCGTGCACTAGGGGGTAAATATGAAGAAGGGTATTAAGAAGATCAGAAATGTGAAATTTTCAGTTCAATATCTTTTAAACCGAGAGCGCTCAAAGCAAAAAACCATTTTTACTGCTTGCTTTTATAGAATTTTTCAAAAGTATTCTTTTAAGGTATTAAATTCCCGTAAAAAATAAAAAGACAAACCGATTCCTACATAAAATTAATCGCTTTATCGAATGCCATCCTCAGTATTTGCGAAAATTTAGTTCTTATATCTCCTACACTCTGTCAAAGTTAAAATTTTTTTTTTTTTTTAATTTTTGATTTTGACCGATGCAACGAACTTGATGGCACTTGTTTATGTGAAATTAAATAGCATAGGCTGATGCATAATTTTATGCAGATAATTCTTTTTATTTTTTTTCATCGAAACTTACGTTTTTGACCGAATAATTTTAATTTTATAGAAACACAAACTAAACAACATTTTTAAAAAACATAGATTTTAAGAAAGTATTATTATAAAATAACACGTTTAAAAATATTTCTTTGTTGTTGTAAGATAAGGAAACATTTTTTGATGTTCTTCAGCAATTTGTAATACCATTTGCTGTTCTTTTTCCTTATTTGTAATTTTTCCATTAAATCGTGACATAAGGCCAACTGCTCTCTCTGCAACGTCATTAACAATTTTCATATTGTTGACTGCTTCTTCAGCGCGAATATAATTCGCGTTGTTAACCCAACGACTGGGATCGGTTTTCAAAAAATCCATCATATCGGTCTCGTGTGGTGTTGGTAAAAATAGTGCGTCGAAAAACTTATTGGTGTTTGAAGTTATAAAATTTTCAATTTTCAAATCCGCAATTTCTATTGTGTCCATATTTATATACGCTTGTTTTTCTCTTCTTTTGTCACCAATTTTTTGTAAGGCAGCAATCATTAACTCCTTAGTTTGCGTGTTAATTGATCGGTCGAAGAAGGCTAAGCCAACCAGTGTTTCCGACAAATACCACAGGTGACGTCCGAGTACGCGCAGAAGTTCATTTGCCATGACTTCATTAACAATGCGATAGTTAATGAGATTTTTCATTAAATTAAGATCGTTTTTCGGTGCAGTAGCTGGTACTGTGCATTGGAACCAGAAGTTGATGTAAATCAAAACTATAAATATATTCACATTTCTAAGGTCCATTAGCTCTTTATCTAAAACAAAAAATATTATTACCGTTAGTCTTATAAACATATTTTGAAATTTACCAGTAAGTTCAAACTGATCCCGAAATAAATAAATTTTTATGGAGTAAATTGCTTTCGCCATGAACCGCGCTCGAGAAACCGCACCTGGAGCTTTAATTTTTTGTGGTTGCCCCTTTAAAGTTTTTGGTGTTTCGCCAAGAAAAAGAAGCACAACTTGGGCGAGTTCCTTATAGTCAGCACGATCATGATTGGCTCTGAATTGTTTGTGAGCGTTCTCGATAAGTTCATTGCAAACATTTGGCGGAAAATGTTGGCATATTGCTGTATCGTTAATCGCACTATTATTTTTAATTTTAAAAAAATTTATTGTCATCTTAGGCCACGCATTTTGAAATCGTTGAAAAATGATGATATTCGGTGCAGATGAAACATCTTCAACGGTCAGTTTGAATGCTTTAGCTAGCAGCAGCTCTGCCACGTGGTGACGACAAGCGCAGAAAAGGACCGAGTTCGGCAGAGATGACTCGAGAATCCTTGCGCTGCCAGAGTGAATGCCTGTGTTCGAACTTGTGGTGTCGAAACACAATGCTCGCACGTCATTGATTAAGTTCCACTCGCCAAGTGCACTTAAGACCTCATTTGCGATAGTTTTGCCCAAGCCATTCGTAGTTTTTGGAATGGCGATCAACTTGCATCCTTGCATCGATGTTACAGTAATGGCTAATCTGTTTACCATTGCGTTTCGCCCAACAGCACTAGCAGAGTGATCTTTCATTTTTTTTTTCATCGTAATGTACAGTCACCAGCGTGCCACCAGAAGAATAATTTTTTTTTATATTTTCTGCTATTACGACACGATGTTCTGCTCTACGTTTATTGATTGTCGATCTTGATAGTTTAGCATTCATTATGTCGACTCCGGCGGCTTTCAAGCTTGGAGCTATCAGCATCATTGCTTGCTGGCTGCTTATTTGACACCGATCGAGTGCTCTAACGACGTCAGGTGAGACAACATCTTTTTTAGTACTACGCACACTACGTTTTCCTTGTTTTGCAAGCTCATATTCAAAATCTGAAGACGATTCTGATTCTTTTTCAGAATTTGAGGAATCAGCTTCAACTTGCTGATAATTTGTTGATGCAGTCTTAACTCTTTTGGCTGGCAAACAATTTGGAACAAAATCTATAAATTTTGAACGTTTTTTAACTGGAGTGTCTACAACAGATTTTGTTTCTAATTTTAGCAATAAAATTTTTTTGGACAAATTTCTTAAGCACTTGAGGTCGTTTATGTTGGACCTATGGAGCTGGAAAAAAGCTTTCACATCTTCGTTTTTGATATTTTTCATTGCATCTTATTTAAAAAATTGCGCAGTGCACTCTTGTTAAAACACAACTTTTACATAAAGAACCAAAAATTACCTTCGTGAGCGATGTCCAACATCTCCTTAATTTCAATTTTAAAATTAATTTCCTTATTTATTTGGACAGCATCGCGTCGAGCCTTGTTTTTTTTTAATCTTTTCGTAGTTGGTATATAAATTTTGCACTGCAATTTTGACTCGGGGTTTTGCTTTTGTTATAACAGAAAATTTTTTCCAAATTTCCATCAGTTCCATCACGACACGGTCAATGCTTTTTTGTGTTATGAGATTGCCATTAGATCGGATATATAGAATCCTTCGAAGAACATCGTTTTTAGTGGGCAACGTTCTTTTTGGAAAAACACGTAAGCCGTGACCTTTATTTGCAGTATGTCGAAATTTGAAATTTACAACTGATTACTCTAAATATTTTACAGAATTTTTAAATTTACCTAGTATATAATAATTATCCATTTTTTGCCGTTTATTTACGAATGCTATTTTTTAGGTTTCCTTGCTGCTATTTTAAATTGAATATATATTAAAACACAAGGCCCAGGGTACACTTTAGCCAGGTACTGGCTGCCCAGAGAGGTGTAACCAGAATTGTAAGATAACTTCGTAGCACACTGATTTGACAATTCTGGTTAAGTGAATAGAGAAAATTTACAGGGCTGCCTGTACCTTGGTCTAAGTGTACCCTGACAGAGCACTTGAAAATTTTTCCAACCTGCTGTCAAAGGCAGTACGTTCTGTGCCACGGTAAAACGATAAAATAGTCAAAATTGTATTCGAAGAGCTCAAGTAATAAATATAAATTTATAATGAGAAATTTGTATTTAAATGAATATTTTTAACAAAAACACGAATGAATAAAGTTTAATTTTCTTGTTAAATAAATGATTTTTTAAATATTTTCTTATTTGCAGACTATCTGCACAAAAATATGCATCAGCCTATGGTATTTTGTTTCACATACACAAGTGCCATCAAGTTCGTTGCATCGGTCAAAATCAAAAATTAAAAAAAAAAAAAAAAAATTTAACTTTGACAGAGTGTAGGAGATATAAGAACTAAATTTTCGCAAATACTGAGGATGGCATTCGATAAAGCGATTAATTTTATGTAGGAATCGGTTTGTCTTTTTATTTTTTACGGGAATTTAATACCTTAAAATAATACTTTTGAAAAATTCTATAAAAGCAAGCAGTAAAAATGGTTTTTTGCCTTGAGCGCTCTCGGTTTAAAAGATATTGAACTGAAAATTTTACATTTCTGATCTTCTTAATACTTTCCTTCATATTTGCCCCCTAGTGCACGGATTGCAAAAACTTTTACAATTCAGTACAAAAAAAAACACATCTAATATATATATATATATATATATATATATGTTTGAGATATATGCTAGTACAACAAGATAAACATCTTATGTTTAAAGCACTAGCAACGCAATATTTAAATAGCACGTGTATATAGCAACTTATTATCTAAACATCAAACATTGTAAAGCATTACATGTATTTTAAAAGACAAAATTAAATTATTATAAAAAAGAGAAAAATTAATAGTCATGTATCCTGGGCACTTCACTAGAATAGAGAGGGGCAAGAAAAAAAAATAAAGATAATCGTAAGTAGGTAGGTTATTTAAACTGCAAGGTAATTAAAAAGTTTCTTTCTGAATTTTGATGCATCGCCGGTAATTTGTATATCTCTGGGAAGTGAGTTCCAAAGCCGAATTGCGTGGACAAAGAATTGTCGTTCAGACGTTAAGCAAGTATGACGTATTGGTATAAGATTATTGTTACGAACAGAACGCGAAAAACTTAACTTTTGAAACAACTCTGGTGGTGACTTAGTATTTATAATTTTATGTAACATCAGAGTTGTTCTAAAATTTAAAAGTGAATCCAGAGGCATGTGAAAAATTTTACACGCATGTCGCGAAACGTGATCCGTACGCCTAAGTCCAAAAATAAATCGAGCGATGTTATTATATACAACGTTTAGTTTAGCTTTAGTTACACTATCACAGTTTGCAAAAATTTCACAGTCATACAGTAGAGTTGGAATCAATTAAGTTTTTGCCAATTGCATTCTAATATTAAGAAGCGTGAAGTATTGTACTGTCCACAAACTACGAAGCATACCATACACTTTACCAATGGATTTATTTATATGACTATTCCACGTTAAACATCGGCTGAACGCAATCCCTAAGTTTTTTGCCTGGTCGACAATTTGTATTTCTGTACCGTTTATTTTAATGCTGGAGATAGAGCTTAAGTCAAATCAACTTTTATGAATGACAATGCTTTTTGACTTAGCTGAATTGAGGCAAAGCCCATTCTTCGATGCCCAATTGTAAATATTCCTTCAGTCAAGACAGAGCTTGTCAATGCACTCTTCGCAATCTGAGGGTTTAGAGTTTATATACAATTGAACGTCATCAGCGTACAAATGAATATTGCAGTATTGTGGAATTTTTACTATGTCGTTGATGTACATAGAAAATAATAAGGGTCCCAGTATTGAACCTTGAGGAACACCCCTTGACATATAGATATATTCTGAAACTATCTCTTTTACGCAGACAGCTTGTCTTCTGTTACATAGATAGGATTTCATAAGTTTCACAGCAGTGTCTGAGAAATTGAACAGGTTTGTAAGTTTTAAGCACAATAACTTGTGATCTACCGTATCAAACGCCTTAGAGTGGTCAAGTAGAGTTAAAAAAGTAACGTTGTTGTTGTCTAAGGCTTCACGAATTTCTTCTGACACTTGTATTAAAGCTGTGGTGCAACCTCTTTTGGCCCTAAAACCTGATTGTTTTTCAGTGATCAGTGAGTTCTGATTGATAAAATAACTTAATTGATTATATAGGATGAACTCAAAAACTTTAGATAAGAAAGGTAATATAGCAATTGGGCGATATTCAGAAGCAATCTTAGGTAATGGGATTATTTTAGCAGATTTCCAGCAATCAGGGAAAATTGAGCATGTTAAAGAGAAGTTAAAAATGTGTGTTATGTAAGGCAGTAAGGTTGGAAGAAGCGCCTTCAGGAACATGGGGTGCATATCATCGAATCCTGTCGCATTAGATTTTACTGTCAAAACATATCTTAAAACTTCAATCTGGTCAACGCAGCTAAAACTAAAAGTTTGTAGATTTACTGAAAATGTGTTGTGTGTGTAATCAGAAATATCGGCAGAAGGCGTGTTTATATTGGCAAATTGTTCGTTGACTTCATTTACTGAAAATGTGTCTATGAATAAGTGGTTTTTTTGCTAATGCCAACTACTTGTATAAGTTTCCATTTTTGCTTTGGGCTAATCGCATAGCTGAATTTGGATTCGTAGAATTTAGTTTTGGCTAACTTAATCATGGAGTTAACAGTTCGTCTGATTTTCTGAAAACTAATGTACAGTTCTGTAGTTTTTAATCGTTTCCGTTGATTGTAAGCGCTATTTCTATCTGAAATCATTAATTCAATTCCACTTTTCTTAAGTGAACTTGTCTTAGACTTCAAGACTACGAATTTCTCATATAACCGTCTAACATTGTCGTTTAAAAACAAAAGCTGTTCATTGACACATGTCATGCCGTAAATTAAGCTCCAGTTCGTACCGTCTACATCTGTTTTGAGTAAGTTATAGTTAATATTTTTGAAATCTCAATATAAATAAGTTTCTGGTGCAAAATTTGTTTGAGGATCGAAAGTAAGAAAAATAAGATCGTGTTTAGAAATGGCACATACATTGATTTGGTCGTATAGTAGAATACTTGATAGTTGTTGTAAATCGAGCAACGTATTACTGGTCTTAGTGAAGTGGGTAGGAGTATCCTGATTAGCGGGAAACAGATCGAGGGATTGCATGCTGTGAAGTAAATGAGTTTCGGTTAGTATGTCGCTGTTAAAGTCACCTGCAATAATAATGTTTTTATATGGTAAACACACTTGTTCAATAACGTCAACTAATGGGCCGATGTCTACATGCAGGCATTCCGCAGCGAATGCCCAATCTAGGATGTCATCTAGATTCAGAATTTCTGCGCAGTTTAATACGCGACGCATTTCTTTGTTTATGGTGCATGCCATATTGCATACTGAAATCCAGCTAAGCATTACGTGCAAACAATGTTTCCTTCGTTGTTAAACCAGCCAACTTCCACTCTCTTCCAACCCTTCCACTCAACTCAAGTCCTTCTCTGGTGAATTTTGGAAAGACGAAAAAACATGTTCTGTGTCTTTTATAACATTCCGGCACAAAAGGTGCAAAACCAATTTTCGTCGTGTTTAAATCTATATCAGTAAGATTTAAAAAACCCACGTCCAGTTAGTATTTGGGTAAGGAAGTAATCTACGTCACCATGTCGTCTGTTTAGCCATATTTTAAAATTTGGAATAAGGCGGTGGTTCACCGTCCGATTTGTTATGCGTCCCAGCTATACAGAAACACTACATTCTCTTAATATTTTACGCCTCGAGGGCTTTCATATGTCTTGTGGGAGCGAATCACAAAGCAAGCTCCCTCTTGCCAGAAGGGGGAGTACCCGCGACAACTAGCGCTGCATCCGTTGACACTGTTCGGAATGCACAGCAGATTCTGAAGGCACATAGGTGATAAATTGATTCGCTGCAACCCATATGGGGGCAGCGTACAGTAGCGTAGATTGGACAATACTATCTTAGAGTTATTTGCGTGTTTGTCGGGGACCTCTCGTGTTGGACAAGATTCTCGAGAGTGCTATGGCTGCCTTACTGACTTTGCCACTTGCAAAAGTAAGATGCTCCAAAAGTTCAATCGGTCTTAAATGACGCCAAGATACTTCACAGATGATTTCGATACAATAGTACACCCTCCTACCCTCCTACACTCCTACCGATATTGTGATTCTTTAAACCTTCTTTCTACTACTTATGAGCACCGCTTCTGTTTTATATTCTGCCAGACTGAGCCCAGCTTTCTTATGCCATTGTTGTACGGCGTTTATCGCCAGATTGCACTTCTCCTCAACTTTGTGCAAATGTTTCTCGACGACTACTACCACAATGTCGTCTGAAAAAGCTATAACCTTAGAACTATCCGGTAGATTGCACCGTAAGACTCCATCGTACATGATGTTTCAAAGAACAGGGCCCAAAACAGAGCCTTGAGAAACTCCGCCAGTAACTTTGTATGTTGCAGTAGCTTCTTTTTTATCATAACAGAAATCAAAGCTAAACTGTCAGGGGGAAGATTTTCAGTGCCTACAATTGACGCCTACAACCTATTGCTTATCAATCGTTCGAGGGTCTTTCCAGCAGAGTCAAGCATGCATAGAGGACGGTAAGTCGATGGATCCTTAGGGGACCCGGTATTCTGAGGAATCAACACTAGTCTTTACAGCTTCCACCTTAACAGGAAAACACCTTCCTTAAAGCACGCGTTATACAAGTATGTGAACACCTCAGTTTTTTGCTCTACATCGATTTTAAGTATCTTATTTTGAACTCTATCAGGTCCAGAAGCTCTATTCTGGTTGAATGAGAAATGAGAATGAGAAAAAAGATTTGATTTACTTTTCATTTAAAACTTCTCATTCGAGCTTCTCACAATATCAAAATTCTGATTCTAAAACGCCTTGTGAGAAACTTCCAATGTTCAAAAAATATATTGGAAAGTTCTCATTAGAAATGTCAATAAATTATTTATTTACATTTCAAACAACTTATTTAAAATTTAAATTGAAAATCACACTTCGCATTTCATGTTGCCAGAGAAAGTTTAAAGGCATTTAAATATAATCGTAAGCATACTTGCTCTTCTTCTTATATGCCTCTAACAAGTGGAAGCCAGTTTTGGCCACATTATGCATAGGCCACATTTCAGAAATTGCGCCAGTTACTTCTGCTTTGCGCTTGCTGGCGCCAGGCTTTCCGTCGTCCTCTTCTGCGTTGACCGCCGCCGGATACCGAATTGAATACTTTGTTCGCTGGAGCCTCGTTTTCCATTCACTCAACATGACCTAGCCAGCGATGCTGCGGAATTGTAATTCGCTTGACTATAGTATGTCAACGCCAGTGAACATTTCAAAGAAAGTGTGATTTATTCGGTACTCGTCACTAACGCAGATTTGATCATCGATCTAATGAAGAGTTTGCCTCTCGAACGCTCCCAAAGTTCTTCACGCCGATTGCCTTCGAGGATTAGTGGGCACGTATATTACGAGGTGCATGCTTACGGCGCTGTGCATTAACACCACGTGCATTATTGCCACCAAGTATTTACCACCAAGATATACGTGGTAGTATGCCACCTCATACATACTGCCATATTGTTTTCTTGGGAAAGGTGGCATACGACCACGGATATCTTCTGGAAATCACTAAAAGTTAGTATTATTTACAATAAAATATATTATGTGTAAGTTGTTTATTTAATAGGCAAAAAAAAAACTAAATAGTTTGTACATAAAAATTTCATAAGAGAATATTTTCTTGTTGTACACTTTTAAGAGCGTGATTTTTTTTTATTTATTTTGGGGTATATAATTTCTATATAATCGAAAGTATTAACTACTAATCAATTGTTTGATAATCAAATTATAAACAAAAATGTTTATTGTGACACTTAATAAATTTTGTAATTCAAGACTTATTGTCGTATAGAAGCCGCCTCATTCAATTAAATATGACGTCATATTGACTTTACCAGTTAAATGTGCCAAGCCTAGTTGTCCAATTCCACCCACTTTTTGGGAGTGACTTGTGACTGGTTTTAAAAACACTTTCGATATTTCTATACCATTTCTTTACCCAGTGCGAAGTATTTTGAAAGACATATTTGTTATTTTGTTGAAAGCAGGCTCTTTATTTCCTCTAATTCTAACAATATTTTTTTCAAAACAGCTGTTTTATTGTTATTCTCTTCTAACTTTTGTTTTTGAATTTCTAATTTGGCTTCCTCAATTTTCAAAATTTTACTGTAGTCAGTAGAAGCGCCTCCTTGCTTTTGCTTTCTTTTTCTTGTTATCGGCTGCGTGCATGGGGTCTGCTCTGCTTCAACAATATGTTCCTCAGCTGCAGTTTCTTTAAGTTCAGTGAATATGTATTCATCGTCGTCATCCAAACCTAACTCAGGCACTTCCTCAATTCCAACAATGGCGATGGGCATTATTAGAGTAACAACTCTCTCCTCGATCGCAGTGATAGGTTTTGCTCTCCGAGTTCCATTTACTTCACTTTGTTTTTCTGCTTGTTGCAATTCGGATTTTTTGTTTTTTGTGTAGCTCCTAAAAAATGAAAGAAATAATTAGTATGCCATGGTAAGCATAAGCTTCCTGGTAAAAGGTATTTACCTTAAATCCATCCAAAACTTGCGCCATTTTGCACTATCCTTTCTGGCTCCACCAAGGGAATTCAATTGAGAAGTCAGTGACCCCCACATTTCATCCCTTTGACGGACCCCATCTATTCCAATAAATTTATCATTGGCCACATCGAAATGCTGCTCTAGCCAATCTTTAAGCACTTCTTTTTGTAGCTGCAATGGTCGAAGCGACCAATCAATGCAATGACGAAGCGTCAGCGCTCGGCTTGTGCTAGATAAATTTTTAAATTTTATTTGTTAATTCTATAATTTAATTATAAGCCTCAAAAACTATTAACTTTAAATTTTAACTTACCATGAACCTTCTCCTTGCATTTTATAAAATTTTAAGCGTTCGTTTTTCCCCAAATTTAAATTCAGTGACAATAAATTTCGGAATGAGAAGTTTTTGAAATTAAAATTTTTCATTTTCGATCAACGTGAATCGGATTTTAAAAATCTCACTGGAAAGTTCTCACTGACACTTGTTTCTCATTTTATAATTCACAATAGATGTTTTCATTGTAAATCAGATTTAAAATTTCTCATTCTTCAGGAGACTTTTTACTGTCGAATTTTTTAGCTATTTTAAGGAGCTCATCGTTGTTCACCGACTGAATTTTTTGTAGTTCTTCATTTCCTGTTCCAATTTCAGGGGTGTCAGGTTGTTCAGGCGTGTCAGAAACTAAACTCTGCAACAGTGTGGGACAAGTTGCAATTTGAAAAAACTGAACTATTTACAATATCCTATAAAACATTATTTTGGCAAAAGACTATGTGGAAACTAATATTAAAAAAAGGGTCAGAAAATTTTTTTTTAGTATATATAATTTTTTTTAAATATATCATCGGAAAAAATAAACGATGTGAAAAGTAAATATAACTTTTTATCGCTAGATACAGTGGCATACAACATTAATTTCTTTAATACAAGTTAAAATACAGATACAACTTTGTGTCTTTGTTTGTTTTTTTTTTTAAACAAGCTTGCTCAAACTAAAAATGTTCCAAACAGTTTCGTTAATCAAGCATGAACCTTGTGGAATGTAAATAAAGTTAATTTCATAAAGTTTTTGCTTATTTTATAGTCGAAACTTAACTTGTTTTAAGAAATTAACAAGTATTGCTTTAAGTGAACTTATGAAAACATAACTATAAGATTAAGTTTAAAATAAGGTCAATATTATATAAAATAAAGCTTTTATAGCGTGAAAAAACATTGCTCTTCATTTCTCACAACACCTTTTTACATTTTGTTCTATGTGCTTTAAAACAAGAAGTGTTTCGTAAAAAAGTTCATATAGACCAAAAAATTTTTTATAAACGCTTTTTACTCTTACAAAAGATTCTAAAAACTCAATTCTTTTTGGACAGTAAAAACCAAACTCTCGTACTTTTCATGGTAAAAATATCACGACAATTTTTTCGGTTAATTTTTTTTAATTAACAACTTTAACATAGACTTACCAAAAAAACATTATTGTCATATAGAACATAATAACTTGCGAACGAAGATATGTTTTCTTCTAAGCATACAAAACTAAAGCTTTTCATACAAGTACCAAGGTTTATTTTCATGAATAAGTTTATGAATAAGCATTTAGATAAGCTAAGTTACAGCCAAGGAAAGTATTTAAGAAACAAGGCAAACGATCAAAATTACCAAGGTCATTTAAAAAGCGCAGAAAAGGCAGAATGAAACGTAATTAAAATTTTGGCTGAGAGAATTAGTCAAGTAAATGTAGATAATTTCGAAGTGTGATATCACTGGTGCAATAAATGGTTTTACCAACTTATACCTAATATTAACTTGAGGTGCTCTTGCAGACATTCCCAAGTTATTGTCTCAAGTAATACAATTATACTTTATTATTTGGTTTAATATTTGAATCTATATTTTCTTTTTAAGAGTAGCTTTACTCCTAAGATTTTTCTTTTAAGGCAATTTCCTATATGGGCATTTCCAGGGTCCCCAACGCGACATTCGCACGGCTTTGAAGTGAAAAAAAGTAAAGATTTCTTAAGAATTTTTTTTTCTTGTTTCCATTTTTAGATATAGTTTTAGGAGCACTATGTTTAGTGCAAAAGGTAGACTTTGTCAATTTGTTGTTTCCAATATATTACCAGTAAACATGTGATTCCCAACGCGACAAAAAATAGAAGTCGTTTTCAACTGCATCTATATAAATGCAAAAATCTGCGAATTGGAATATAATTTCTTAAATTGATTTTTTGTAAACTATAATAGAATAATGTGGCTTAATATTGATAGTTTGTCGTATTGAAATATTTGCATTCGTTTTTTTGTTACAATCTCTAGGATGATTCCCCACGTGACATTCCTAACGTGACTTATTTTCCCGTCACTTTTGTAATAAGGATTAGTTCAAGTAATTTTAACTCAAAATTGCACTAACTGGCAAAAACTTCAGATTTATTATTTTATTTTATATATACAAACGTATATAGAGTAAAATTATCTCAAATAATTTTTCAATGAATACGCCGTTTGAGCAGCTTTTATATAATTTCAACAATTAGTCTAAATGATAATCGTCTACAAATTGTTGACAAAGTAAAAAATTTAGGATTTTATGTCAATTCAAAACTTACTTGTCTTGACCATGTGAATAACATAATAAAAATAATATATTATTCGCTAAGATGTCTGCGGTTAACTTCTAAATTTACCCCTACTTTGACTAAAAAAAGACTTGTTGTTCAACTCATTTTGCCTATAATTACTTACTCTGAGCTTATTTATAGTAACCTTGACTCTCATTCTGAGCACAAAATTCTTGTTGCGTTTAACAACTTGACTAGATATATATATTTGACTTAAGACGTTTTGACCATGTTACTGTTAAAAGCAAAGAAATACCTTACCGTTATACCTTTTCAAAAAACTGCGTTTCTGTGTGTCGAACATAACCTTCAACCTTATAATACCAAGATATACTTCTTTACAATCTAAGCGGCTCTTTTTTATCAACGCCATTAAGCTCTGGAACTCACTTCCTCTAAACATTAAAACCATAACCAGCACGAACAAATTTAAGCTATCAATCAAGTCCTATTTCTCTAACCTTTCATTCTTCTACACTTTAATTTTCTTCTCCTTTCTCTTCTTTAATGTTTTAATTACTGCCTTTCCTCCTTCTTTTATTTTGTTAAGTTATGATAAGCTAATATTTAGTTAAGTTGAAATTAACTGTAATTCTTTTATTTCTCCAAATTGGTTTGTTTTGCAAAATTATAATTATATTTACTAGTTTTAAGTTTTATTCTCATCGTTTTCTGTTGACTATTAATGTTTTTAACTGTTGTACGCTAAAAGACCATTTAAGATCTTACTATACTAATTCTTAATTTAAATAAATAAATCGAAATAAATAAATTATATTCAAATGTTCGTCACAGGAGAAATAATGCAATTTTCGGATGCCTGAAATATTTGGTATTTCCTTCCATTTTTCTGTTAATATTTTAAATATATCTTTGATTATGTCAGCACCAATATACATTATTGTAATTCCAGTTATGTGCTCCCGTGCGCAATTGAAAAAATAAAATCCATCACTTAAAATAATATTCTTGTTTTGGTTATACCCCAAATTTTTCTTTTTATAACCGTTCCAACTCCATCGACTGCACCTTTCCCATGCTAAGTTGCGAAATAGTTCCATTTAATTGTTTTGCAACCGAATTGAATTAAGAAATTAGATAAACTCGAAATAATAAATTTGTTTTTAAATTGGCTGTTACTTCCGTCCGAGAATAAAAATATATTTTGAAAATTGCCGTGTTGAGTTTTTATGTCCTGAACAAGTTTCGTTATGAAAACGTAAACGTCGATTTTGCTGTGACTTAAACTATCACTGATTATAGGAAACGATTTCGATTTTTCAAACATCCACGCAACGCAAGTAAAAATCGTAACTTGCCTGTAAGTGCGCGCTCTGAACTTCATTTTGGCAGATCAGCCTATAATTTTCTGCAAAATCAATTTGCAAGACTAGACCCCGAGCTAGAACAGTTGTAAAAAATCTGACATAACCAAATAGTTACTATGAGTAACATAATTGATAAAGTAGTTAATATCGAATAAAGTCACTTGTTAAATGTGCCAAACGCGACACACTTTGAAAATAAAAATTAAATGTTTAGTGTGATTATTAATATGCAGTTTAATTAATATGCCTTGTAATATGCAGTTATTTTTTTCACTAATGTCACTAAATTTTGATTTGAATTAAAATTTTCAGCCAATTAATTAGAACGATCGCGGAGTTCTGATAAAATATGATGTTTTAAGTACCCTAACGCGACATTACAACATGAACAAAAGAAAATGAAAAATTTACCGTTAATCGAGCTTTGTTTGGTATGTTTTCATTTTTTTGTATTAATTTGTTATTGATACAAAGATTTCATAAGGTGTGTGCATTCATACAATAATATAAATATGTCCACAATAAATACTAAAGAGAAAATGTCATTTAAAGTACCTAAGAACAAGAAAAAATATATTTTAAGTTTTCAGGCGAATTTTCTCATCATAACAACTGAGATAAGCTGCAAATACATTATATTATAAAAATTTTGATATTATTTTTATATAATGTTAAAAAAAAATCATTGGTTTATTAACATTCTACTTTTTGGTCCCGGTTGTCGTTTCTGTGGAAATACCCATATGTAAATTTTTTTTTTCCAAACCAAAAGTGACTGGATAAAAGCTATTATTCATTAGTGTTAAGTAATATCCACATTATAGTTTTCAATCATGGTTAAGAAAATAATTTCCATTGTCAACTCATGGATGGATACTTTTTCAATCACTTAAACGCTGTGCAATTATTGATATTTATTGTACTGTCCTCCATGACCGTACATTTACATGTATGTATGTACATATATGTTTTTAAGAAAAAATGTTAGTAAGTCCGAGAATATGAATAATTTGTTGCTTGATATTTGTTCAAAATAAATTAACATATAATATTTAATAAAAAAGAAACAATTTTAAGCATTCGGAAACATAGTGTAAGAAATGTTGGTAAGAGAAAAGAAACAAATTTTATCTGCAAAGAAAATAGAAAAGTTATTAACAGCTTGAATTTAAAGGACAAATTTAATTTTTTCCTGTTTTTCCCTTGTAAATGTATTTCAAATTTTTCCTTTGAGTGTCAGTAGCTTGTCAATTAAAATGCTTTTTTCAACAATTATATTTCACGGTCACATTCTACATACTTACAAACGAACTTATGTGCAGTCAATCTACCAACTACAAAAACAACAATAGCAGAACAATAGCACAACAAAAAGCATTGCGTAATTAAGGACAAAATACCTATTCTTACAGGCTTCTGCCATCATTGAGGAGATGGTAGACCCATTGGCGTCCTGACACTTCACCTGTTCAAAACAACAGGTGAACTATGATTTTGGCGCCCCTCTGATTTCATACAGTTCATTATCAAATTTTGTGAAATTCAAACGATTTAATAAAACCATTTTTTATATTTGTTTATATAATGAATGCAATAAATTAGCGATAAAGTTAAACAATTATAAAAAAAATTAATTTTTTTACAATTACAATGTGAATGTTCTACTAAACAAGCTGAGGAAAAAGCAGATAAGCATAAATTTCAGTACGCTGAAATTGAAGTGCTGTTTTGTCCAATTTCAAAATCTAAAAACAAGTGACGCGTGGGCTAGACAGATATATATTGTAGGAAAAGGATGAAAACATGCATCGTGCCAATTTTTTACATCTCCGCAACGTTACTATTTTATCTCTCTGTTCTTCTTGGCTGCGGAAGAAAGAGCTCAAGCTTGTTTTTGACACTTAATATTTGCTCGAAACTTAACGACGAACGAATTGAGAGGAACGTCAAAAACAATGCATTGAAAATGCTATCCGTCGCACATTTTTTTGTCCAATTCGTACTACATGCGTATACAGTCACACTTCTTGAGTTTTAGCTTTAGCACTATTTCAACTGCTCTAGTTTCATTGTCAAGGAAAAAAAATTAGACAAACAAATGAAGTATCATACGGGCTTAAGCGTTTTCCAATTTTTGGCCAATTTTGCCATCAGCCCCATACAGCACACAGTACGCTTTTTTCATTTTAGGATGACATTTGGGTTTGTTAAATTTTATAAAAAAAGTATTTTTATTCGTCAGATTATAAAACATGTAATATGAATGTGGTATAAGAACTAGATGTATTGTATGGTTTTTTAAAAAATAAAGTCAAGTTTAAACAATAATAACTTCGAGTACAAAGTATATTTCGAGGTTTTGTTTTTTGAACTTTTTATCTTAATCGTCATTGAATTTAATATTAAAAACAATAAAAAATGTTAATAAGTAAAAAAAGAAAAATTGTTGAAATATGACTGTAAATTGTTTAAGGAATGAAAATTTAATTAAAATTTAATAGAAAATATCTAGCTAATTAAGCATTATTAAAATCGAAGGTTATAACTATCATAAAATATCGTACTTCTACCTTCTGTTTCTGTAAAAACCTGCTGCATCTAGCTGCTATTAAGAAAAACCACTTAATTTGAAAAAGTCTTAAAAATAAAATTTTGCCCTAAAATGCACCAATTTCCAAGACAATTTGTAGGTACTCTTAAATTTTAAGATAAATAAAATAGAATTCAGAATTTAAAACAAGTTGTGACTTCATTTTGTATTAGCAACCATTTTTAAAAAAAAAAATTTATTTTCGTTAATTTGGTAATATTGTTTATAGGAGATATACCTAAAAGTTATCCGATTTGAAATATTTTTAGCATGACGTTTAAGTGAAGTTAAATAAACTAAATTTACGATTTAAAAACATAAATAAGCAATTTTATGCGGGTTTTATTATTAAAAAAAAATATTATTTGTATGGGAGGTAAGCGATGCTGACATAGAATTCTTATTGTTTGTGCTGTTACTTAATTAAGACTAAAACTTATTTGTACAAAATTTCATGGCCCTAGCTGTTATAGTTTCTAAGATAATGCAAATGTCATCCTAAAATCGAAAAAAGCACTGTGCAGCGGGAGCAAGCTAAGCGTGCTCAAATATTCTGTGCATGCTCTCTGATCGGTTTGAATAATTTCCTTGTATAATCTTTTAATACTTAGGTACTAGGGAGTTCAATTCCGGAAGCTTCTCTCGATCCCGGGCATATCGGAATTGAAAATTTCAAACCCGGGATTGAAAACTTAAAGAAGTTAAAAATTCACACATTTGTGAATACCCTTATTGTTGATAAGCACAAAAAAACTTAAATAATATTGATTATTAGCAAATTGTATTAATTTAAAGAACAAAACATATAAAAAAATTAAATACAGAACAGTTTAAGGTATTATTATATAAATGTTAAACATTTTTTTAAAACACCGTCTTCATGTTTTCTGTGTTTAAGGCAAATTATAAAGGTTTGATAAGGCTTTTCAAAATTAAATTTTTTGTTTTAATTATTTTTAAAGTAATGCTGATCAATGCGCCTTATTTTTTCATTACTGAGTTTTGTTCGGATATTATTACAAATATAACCCTCTAATGAGAAGCACCGTTCAGATTCTATGCTAGTTGGAGAAATAGTTGTACGATAATCGCAAGCAATTTGTAAGTTTCGATCACGATTGCCTTCAACAAAAACAAAATTAATTCCTAAGTCAAAATATCGGACAATTTTTAAATACATAGCTGACTTCCCGATGTTGCGATTCTTCCAGAACTTTGCACAGTCGTTGCTTCAGTGATTCACACTCATCATAAAGGTTTTTCTATTTCTATATTCATATCCACCTAAATTGAAATGGTTGCATTTACATGAATATTTGTAAAATAATTTTTTATTTAAAAATCCCGAGATCCCGGAAAGAAAATACCGGTCTTTAAAGGTGCTTAAGTCGTCCGGGATTGACTTCATTATTAGGTACATATCGTCGATGCGCCAAAAAAAAACAGTTATGTTTTTTTAGAACATTTCTAGTAGGCTAGAAGGGGGATCATTCGCCACCTTTTTTTCAAAATGCTGTACAAAATGATCCGAATCAATTTTCTGAAAAATTCGTTTTCAGTTTGAAGCTTATATAATATGCTTTTATATCTTATTCCTTACGAGCGAGTATCTTTTTTCTTTTTTTTATAATTTCCAAAAAAGTCAAATTGGCGAAACCGCCCCACTCATGGGGTACTTACGCCACACCCATGGGGTGCATTGGCCACAAAATAAAACTCTGTGTTTTTAGATAATAAGTCGGGAATTAGATATATAAGAAAACTGATGAAAGTATAACACATTTAATTTCATTAATTTCAATTTCATATAAAAAAAAAAAAATTACGAAAATTTATGTTTTATGTTAGTTTTCAGTTAGTTGAAATCGTAAATTTATTTTGAAAATAAAAGTAACTGCTTGCCGAAATATTCCTGGAGGATGTATAGGATCCGCCAGTTTACGCTTCACTATCACTATTCAATACAAATGTATGAGACGTCCTTTTACATGGGCTCTTAGAAAAACTAGCTGTTTGCCTTTTTTCTCAAAAAATCCACTTTTGTGCAAATTTCTTTCTCAAAACATCTTTTATGGCGAGTACCATTATAATCATTGAAACCTGAATTGTAATTTGTATTTCTATAAAAAATATTCAATAAAGTAGTGATGGGCACAAAACAGATTTGAGGTGAGTTTGAGTGAGCTAGTCATATTAATAAATGAGGTGGTACATTGTCCCACTTCAAATGAGGTGTGAGTGGACCAAATGAAGTTATGTCGTTTAAAAAGATCATCCCGAATTTATTAAAAAAAGTCTGTATTCAAATCGTGGCCTTATGATCCACAAAGAGCAACAACAACTCACAAGAAGAAGAAATTGGTATTGTATTCAAATCTCTTTGATTTTTTTAAAAAATTCATATGGTTTTTATTTTATGCCTATTAATTTTAAATACTTAAAAGTGAAATTATAAATTTATTATGCTTTGAATGATAAAACACAACATTTTTAATGTTACATTTGAGATGTGCTAAAATTTGAAGCGGTTCAGTATACTTTTTTGATGTGATGGTACAATTAATGCTGATGTATGGGACATTTGAGGTACCTCATGTATGAGTTACCCAACACTTCACTAAAGAACTGGTTTTCCATTCACCTCATAAACTATGAACAAACTTTTTGACGAATAAAAGCGTTGTCATAAATTAAGGGCACATAGTGCCCTTCGAATCACTGGTTTCGCAGTTATTTTTAACTTGGCATACTTTTATTCGTCGAACTGCTTTTTAGAGTTTGTAAGGCGAATAGAAAATCAGTCTTTAACAGATTTTATTTCAAGATAAACGGCTGGCGAATCTACCCTAAGCAATGAAAATATTAAAAATTAATTATCTTACCCAAAAATTTTTTTCGTATCACACCAAAAAATAAAAAAAAACCACAATTTATCGCAATCATCCCAGTGAACCAAAACTACCGTTTTCGAATTCATTTATAAACCTTTTCGGGTAGAAACGTTCATTTTCGGCACTCATAAATGAACCCTTTTTGTATCATTCGTCGGAATAAAATGCCTCCCAAAAAAATCATCATATTTTGTTCGGAAATGAGTTAAAAAAGAACCTTAAATTGCACTTCTTTGTTCAGAAATGAGTTAAAAAAAGAACCATAGAAAAGTTATTTTTCGGCACTCGGAAATGAACCCTTTTTAATCTATCGCCGTACGAAAATGCCTCTCAGAAACGAACCTTTTTTTATTCGGAAATGAGTTAAAAGTGAACCATAGAAACTCATAGAAATGAACAAAAATGGTTCATTTACGAGGAATATTTAGCTTCTAAAATTAATATTTTATGACTAAAAATAAGTTTTTTATAAATTTAGCAAAAGAAGTATAGTTTTTAAGTATGGGAAAAGTTTTCAGGAATTTAATCTTCTATAGCAAGCACTTATAAGCGACAATAAAACAATAAAAAATTTAACAAAAAAAATCTATCCAAAAACGTTCGCAAACCTCTCACCTTACGCATAACCTTCGCTTATGGTTCAGTGGGATGCTTGGTGCTGAAATGTAATTTTCATGGGGATGAAACTTTATCGATATTAGCAGTAAATTATGTTTATTTCGTTGTAACAGTGTTGCTTATTTTGGAAAAAAGAAGGGGTGGAGTATGTGTCCACATGGCGAATGATCCCCTTCTACCCCAAAACGAGTACATATCTACTTTTGATCATTTGTATGCCAAAAGAAATATGGGCGATAGATAGTGTTAATAAAATATGCAATAACAAATATGTACCAAAGACATACCCTGTGCTTTACGCGCTTTGAACGTGGCATACAGAGCTGCCATGCCTATTAAAAATTCACTTAATGAAGATGTAAAAAATTTTTAAACTGACGAAAACTTTCAAAGTATACTCTTGACAGCGACAAAGATTCGGAAAAGTCTTCAACTTGCGAATCCTGTGCGTAGAGGACGGCCGGCATTGGCACTGTTATCATTGTTTACTAAGTGCTTTGACGATATTATCAATAAGTTGGAAGCACTCTTTATAAAAAATAGCGATATTTTGATTGCGGCATCTTCTTTTGAAAAACTGGACTTTAAATCATTCAAGATCTTTTGAACTGACGGAAGCTTCTTCGAAAGGTACAGCAATTGAAATTAAATGCCAAACATGTCTATTTTGCAAATTTTTAATGATTTTAAAATCACTTTTGCAAATGTGTATACTACTTTAGAAGCAATTGAGACAATTGGCTGCAGCAAAACTGTGAACGAAGCTTCCTTTTCTTCGTTGTCGCGAGTTGGAACAATTAATCGAATGTCAATGACCAATGAGCTCTTACGCAACCTTACGTTTTTGGCTTTTGAGTTGGATGAATTACGAAGAGTTAAAAAGGACTAAAGGAAGCAGGCTGGTTTTCGAGGTCGAAAAAACAGATTTTGGCGATTTTTTGTTCAGTTAATATAATTACTTAGTTTCTTAGTTTCTTTTTACAAATAAAAGAGCTATCTTTGGAGAGTATATGGACATTTCCACAGAAAAGTCTACATTGACCAAAAACATAAAACTTATTAAAAACTTTTTTATGATATTGTCAAAGAGGAACATTTTAATTTTATTAATTTAAGAAATTTCTATATAAATTCATTAACCATGATGATAAAATCGTCTGCACTGTTTCACAAATGTAGTTTCCTTTCTCGTAAGTGTTTAGTAAATATTTCGTAAAATTTTTGAATTAGTGAAAATGGAAGGCATTGGAGGACAATATATTAAATTGGTTTTTTAATAACTAAATTATATAATTACTTTACTACCTAATTACTTTATCACCCAATTTAAATTTATGGAAATTTTGTCGCATGGGATATGTCGCGTGAGTTACGGCGAATAATTTTTGGAAACTCAATACATTTTTAAATAAGCAAAGTACATAGGTAAAGTGGGTTTATTATGAAACTTCACTGTTTTCCCATTATTAAAAAATTAAAAACGAAAACAAAAATAAATTATGTGCTAAAATTCGTTGAGTTTTTACAATCTAAACTTGCTTCTAAAACACACTTCCTTTTTTTGTCGCGTGAGTTACGCCCATATTTACCACTGCCATTCTTAATTAGTTGCAGGAACGACAACTTAGGTAGATTATACCATTACTATGTCTTGTAAGACATAGAGCATTCGAAATTTTTTACATTAATAGCATAAACTTCCGAGAAAACGAAGCTTTATGTCGTACGCATGTCGCGTGAGTTACGTTGGAAATGCCCATATAGAAAAATTATTATTATTTTTTCAATTGATTTTCAAACTTTAAACGCATTTTTTCTCAAAACTACTTAATTGAAGTCGGTGCGTAACATAACCAAAAAAGTATTTTATTTAAACTGAATGATAATGTAAAATTAATATGCAAATTAAACTTTTTAGAAAACATCTTCTAAAATATACCTTAATTTCAATCGCTTTTGCCTAAAACCTCCCTTAACCCACATAGCGCCGGAGACTATTTTTTCTCATTTATGTTGACGTTTCTGGTGGCCTTTTAAAAGGACGGTTGCGCTTAGTGGGTTAATTACTGGTGCTTAGTAAAATTACTATTTAACAAAAATAAATCAGCCTGTATCAAAAACTACACCAAAAATAACAGTTTTTAAATCTGGTTTTTTCATATGTTGTTTTTTTTTCATTTATTAAATTGATTCTGTTGTTTCCTTTGTTTTCTCCTTCTTGAAAGTTTAAAGAAATGTCTACTAACAAAGCATCTAGTTTTAAGTACTATAACAGTGCTCGAGTCTCATCATCACCTGATAGAAATGTTCGCCGTGCTCATCAGATTATGCGTGGCAATGCAATAAATTTTCAGCGATATTTTAACATTTAAAAGGTAAGCATTCTTTCAATGTGAAGATTCAAATGGCGGATGGTTGAACCCAGAGAACATTCTTAATGACCACTTTCACACAATCCCATGCCAACAGCTTAATTTTAATTTTTATCAGTTCAGTTTTACGGCTGACCAAAAGTTGTGAGAAATCGAATTTCGCTCAAAGATAATACATAATAAGTTAAAACTGTGATTTTAAACTGTAATCGGTATCAAAAGTTATATTTAATATCAATTGTCTGGAACATTTCTTTCAAAAATTCTTTTTTTAACTCTAGTGTCACTAAATGTACACCCAGAATGGTGGTAGATGTGGGCTGAAATACTGAAAACATTTACAATATTACTTAAAAGAAGCATTTTTATTTTTAAGTTTCGGCCACGGTTGCCTTCAACACAAAAAAAAAATTAATATCCCAAGTTAGAATATCTTACAGTTTTTAAATACTAAGCTGACTCCCCGATGTTCAAGTTCTTCTAAAACTTTGCTAAGTCTTTGCTTCAATGGTTCACACTCATTGTCCTTACAATCTTTTTCAGCTTCAATAACAGGTTTTTCAAATTCTATATTTATATCAACTTAAATTGAAATGGTTGCATTTACACAAATATTTGTAATAGTTGTTTTTGTATTTCAAAATCCTGGAACATAATAATTTAAAATTAAAAAATTAATTTTTCTTTAAGCATTAGATTTTGGCGCCCCCGTTAGTATGGATCCACAGGAGTGTGACTGCTTCGTCTGCTCTTAGGGACGCTCCTGTATAGAACATAACGTGCTTTCACATTACAATGGGCTTTCACATCAATTAACAGCGCAAATAAAGAATGATGAGATACTTAAAAAAGGAATACAAAATGGAGAATAAAAAAGCAACCAATGCATTAATTTACAAGGTAGAAAAGCAAAAACTTCTTTGATACGAGTACAAGCAGTTAAAGTTAAGTAGGAACTTTATTGAAGTATTCAACGAATGACAGCGTATACAGTCTAAGTTATTACAAAATTTTAATTTTTGGAATTATATTCAGGTATTTGGCAGATATTAGCCAATTTTCACAATCGGCTTTAATGCTCTAATCCATCATTATTTGAGTAGATGTCTAAAAGGATTCACATGCGAACGCTTGAGACATTTGATTGATATGATTTCGAAATAACAATCAATTCCTCTATTTTTTTTCTTGCTCTTATTGTGGCTCTGTTGAATGAATTACTACAGAAACACCAGGACACAATGTGCTATGTGTCCAGCTTAAAGCTTCACGAAGCAGCTGAAGTCACACTGACCAACACAACGTGAAATATATATATCACTAAGGCATATGATATATTGCCAGTTTCCAGATTTTTCCCGTATCAATACTTAGTTCAATGCACAACTTTTCAAGAACATCTTTGTTGTGTAGATGAATAAGCAGATGATGATGTATCCCTTGATTGTATTAAGCGAATTAAATTAGACCAAAAAATATTAATAAAACACATTTATTTCATATAATATCATTTGGAATTAACAGTGGCGAATCTATTTATTTATTTGTTAGAAATACAATTTTGAATAGATTATTTTTTTGGAACCATACTTTCTTTTTAAAAATAGGTAAACAACACTTTTTCGAAAAGCAGAACTCCAACCAAAGCAGAATAATGATTTTTGCTTTCCTTTTGTGATTAACCGTTCTCTTTTTTGGCTGATGAAGTGAAGATTTTTGTTCGAAGTAAATTTGGCTGCGTAACTTATTGAATTTGTTTAGAAATAAAATTAAATAGTGTAATTTGTTGAAGTAGTTCTTAAAAAAAATATAGAAATTAAAGTTTATGGTATGTATTTTTGATATGTGCATAAATTCATTAGAAAAATTTTGTATTAAAATGATAAAAATTAACTCTTTACGATAATACTTAAAATGAGGACAACCAAAAAAAAATTGTGCTTCGAATGCTAGAACTTTTTTGTAACAAGTTGTAGCAAAGAGATAAAGGTACCGCAATTAAGATTTTTAGCCTTTAAAACTATAGTTTGTGTACCTTTGCGTAAGTTTAATTTTTGACATGATTTTTACTAGGCACCTACCATTTCCAATATTCATGTTTGTGCAACGTGTGGTAACAAAATTTACGTATACCATGCAAGAAAAGCAGAAGACGTTGCGAAACTATTTTTTGAGTGAGCTACAAGAAAAAAATAACGCGTTACAAACGACTTCATGAACACTATATGGAAAACAGCCCAAAATGTATATATAACTTTGACACGGAGCACAGTGTTCCGTCTAGAACAAGCTAGCTGGACAAAATTATTTTTTACGTTTTTGTGCTTAGGGGCCCAAAACGAAAAAAAAAATTATTCTGCACCAGCTAGACCTTTAA
Source organism: Dichetophora obliterata (assembly GCA_963920525.1). NCBI lineage: Eukaryota > Metazoa > Arthropoda > Insecta > Diptera > Sciomyzidae > Dichetophora > Dichetophora obliterata. The sequence continues at coordinate 63,849,886 of OY986436.1, forward strand.
GGGTTATCAGAGGATTTTCAAGTACCACATTTTTGCTTCCATTGTTTGTTTGCGGAACAAAATTATTCTGTGTTTTTGTTCATTTCAAAGCATAAAAACTCTAAAATCTGTCTGACGAATAAAGAACAAGAAGCAATTAAAAATGATGAGCGGAGATGGAGAGTAGTATCACAGAATGATACTGCATTTAAGCGAAGTTATAAAAAAAGTTGGTTAAATGCAGAAACTGTAATGGATTTATTTAATTAGACTGTAAGAAAATCGAATGTTTGTTATATGTGTATAGCTTTCTGATGTTTTGCTTTTTGCTTTAACTGTAGTTTTTAATAATTTCTAATAAAGTTTTTTTGTTGAATTAAAACGAAGTTATTTTTAAACTTTTCTTTATTAATGTTATGTTGTTATGTTATGTTATGTTATGTTATGTTATGTTATGTTATGTTATGTTATGTTATGTTATGTTATGTTATGTTATGTTATGTTATGTTATGTTATGTTATGTTATGTTATGTTATGTTATGTTATGTTATGTTATGTTATGTTATGTTATGTTATGTTATGTTATGTTATGTTATGTTATGTTATGTTATGTTATGTTATGTTATGTTATGTTATGTTATGTTATGTTATGTTATGTTATGTTATGTTATGTTATGTTATGTTATGTTATGTTATGTTATGTTATGTTATGTTATGTTATGTTATGTTATGTTATGTTATGTTATGTTATGTTATGTCATGTTATGTTATGTTATGTTATGTTATGTTATGTTATGTTATGTTATGTTATGTTATGTTATGTTATGTTATGTTATGTTATGTTATGTTATGTTATGTTATGTTATGTTATGTTATGTTATGTTATGTTATGTTATGTTATGTTATGTTATGTTATGTTATGTCATGTTATGTTATGTTATGTTATGTTATGTTATGTTATGTTATGTTATGTTATGTTATGTTATGTTATGTTATGTTATGTTATGTTATGTTATGTCATGTTATGTTATGTTATGTTATGTTATGTTATGTTATGTTATGTTATGTTATGTTATGTTATGTTATGTTATGTTATGTTATGTTATGTTATGTTATGTTATGTTATGTTATGTTATGTTATGTTATGTTATGTTATGTTATGTTATGTTATGTTATGTTATGTTATGTTATGTTATGTTATGTTATGTTATGTTATGTTATGTTATGTTATGTTATGTTATGTTATGTTATGTTATGTTATGTTATGTTATGTTATGTTATGTTATGTTATGTTATGTTATGTTATGTTATGTTATGTTATGTTATGTTATGTTATGTTATGTTATGTTATGTTATGTTATGTTATGTTATGTTATGTTTTGTTATGCTACAAGAAATATATGACAAATAAAACAAATATTAATAAACATTTTTTATTATTTTTCTTCCAAATATAAATTGCATTACTTGATGTTGGTGTCGGATAAGTGACCAAACATGTTATGAGTGAAAAATTAATTTTTGAAAATGAGTTTTTGCAAAATTTTTACCACAGAGATCCATTTAATTCAAACGCAATATCACCAAAAAGGTGTTCACCAAACACCCTATTTGCACATCAGCCTATTCGAAAAGTGCCAATCCATGCCAACCATTTTTAGTGCCAGCGATACAGATACAGATTAATAGTTTGTAGTCTCGCCAATGACAATATAAGAGGATTTGCGATATCTTTTCAGTTGTGAAGATCACTTTTTTCACATGTTGCCTTAAACATTTTAAGGAATTTAAATTTTTTTAGATTGGTACTGAATCTTTTCCAGATTGCAGAAATTTAAGTATGATTTATATGCGAAACTTTTAAAAAATATATTTCACAAGATCTAGCATAAATAATATAGTAAAAATAATAAATAAAAAATTCATATACCAAAAAAAAAGTCCTAGGAATCCACAAAAACGGAAACTTATACATATAATAAAAAAAAAAATTTTTGATGTTAAGTATGGGCTCAATACATAAGATTTCGACGAAAATAGTGTTAGCTCACTTTCTAAAAAACATTGGCAAAAATTTCTCTGAATGTCCCATTATTGGAGAAAACAAAAAAAAATTTATTTATTTTTCTTTTACCGTTAGGCAGTGGTGCCACTCTAAAGGCTTCGTAGTAGCCCCGAAAACATTATTTTAGGCATTTACGCTTTCCCCTATATCCTTATTTCTAAGATAGGTATGAACTTAATTTAAAATTTATTTTTTTAGAAAATTAACTGCACCACTCTAGACAAAAATTAAATATTTATAACTGTACTCAATTATGAATAAGGGTTGAAAAAATACTTAAACTTTTGCAAATTAAATGATAATGACTTAGTCCACCCCACGAGCAGTTTCTAAATACGCCATTGAAATACAATAATTTGATTTTGATTTTTTTACGAATGCTTAGAAAAATGTTTTAATAATAAAAAATATTTTTAAGATTATTCTTCAAAAACTGATTTAACGAAGAAAATACACAAATTTAACACTGTAGGGTACTAGAGGGAGTTTCACCACCCTCCATTTCAAACCACCCTTACCCTAACACCGAATTTAAGACAGCTTTTCAATTGAAAAAGACGATAATATGTGCATTAGATGGGTTATATTCCAAAAGTGTTTCTGATCCGTGCACGCGGTAGAAATTATGAAAGGTGGTAGTAAAAGAATCAAGAATTATGAAATTTCAGCTTAATATATCAAAAACTGAGACAGTTCAAAGCAAAAAACGTTATTTTGTGTGAATTTCTTAGATTCTCACATTTGGTTATTTAAATACTTGATTAATCATTTCTAATGTAATATTTACCGCTGAATTTGATGCTATCATTAGAATTTGCGTAAACTTTACTTTTTGACCGAAAAAATGGATTTACAAGTTGTAGAACAGCACCAATAAGGTTTCAGCTACCATACAGCAAAAAAGAAATAATATTAAGAGTTGACAAATAATACAATAACACAGTTTACATACTGCTAATAATCAACATTCGTTACTGATTGAAACTTTTTTTACCCAAAACTCATCCGTATTTTTTTTAACTATCTACATTAAATTTACTAAATCCTAATCTATTTCAGCTTTACTATATCATTAGAGTCTGGTTCGTTGGGTCCGGTGAAAACAAATTTTGCAAAAAAAAAATTGTTGAATTTCCATAGCGATAGAAGCTGAAAAGCTACTTTTTTCGCAAATTCTAATGTTATCATAAAATTCAGCGGTAAATTTCACATAAGAAATGACTAATCAAGTATATTGACGTAAAACTAACTTTAATAGTATTTAAATAATCAAAAGTGAGAATCTAAAATGCACACAAAATAACTGTTTTTGCATTGATTTGTCTCAGTTTTTTTATTTTAAACTAAAAATTCGTGGTTCCTGATTCTTTTATCACCACCTTTCATAATTTCTACTGCGTGCATTGCTCATAAACACTTTAGGATTTAAGTAAAAAATTCAACTCATCTATTGTGCATTTGTCGGCCATCTTTCATCCACTCAACTTTGACAGTTGAGCTTTGCATGTGATCACGAACAAACGTATTTTTGTGTTTTTTGATTGGCTGAAAAAAAAAAATTTATATATGTAAGTATATCATGTTATAACTTTCTTAATTACAGACAGTGTTGCCGCGACCATTCGAAAAAAAGTATCCATGAAAAGGTCAAAAAGGTATCCAAAAGTATACACTTTTGGAAAAAAAGTATCCACGTATCAAAATCTAAAAACTAATATGATATTAACTTTTTGAACACAAAAACACAACTTTAGTATTTTTATATAATGAAACCAACTTTTTCATTGAAAATTTTATTTATTTAATTGTAAGACTAATAAATATTTTTAATAACATATAATAATAAAAAACAAAACATGTATAATAATATTATAAAGGAACATACATTTCAGAACTTCTGTCTTTTATTTGTGTTGCTATTGCCCCTTAATTACATTTGTTTTATAAGTATAATAATTCTACAAAAGCAATATACAAAACAACATATAATTGCATAAAAAAGGAAAACTAATTAAACAACTTACTCAGTTAAGAGTAAAATAAATTATATGGGTTGCTACTGCTTTTTAATAATATCAAGCCTATAATACATAAAGACTTAAAATTTTATTTACGTAAATATATTATAAAACAAAATATCAAATAAGTTTTTTTTTTCTCGCTAGGTGGCGTAAAAAAGGAGTCGTGTGCAGCAGACATGGTCAAGATATTTTGGTCCCAATTTACCGGAAACAAAAAAATCAAAGTGCATATTAATAAGGGCACTTGTCGCTACAACCTTTACTATAATTGAAGGGCTTATTGCACAAACATGATAAGCGACATTATATCAACAACTGATTTTTTGTGTTATTTCTAGTACATTGTGCCACATTACCTGCTTAAAAGATTAGGGCTTATTTTCAATAAATTTCGAGCTTTTAAGTATCTGTATAAATTTTTTTTTGCAATTAAATATTTTATTAAATTTTCTACTCAAAAACTCGATAAGCCACATACAAAAGCTACCCTTCAAATAGAAACTGTGAATTTAACTGCGTGTTATATCAAAATTTAAGATTTTGTTGACTACAGTGACAGTATGATTAATGTGACCAACCGTACTCCTTTTGGGAGTTTTTTACTTCTTTTTTGATAGCTGTACTTCTTGTATCGAAGTACGCTAAAAGTACTTCTTTTTATTTGTTGTACAGGGTCCGCCATCTAACGTTTTTTTTTTTCAACTAGTGCTTATTTCGTGAACGGTAACATTTAGCTCATGTGTGATTTGACAGACAATTAGTTTTATCCTTCCGCTAAATGAATATGGTTGTGCATACGCTTGAACAACGCTGGGAAATATTGCGACATTACTTTGAAAATCATGGTAATGTTGCAGAATGTGTGCGAAAATTGCGTATGGATTTTGGAAGAAGAGAAGCACCGTCAGCTCCGTATGTTCGTTATCTTGTGAAAAAAGTGAAAAAACCTGACATCCTCATCGATAAACCAAAGCGCGAAAAGCCAAAAGCAGTGCGTATACCCGAGAATATTGCTGCTATGGCAGAAAGTGTGCCTGAAGCGCCATCAACATCAATTCACCGTCGTTCCCAACAATTGAACATTTCGGAGACATCATTGAGACGAATTTTGCATAAAGACCTTGGTATGACGCTACAAAGTCCTATTGGTTCAAGAGTTGAAGTCAACTGACCATCCAATGCGTTTTCGCTTCGCTAAGTGGGCCTGCGATCGACTTACAGAAGATGCCGATTTTGCCAAAAAAATCATCTTTTGAGATGAAGCTCATTTTGATCTTGGCAGGTATGTAAACAAGCAAAATTGTCGCATTTGGGGCACAGAAAACCCGCACGCATACATTGAAAAGCCCCTGCACCCAAAGCAAGTCACTGTTTGGTGCGGATTTTGGTCCAGAGGCATAATTGGGCCATTTTTCTTCGAAAATGAGCAAGGAGTGGCCGTTACAGTCAATGGCGATCGTTATCGGGCCATGTTGAACGAATTTTTGTTCACAAAAATTGAAGAGGAGGATATTGGCAACATTTGGTTTCAACAGAACGGGCTACGTGCCACACAGCCGAAACTACACTCGATGTTTTGCGCCCTGTTTTTGAAGATCGCATTATCAGCCGCAGAGCTGATGTCGTTTGGCCACCTCGAAGCTGCGATTTGACACCGTTGGACTATTATTTGTGGGGTGCCGTCAAAGATAAGTGTTACACCGACAATCCAGAGACAATTGACGCTTTAAAGGACAATATTCGTGAAGCCGTTGGTGAAATACAGCTGCACACAATCGATAATGTGCTTAAAAATTGGACCGATCGTGTAGGCTACTGCATGGCCACCCGAGGCAGCCATTTGAATGAAATTATTTTCCATTATTAACCGGAAAAATTGTACTTTCAAATAAAAAAAGAAATTTGAGAATATATTCAGTATTTTTTTTATAGAATTTTCAAAAAAAAAAAAATTATTTGGCGGACCCTTTACTTCCTTTTGACATCTTTTTGACAATTTTCTCAAAAATCAATTCAAAATACACCTCTCTAACTACTGCAAAAAGTTATTTAAGGTCTGTTTCTGTACTCGATTCAAGTAGCTTGAAGTTGCTTGAAGGCGTTATTTTACAATCTTTTGAAACTCGAATGAAAAGAATAATATGCAAAATGTCACTCTCTATTCTATTACAATTACTTGAAGTTAGTACAGAAACAGACCTTTTATATCACTATCTTTTTTAACTGGAAAAATTCAGTTTTTCTGTTCTTATGTTAGTTTTGTTGCTTCTGCATCGGCTCATACGTTTTTTGGCTCTTCTGAAAATGTGTGATTTGGAGTTGTGAGGCGCGATATGTGCTTAGATATACTTAAAATTTTTTCTTTATTTTATTTTTGATTTTAAATAAAAACGGTTTTTCACAAAATTTATTTATATTAAGTTAGTAGCCCAGTTTGACGACCGAAATTTTGACTTTTTTCATACATTTTTTAAATAACAAAATAAAATGCGATCGTTTTGAAATTTTAATATGTTTTTATTGATATCTTAAAGTGTGCAAAAAAACTTTTTTCACTTATTTTACATTAATTTGCTATGGTTATTTATATCAAAGAAGAGTACTCGAAAAAAGGTGTGTTTTTGGCGAGAAATTTTTAGCCAAATCGGTCGAATAGTTTTTAGTCAGTGCTTCCCCGAAGTTTCGAAAACGAAGTTTCGAGAAAACGTGTTTAAAATTTTTACAGCACTTTCATATGCGTTACGACGCTCTCTCTTCTTCCGTTGTAACTTTAAAAATATTTTAATTTTCGGCTTAAGACTTTTAGAGTATATTTTTAAGATTTAATTTTGATATTTTATTGCGAAAAAATAAAAAAAAAATGATTATTTGAATTCGTCACACTGGACTACTACCTTAATAAGGAATGAAATGTTGACAGGATCTAATTTTGAATCTCTTATAAAATAAACTTTTTGTTTAATAGATTTATTCATGCATCTTTTCAAAGTTTTTTTTTTTTGTAGATGTACTTCTATTTTGTGCTTCTATATTTATTCAATATACTTCTTTTTTACCTCTTTTTAAAATCAGTGCGTGTACTTCTTTTTGCTTTGAAATTGTTGGTCACATTAAGTATGATAGACGAAGATTTCTTATTAACTAACCACTAAAGGAAATATATAGAAAAACATTAAGCAATATTTATTTCAATTTATGTGGCTTATCATGTATTTACGCAAATAATTTTTACTTTCAAATTTGTAGTGGCTTATCATGTTTTCCATATAGGAAAATGGTTTGAAAGCTTGTAACCATAAATAACCTATAAATACTGATGAAGTGCTTTGAGAAACCAGCGAGACATATTTCCTTTTTTTTTATTTCTGTTGATAATCATGTTGTTTCTAAGAAAACGTGTTCTAAAATTTTTATGGCTTATCATGTTTTTACAGAAATAATTTTTACTTTAAAATTTGTAGTACCTTATCATGACTTTGTTGTTCAGTAGTTTGCTGTGGTGGCATCTAAAATCAAAATCTTTGCGAATTATACTATATCTATATATATAAAAATGGATGTATGTATGTGGGTATGTGGGTGGGTATGTGGCTATATCACGTATAGACTCTAAAACCGCTGAACCGATCTTTATGAAATTTTCAGGGAAAATAAAGCCACATCTTGAGAGTGTTCCTGTGAGGTTTGGTAATGATTGGAGAAGGGGGCGTGGTACCTCCCATAGAAGCCAAATTTGCTCCATCGATCACAAACCAAAAAAAGGATATTTATCAGGCGGTTTCAATCGTAAAAAACTAAGATTTGGTAATTTTATTCAGATGGTTACTGTCGGTAACTGTACAAAAAATGGGCGTGGTCGTAAAATAAATACGCCCACTTTTTCGAAATCATGGCAATTCCAGAGTTCTATACACTTCTACAGTGAAACTTACTGTATAGGTGCTTCAAGAGGCGGTCACTATATATAAATGTTTTCACGCCCACTTTTACCGCCCACAAATCAATGTCTATATATATAAAAAGCAAAACGATGTGTGTCTGGCTGTGTGATGTCTATAGACTCCAAAACTACTAAACCGATTGACCTGAAATTTTGGCAGCCGATTTGTTTCATTTACGAGATGTTCAAGGAAAAAAATGTGCCACACCCCCCTTTTACCGCCCCCAAATCAATAAAAATGTTATATTTCAGTCAGTTTGGGTCGTATAAGGCTAAAATTTTGCAATTTAGTATGTACGGTTACTGTCGATAACTGTACTTAAAATGGGTTTCCACGCCCCCTTTTACCGCCCACAAAGAAATGAAAATGCTTTATTTCAGACGGTTTTGGTCGTATAAGACTTAAATTTGGTACTTAGGTTTGTGTAGTTACTGACAGTAACTGTACGAAAAATTGATTTCCACGCCCCCTTTTTGCGCCCACAAATCAGTGAAAATGCTATATTTCAAGCAGTTTTGGCCGTATGAGACTAACATGTGATACCTAAGTTTGTATGGCTACTTTCGGCAACTGAACTAAAAAAGGCGTCATCGCTATATAGCCACACCCACACCCACTTTTTGAGAAATCATTAAAATTGACTACTGGGAGTATTGAGCTAAAATGTTGCTTTAGTTTGTACGGTTACTGTCAGCAACTGTACTAAAAATTGGTTTCACGCCCCCATTTTACTGCCCACAAACCAATGAAAACGTTTTATTTCAACGATTTTTATCGTGTTGGACAAAAATTTTGTAATTCAGTTCATATGGTTACTCTCGGCAAGTGCACTAAAAATAGGCCTGTCCCACTTTAGTTAAACTCACTTTTCAGGGAGTTAGCGTCGAGTGAATTAAAGTGCGCCAAGCTTAACCTAAATTGAGCTGAAATTTGGGCAGTCGATTTGTTTCGATTACGAGATGGTTCAAGGGAAATATTTTCCCGCACCCCTTTTTACTGCTTGCAAAACAACAAAAATGCTACATTTCGCACGGTTTTGATCGTATTAGACTAAAATTTGGTTATTTAGTGCATATGGCTACTTTCGGCAGCTATACTGGAAATGGTGAATACATTTTGCATTTCTTGGCATTTTCGTATATGGCAGTAAGGTGGTCTGTGGCAGAACAATGTCTGCCGAGGAGAGTGAGTGTTCCTGTGAGGTTTGGTAACGTTTGAACGAGGGGGCGTGGTACCTCCCATACAAGCCAAATTTGCGCTATCGACCACAAACCAAATAAAGGATATATATCAGACGGTTTCGATCGTAAACACTAAGATTTAGTAATTTTGTTCAGATAGTTACTGTCAGTAACTGTACAAAAAATGGGCGTGGTCGCATTAAACATACGCCCACTTTTTCGAAATAATGGCAATTCCGGAGTTGTACACATTTTTATAGTGAAACTTGCTGTGCAGGTGCTCCAAGGGGCAGTCACTATACATAAATGTTTTCACGCCCACTTTTACCGCCCACAAATCAATATCTGTATATATAAAAATAAATCGTGATTTGTTCGGATGCTTAAAACTTGAAAAGGACTGGACCAAATAGGATACTTCCTTTTACTGGTTTGTTCGTAACTTCTACGCAAAGGTTTAGGAAAAAAGTAATGCCACACCCCTATTATCGCCCACAAATCAATAAAATTGCTATATTTAAGACGGTTTTGGTCGTATTAAATTAAAATTTGGTAAATAAGTTCTTATGATGACGGTCATTAACTTAAATAAAAACGGGCGTTGTCACATTTCATCTACGCTTACTTTTGGAAATATCACAATACTTCGAAACTATTGGTCCGATTGAGCTCAAAATTTTGTAAGTGGCTTTGCTTTGAGTACGAGATGGTTTAAGAAGAAATGCCACACCTTATTTTACCTCCCATAAATATAAAAACAATTTGTGTTATCGATTAGCTTTAGAGTTATGGGTTGCACAGCTTAGAAATTCGGTATTCGACCACTATTTAGACGTACCGTTTCAGTGATACAATTTTATGGGAGTTGGACAAGGAGGAGGAGCACCTCTCATAAAACCCAAATTGGTGATATCGAATAGCTTTGAAGTTATAGAAATTCAGCTTTGTAATTCAGTTTTTGACCTCAATTTACACATGCAGTTTCAATTAACCCAAATTAAAGATATCAAGCGACCTATAATCTTTGGGATTATAGGTCGCACAGTTTTTGAATTCAGTATTGGACCTGAAATTTTATGGGTGTAGGGAAAAGGAGAGTGGCACCTCCCATACAACCCAAATTTGTGTTATCGAATAGTTTTGGAGTTATATGTCGAACAGTTTTGGTATTCGGTATTCGACCTCCATGAACACATGCAGTTTAATTGATTACGTTGAGGGGTGATCAAGAGGGCGTGGCACTTCCTATACAGCCCAAAATTGTTATATCGAATAGCTTTGTGGATATAGGTCGCACAGTCTCGGAATTCAGTATTTGACCTCAATTTAGACATGCTGTTTAACTGATAACATTTTATGGGCGTTTGACAAGGGAGAGTGGCAGCAACGCGCCGGGTTTCAGCTAGTTTATTTATAAAAAAGTAAAATCAAAGCTAGTACTTAAATGTAACTTTCTAAATTTTTTAAGAATTTTTTAAAAACAATATTGTCACAGCTTAATATTGCTGAAAATTTATTTTTTGTGGGTACCTTTTTGTGATTAAATTTCAATCCCCTTCCATATACGCAATTCATTTGTACATTAGTGAGTTCATTCGTGTTGAATGTGATGAACGGATAAACAATGCGAAACTTATCGGATACCTTTTCTACGAAATTGTTTTTTTTTTTTTTTTTGAGTAGCAGCTTTGAACAAACAATTTATTATTTTTATCAACCTCAGGAAAAACAGCTTTACATAATATATATTGTAATTAGTTTTTTTATTTAAATTTTTTGTTGGTAAAAAAATATTTGGTACAAGCGTATGAATTCCATGTAATTGATGATGGGACAGAAATAAAAATAATCAAACAAATTATATCAACTTTTGCGTTTTCATAATACAGCAACAAAGTCATTAATTTTAATTGATTGTTGTTGGAAATTTAATTGACAAATTATCTGGCTTTAATTGAATTTGTATGCGCTGACAAGCTGTGGTTACAGCAACAAAACAAAACAAAGTAGATTTAAAAAAAAATTATACACAAATAATTGCAAAAAAGGGCAAACTTTTTGTTGTGTATTCCTGTCGCGTTTGAATTCACTCGCCGAATGAGTGCACACAGTGTGAGAAGGAGTCAATGACAATTAGTCAAAAAGCGTGTAGGATGCGGATGCATCATTAATTAATTAAGTGATGATTCATGGAATGCAGTAATCAAAAACAAGAGGATTAAATTTTTACATAAAAACGGCACAAACATTGTGTAATGAAGTGTTATTTTTTTGTAATTTATTTTAATTTAAAGCCTAAATTTTAATGAGACGCCAGATTCTGCAAAATTTGAAAAAGGTATGTTTCCATTTCAATGAAAATGGATTCTATTTTAATTTGATTTGTTAAATTTGTGTATATTTTTTTTTTAAACATCCCCTTTTTAGTTTCATACATAAAAAAAAACTTTAAAAAATAATTTTTAAACAAAATGAACCCCAACACTGAACCAAAAGCATAACTGAGTACGTTGAGTATGTTTATAAAATAAATAAAAAAAGTAAAAAGTTTTAGTCCCAATAAATCAAATGCATTAAAATGTATACAACGTACGAGTTCATTGATTCATTGAATGATATATTAGATATAGATGATATTTTATCTTTAACACAAACCGTCTTCAAATCTTTGTTTTTTGCTGATAAATCTTTATATAAATTGGGAAATTCATTCTTAACCTCGATCGCAAAAAGAAACCCCGGAACACATTCTATGTGAATGTCCGGCAACCCATAGCCTATGACGTCTTCATTTTGGAGGGGAAGTAGTCCACAAATTGGAACACCAAGCCAGAGACAGTGTTAAAATATATAAAAAGCCTAAATCTGGAGTGTTAATTAAGGGCATGCACAATAGATCCTATGGGTCGCGGTGCACATGGGCCCACTATAAACTAACTAACTAACCTCGATCGCTCAATCGAGTTGAAGTTGAATTCTATTTTCTGGAATTGTTTTTTTTTTAACTAAATCAATGCTCAGGAGATGTCCCCTATAAAAGTGTAAGCATTATGTTGATTCGGAAGACGTGTGAAAGTTTCTTAGAGGATGGTTAGATGGAGAAAGTGTCGTTGAAGATTTTCTTTAAATTTGAAGAGTTAAATAAAGTTTTCGATATATGAATGACTAAGTGTAATAAAAGGTTTATTTTTTTTCTAATAAATCTTTACGTAACGTATTAAATGATATTGTTGGCAAGGCGGAGAACATTGCTTGCGCGTAAGTTTTTCAGTCCTTGAAATCAGAACAATGCAAGGAAATACAATGATAGCCCACATTGAAAGTTCAGACATAAGAAATCATTTTCTGCCATTCACTTGGTGAATAACAAGTTCTTACTTTTTATGAAAATGCGTTCTTAAGCTAATGAATGTGTTCTTTTGTAGCTAGTTTTTAAGCTACCACAAAAATAATAGAACCATTTTAATGAACGTAAATTTTTTTGAACAGTTTCTTCAAAAACTTTGAGATTTTTCTTTAAGCGAATGAAGAAATAATCATAAAAAATCAGTAAATTTCGTTGTGCGAATGAGATTCATTGATTTTAAGAATAATATTGGCTTCAGTGTAGTTCTCTTCTTAATGGGTAGTGCACTCAATTTACTTCATTAAGAATAGAAAACGAATACCTTTTATCTTGCGACGAAGTTAATGAACTTCATCTAATGTGCGCTGTTATTGAAAAAAAAAACAACTTCAATATCCTTGAGTGTCACAACAGAATGCTATCCAATGTGCACTAAACCTAATTTAGCACTCATTAAGTCGACGGCACATTATAATTTATGTAAGCAACGAAAAATCCTTGTAGACAATGTAAAGTCGTGCCAAGAAATGGCTGCCAAGTTTCACAATGAACATCAGTAAATTGAAGAAAAACCGAAAGATTAGTTTTAAGCTAACTAAAAAATGAGAAGAAACCGATGAAGGTGCGTCTGATTAGGAATTGGAAGCGTGTTAAGCTAGCACGCTTGAAATTAGAATGGATTTGTTACAAATGCAAGTTTTAAATATTTGGATACCGAAAGGCTGGCTACCGAAATCAAAGTAAAGGCTACTTTAGTTTAGGCTCGAAGAAAAGGGGGTTTTTAGGGGTTAATCCACCCCTTAGGGTCCAGAAAGTTTAAAAATATAATATATGTATTAGCATAAAGGCAACAACAACGCAACAGCGCAAAAAGTTGCAAACCACTTTAATTTTGAACTGAATTGAGGTCTATGCTTTCAGATCATTGATTATATAAGGACTTCGGCACAGATTCTGATTTTATAATCGGGCAGGGTTACGATAGTGTGGATGCCATGAAATGTACACTACAAGGAGCATAAAAGTATGAAGCGGAAGAATGTGATCTTGCTACGTACAGTCATTGCACTCATGCGACATAAGCTGTATTCGAAACGATTTTTGGAACCATAAAATTGGAACATAAAAAAATAATGTTGATAAATTGTTCTATACTCCCACATGTCAGCTTATACTGACATAATGTGTTAAAAGACATACTTGCCATATTTAAAAAAAAAAAAAAAAAAAATTTCTTCCAACTAGATGGGTTGACATAAATCCAAGCATCCAAGAGCTACAGGATGCTATTATTGAAGCTTTAGACATCGCAACCGAATTTTGCAATACCACAATATCGTCTCTCGCATTTCAACTTATAAAAACAATAAAAACTTTTGATTTTCAAATTGCTAATTGTGTTTATGACATATTTTCAGCTACCCTCCTGCTCGAGAATCTGTTAAAAGTCAGTTCCAACTAAATAAATTTGTGATCAAGGTACTCTATTCACATTCTTTGTTGTTTTTCACAAAAAATAACAACAACAACAGAAAAATTTAATAAACATATAATTCACAAATTTAGCAACGTCAATTAAAATGTTACTTAGTTATATTTTACTTAAGTTATGTTGTAGAGTTGCTATTTTGAAATATTTAAAATTACTATCAGCCCGATTTTGAATAATTTTTCCCGGGGAATCGGAAAAGGGAGTTTCAATGCTTGTGTTCAGAATTCAATACGACTCAACCATGAATAGACTTATTCCTGAACAACGTTTATTAATTGAAGGGTTTATTGCAGAAACATGATATGCCACACAATTTTGAAATAATCGACTCTAAAGTTTTGAAAAATTGTATTTTTATATGAAGAATTGGAATTGAGCACGAACACTTTTACAAATAGGTTAGAAAATTAATAAGAAATAGCTTAAATCTCTTCAGTGGTTGTTGGCAATGCATTGTTGGCATATATTCTGCCTAAAAAATTGATTTTTTAGATCATGTGGCTTATCACGTTACTGCAATAAGCCCTTCAATTGTGGAAACTTACTACCAAAATCAATCATCAGTTAGAGAATGTTGTAGAGTTCTTCAACATAATTTTGGTCATTATGAGCGTCCAAACCATCAAACCGTCACCAAATTTCGAACTAATTTTACACTATTGGACATTCATTATTCAACTAGAGTGCATAGAGCCCGTAATTTTGGGAATATTACTGCAGTAGCAGAGAGTGTTCGTGCACAATCGATTCGTCGCCGATATCGACTTTTGTCGAAATTTGAAAATTAGACCCACAAAATGGACCATTTAAGAGCCAGTCCTGGGCAACATTTGAACGAAATAATTTTTAAACATTGAGTTGTAATACATTTGTTACATTTACGAATGATTATAGTATCTTTTAACGAAAAATATTCTGTCGAGAATTTGAACCTCGGCTCTTTAGCTTATGGGCCACGCACTCCACCAGTATGCTACAGTCACCTTACAATCATACAGTTCCTTATGTAGTGTAGATGTTCGACAAACAAGGCTGAACGATTTCGGTTTTAAATTTTTTAAACTTTACCAATAATTCGTTCATTCTACTAATAATACGTACGGTCAGCCTACGAATGAATTGTTTCTACTAATAATATTTTTCATGCGTAAATAGTACGAAAGCATTAGTAAATACTACGAATGTAATGAAAGAAATTACGAAGTTATTTGTACGAGAAATTTACGAATATTATTATTTAAATGTAAACAATCATTCGTACAATGCACTAATATGAATTGATTTCTTTTTGTTTACGAATATCATTAATATATAAAAAGAATATATTCGTAAATACTACATCAGGTATTAAAAAATTTTACGAATGAATTCGTAAGGATATCACAATAAAAATACTTTGTATATTGTACGAACATTTGTAGAATGTACAAATATTTTTTTTACAAATATCATTCTCTGAAATTTTACTAATAAATTTTTTTTAATAAAGAATTACATCAATACATTGATTTTTATGTATTTTATTTAGAAACGAAACTAGGAAGCTCTCATTTGATCACCCATTACCTAAGGCAGGCAAAAGCTCACACGTAAGCCCAAAACACATTCGACGAAAAAAAGAGATTGTTTTTTACACATTACGACGTGGTTAACATTTGCGCTGTTTTAAAGCACATAGCTGTTTTTTTATACATGATTTCAATTCTCTTTTGGTGGTATGGAATCGTATACAATTTGTACAGAATACTGTCGTTTGGCCTAGATGAAATGTGGAGAAGTTGAGGACTTGATTTAACTAGTCGTTGCTCCTGTTACACCCCGTGCCAGAAAACCCCGCTCCTAGAAATATTATTAGAAGTGCTTAAAATTCTGCTTAAATTGACTTTTAAATAAAAAAAATAATGTTGTGTTTCTGAGCATCTTGTTTCCAATCTTGCTAAAAAAAGTGAAAATCTGTGCCAAATGGTATTAAATAGGTTGCTTTCTTTATGAAATAATATTTTAAACAAAGGTATTTGATCAATAAATGTCTAAATAACTGTTCATGTATAACATTTTGCAAATTTTTTTAATGCTGATATATTTTTGAACTCACAAGCATTACCAAAGGATACTTTTTAATTAAAAATGGTGCTCCATTAATGTTACATTTATGTAATGAAAAATTGTTAGAAACGCATTTCTTGGGTTTTTGAACAAAAAAATAATGCTTTGGCACACATTGCCAGAGTTGTGAACTACTTTATTGGTCAGCATAAAACCTGAGTTTTATCCAAATTTCGTTGAGTGAGATCCAATGAGAGAATACAAAAATTATTCTGTTTTTATTATATATTTGCAAACATAGGTACATATTTTTATAAATTAAACAAAATTGTGTAACACAGTAATTTGCATAGAATTATGAAAGAAGTATTAAATGTATATTAAGGCCGTGTGCGAATTGATCTTAATTCGACCTAAACTAAATTGGGACAATAAGGCAGTGTATCCTAAATAATTTAGGAAATTCTCGAGCTACCTAAATGCTTCCTAAATTAGGAAGCACTGCCTTATCGACACTATTTAGTTTAGGTCGCATTTAGATCAATTCGCACACAGCCTAAATATTTAATTTAATATCCAAACATTATATTTTACCCAATAGTCTTAATTTACGATTTTTTAAAATATTTTCCCTCTGTGATATTTTACCACCTGCAGTCGGATTTTTTTCAATTTCCAGTTTTTTTATTGAGAGTAGCATTGCATTCTTTCATATTTAGACTATAAAACAGATATCTTTTGAGATAGTGGCTATTTTAAACTGAACATTTTTACCTTTGTTAACGGACAAATTTTACATGCGAACAACACACTTTTTTTTTCGCCTGCTATCAAAAACAGTTATAAGCAAGCAAGTAAGCGTATACCCGTTTTTTCAGAGTATTTCTAGTACTGCGAGCAAATAGCTGTTTTTGATCACTTCTAAACCAATAGAGATACAAAAAAACGGTGAATGCAGAAATGTGGGCAATAGATAGTGTCAATAAAATATGCAATAAAAAAATCGATAAAAAATACATAGCCGTTTTTGAGGGCGCAGTGACGAAATGTATATTGTACGAATACATTTGCAACATTTACGAATGATCATAATATCTAATAAAAAAGAATAAAGCCATTTTGTCTGAGCTGTAGTATGAACCTCGGCTCTTTAGCTTACGGGTAGCACACTCTACAAGTAGGCGACAGCCACTTTACAATTATACAGTTCCTTATATTCTGTAGCAGGGATGATAAATTCAGTACTAAAGTACTGAATTCAGTACTAATATTTTCAATATTTTGAATAGGCTTCCTGATCAATTCTTTTGTATGCAATTAAATTAAAATTTCAATTCATAACTTTCCCGACGTTTCGTTGATTCTTTTTCAACTTCTTCAGGGGATCTTTTATTAAAAACGAAAACAAAAAACAATTTCGCTATTCAAAAGTACCGCAGTATCCCCGCAATGATTTCAGTACTTTTTACAAATATTGTAAAAGATATTTTTCACTTGTTTTATATTACGCATAGTTTACACTAGGCATTACTATTAAAAAAGTCAATATTTCCAAACTGGTGTTACGTATGATATAAAAAAAATAAATTTAAAAAAAAAAAAAGATTAAGGTTTTATCTTTTAAATTAATATTTTTATAGTACAGACTTTTTTATTTGTATAGTAATAAAGTTGCACTATATTAAATAAAACCAATGACAACAATCGATCCCTAAGGGTTAATGCAAAGATATAAGCAAAAATATGTGGAGACGTGCATTACAAAACACAGAAGTGATTTTTGACATGGATTACAATATTTGACAAAACTCTCTGAATTGGCCAAGACTTTTTGTATACAAGTATTTTTAGAAGGATTTGATATAATATAAAAATTTTTTTTTCAAGTGATCAAATTTAAAAATCATCTCTGGATTATTAGGCTTTTTGATCTGGCGGGACGTTACTTAATGACAGGTATTTATTAAGCTCGACCAAAAAACTTAATTTTTATTTTATTTTTATTTTTCGATAGCTTATGATGTGTACCATATGTTCCCATAGCGGTGTGGCGATAACAATTGCATAAAAAAGTTAACGCATACGACACGCACCCATATTTTCATTAACGCACTCGAAATAATCGTTAACCAAATCTTAAAACGAATTTTCTGAAAAATCGTGTCTTACAAACGAGTCTCCACGATATCTCTTGGATTTTTTCTTAGAGTAAATAACATTTAATTGATCCAAAACCTAAATTTAGGTAGTATTGGCCGGTTTTTTTTAAAGAACTTTAAAGAGCGCAAAATGTGAAAAAACGCTACTTAAATTTCAAATGTTTGCCATTTTTGCTACTTTTAATTATTTATTGATATTATAGGTTCAAGCTCCAATAAATATAATACAATTTATAACAGAGTAATCGAATTACAAAAACCTAAAAATCCAAAGTTAATTCGTTCAAGAGAACAAATGTAAAATCGTGAAAAAAGTATCGAAAATTATTTGCTATATAAAATAATAAATTAATAATATAAAATTGAAATGAAAAGTTAAAGTTACGAATTTATTTCAAAAATACTGGGCTTATTTTTATGAAAGAAATTTTAAAATATAGTATTTGTGCTACAGATTTTCTTAGGGGTATTTTTCTTTCGAAATTTTAATAATAACTACATTTAATTAAGGTATTAAGTTTTTAAGAAAGCATCCCAGCTGCCACGCATTTGATGAGCCTAAATGAGAGTGGCGCTCCAAAACAAAACAAAACAAAACAAAACAAAAAATACGATTTTTTTATTTCTTTGATATGTATTATCTTAACCCAACAAGGACGATGATGCCATATCGCAGCACTAAGTCGGATGTCGCAAAATTAACCGTATCGCATAAAAATTAGTCAAAAACAAATTAGGTAAAAATGAGCACATGTGTGAAAAAATTGTCCTGTTTTTAAGGCGTTAAGGAAATTGATAAAAAAGTCCTAGA